>CM053408.1:8809904-8855083 GCA_028644305.1 Xerus rutilus | reverse complement strand
ATGAGCATTTAGGTTGGTTCCACAGTTTACCTATTGTGAATTGAGCTACTATAAACATTGATGTGGCTGCATAGCTATAATATGCTGTTTTCAAGACCTTTGGATATAGACTGATGAGTGGGATAGCTGGATCAAATGGTGGTTCCATTCCGAGTTTTCGAAGGAATCTCCATACTGCTTTCCAGATTGGTTGCACCAATTTGCAGTCCCTTCAGCAATGTATGAGTGAGCCTTTTCCCCAACATACTCGCCAATAGTTATTGTTATTTGTATTCTTGATAACTGCATTCTGACTGGCATGAGATGAAATCTGAGTAGTTTTGATTTACAATTCTCTAATTGCTAGAGATGTTAAATATTTCTTCATATATTTGTTGATTGATTGTATATCTTCTTCTGGTATCAGTTCAGCTCTTTTTCCTATTTATTGATTGGGTTGTTTGTTTTTTTGATGTTGTTTTTTGAGTTCTTTATATATCCTGGAGATTAGTGCTCTATCTGGTGTATGTGTGGCAAAAGTTTGCTCCCAAAATGTAGGCTCTGTCTTCACTTCACTTTCTTTTGCTAAGAAAAAGCTTCTTAGTTTAAGTCCATCCCATTTATTGATTCTTTTGATTTTATTTTTTGTGCTTTAGGAATCTTGTTAAGAAAGTCATGGCCTAATTCAGCGTGATGAAGATTTGGGCCTACATTTTCCTTTATTAGGTGCAGGGTCTCTGGTCTAATTCCTAGACCACTTTAAGTTGAGTTTTGTGCATGGTGAGAGATAGGGGTTTAGTTTCATTTTGCTGTATATAGATTTCCAGTTTTCCCAGCACAATTTGTTGAAGAGGCTATCTTTTCTCCAGTATATGTTTTTGGTGCCTTCATCTAGTCTGAGATAACTGTATTTAAGTGGGTTTTTCTCTGTGTCTTCTATTCTGTACCATTGTTACACCTGTCTATTTTGGTGCAAGCTCATGTTTTTTTTGTTACTGTAGCTTTGTAGTATAGTTTAAAGTCTGGTATTGTGATGCCTCTTGCTTCACTCTTCTTGTTAACAATTGCTTTGTCTATTCTGGGTCTCTTATTTTTCCAAATTAATTTCATGATTGCCTTTCCTTTTTCTATAAGGAATGACATTGACATTTTAATTGGAATTGCATTAAATCTGTACAGCACTTTGGATAGCATGGCCATTTTGACAACATTGATTCTGCCTATTCAAGAACATGGAGATATTTTAATATTCTAAGAACTTCTTTAATTTCTTATTTAGAGTCCTGTAGTTTTCCCTTGTAGAGGTCTTTCATCTATTTTGTTAAATTGATTCCCAAGGTATTTTTTTTCTTTTTCTTTTTTTTTTTTTGAGGCTATTGTGAATGGAGTTGTTTTTCTAATTTCTCTTTCAGAGGACTCATCACTGATATATAGAATTGCATTTGATTTATCAGTATTGATTTATATCCTGCTACTTTGCTGAATTCATTTATCAATTCTAAAAGTTTTCTGGTGAAAATTTCTGGATTCTCTTAAGTATGGAATCATGTTGTCGACAAATAATGGTATTTTGAGTTCTTTTTATCCCATTCTTATCTCTTTAATTTCTTTTGTCTAATTGCTCTGGCTTGAGTTTCAAGGATAGGTTGAATAGAAGTGGTGAAAGAGGGTGTCCCTGTTTTTTTCATGTTTTTAGAGGGAATGCTTCCAATTTTTCTCCGTTTAGGATGATGTTGGCCTTGGGTTTAGCATAGATAGCTTTTACAATGTTGAGGTATGTTCCTACTATGTCTTGTTTTTGTAGTGTTTTGCACATAAAAGGGTGCTGTATTTTGTGAAATGCTTTCTCTGAACCATACAATGTTTAGAATTTTTGATGTTAAAATGACACTACATTTTCATGTGTGCACATTATGCACATTTGTTTTTATTTTCATGTACATAAGATGACTGAAGTCAATTATGGCTGAAGCTTATTTTTAATTTAGTTAAAAATTAAAATTTATTTTTAAAAATTGCTCTAATAACTACATAAAACATTTGAATTCATATAATATGCATATTCTTACAAAGAACTGGAGATAGAGTTACAAGAAAATATAAATTGTGGAGTGATTAACCCTAATATTCAATTGGTAATCTATCGAGATCTTCCTGGAGGATTTGTCCCTCTGCCATTCCATTGGCAGATACTGTAACCTACCTTGACAGTTTATAGAGAGAGAGCATTACAATGTGAGAACTCTATTCTCATATTTCATCTTGCCCACCATTCTTTTCTTTAATTTTTTTAGTTGTCAATAGACCTTTATTTTATTTATTTATATGTAGTGCTGAGAATCAAACCCAGTGCCTCACACATGCTAGGCAAATGCTCAACCACTGAGGCACAACCCCAGCCCACCCATTCTAACTTTTGAGATATTGTCACATAGTTATTTTTTGCCTATATCCTCAAACACCCATTGAATATCAAAATCAGAGTCATGTTGAATAGTGTCTTCTCTTGATTTCCCTTTGAGTTTGATTTCTGAAAGCTGATTCTCATACCTGTTCTGTAAGACAAGTCTCTCTAGGATGACCTGGGTTTCTGAGTATCATCACGAAGATGTTAAGCTTAAATACACTTTTTTTTTTGTACCAGTTATTGAATTCAAGGGCACTTAAACACTGAGCCACATACCAGGCCTTTTCTTTTTTTTTATTTATTTTATTTAGAGACAGGGTCTCACTGAGTTGCTTAGTGGCTCCCTAAGTTACTCAGGCTGGCTTTGAACTCTTGATCATCCTGCCTCAGCCTCTCGAGCCACTGAGATTACAGACATATGTCACCATGCTCTGCTTAAATACACTTTTATACGTCCCTGGTGTCCAGTGACAGAACCAAAAGTTGTTTACATCTCACAAAGCATCCTAATTAACTTACTTTTGACAGTCAAATGATTCATCACACTGGGTACATCTGATCTTTGCCATGTGTCCTCAGTCACTTCTTATGTCCTCTCTGTACATCCTTGCACACATTATCATTATTTAACTGCCTGGTTAAGAAAGGAATCTCTAAATCTTTGATGGAATGCTTGTCATGCACTGGATAAACACTGGGGATACAGAATCAAGAAGATACTGTTCTCTCCTTAAAGTGTTAACAATTGACAAACTCTTGAAATTCTTTATTTTCATATTTTTATTTCTTAAGGGTTTAGGTATATAAATAACACATTTTCAGAAATACTTGTGACTTTTATTACAAAGATGGGCCATGTGTCGTCCAGAAATTACCTATTACTAGAACATTTACAATGGAAGGAGATAATTTGCACCAATGACCCAGGAACCCAGATGAACTGTGTTTTTGGCAAGGTCATCATTCTATAAATGCTTCATTCTCTTACAACTGCATTAATCTGAGAGGGTCAGAAAGTTTGGAAAAGATAAAACTAATCCACATTACTGATAAAATAAGAGCTTAACTTGCTTAATAACGAGACACTGGAAGGGCTTAATCTTGTGAACTTTCACAGGAAATTGTCCACCTAATACTCAAGACAGCAATTGATTGAAATAAAGGGAAAGTCTGTATGTGTTAGAAATCAAATATCTTAACATATAGGTCATTAACAAAGTTTGAGTCAACTACTTTTCCATTGGTGGTATTAGATTATAATTTAAAGTTTAAAAAATATTGCCAAGATGGTAATCTCTCTGGAGAGAATGTAGGTATAATGAATTAAAGTGAGATTTGCATAAGGCATTATTGTACAATGCGAATTCACAGAACACAGACCTACTCATATAAACCATTTAAATTATGTGTATTCTTCTTCCTTCTTTTCTTGGATAATTAGAATCTCATACTTTAGAAATCTGAATTGTCAAAAGAAATGCTGGGGACAATTTCCTTCCTAGTACCAGAAGGAAGTACTTTACCCCATGGAAGATCTTTCATTATTGCCAAGACTGTTGGGGACATAGATATTTATACTTATATTTTCAACTTCTATCACTTTATCAATTCTATACATTCTATACATAAATGAGTTATAATTGACCATTTATAATCAGATTTGTCAGCAAATGAATATTGAACTGAACCAAACGTTGTTTACTTATTAGTTAGGTTTCCCTCTGCTAACAACTTTATTTTCACATCAGATTATAATAGCATTCCTTGCTTGCCTAACTTGAGGGCTGTAGGTTACCTGTGTCTCAGCTCACCTTTCCTGGGCTCCTATGACTTCTATTTCTGGATAGGAGATAAGAGATGCACATTTTTGGGGACATGGTGATGTCATGGCAGAGAGTAAGAATTAAGGAGCCTAACCTTTATTGCATAGCCACGTTTAAAATGTGCTCTTAGATGAGGTCATGATAAATGTCATTTCTGCTTACATTTCCTTGGCCAAAACAACTTATTTGGCTATGGCCAAAGTCCATAAAATTGGCCTCATATTCATCTTCTGGAGCAAAGATATAACAATGAATAGGAATCCATGAAAACCATGAAGTCCTTTACAGAAAGAGAGAATTGATGGTGTATTCATTCCATCTACTTGATCCTTTTCCTAGATTGCCCACCCTGTGGATCATGTCTTATATTATCCTGTATTAAATTTGATTATCATCCTTAAATCTTCTTCCTCATCAAGCAGCTAATTGACTACCAAGCATTTCATGATGCGTCTCTTCCACATCTCCTAAGTATTCCCCACTATCTCTTCATCTGGTTACTCCATCTAAATTCCCATCTTCATATATTTTTTAATATGAACAACTACCTTTATGTTCTTCCTAAATTTAAGTTATACCTTAAACTACTTCTCTTTTTTTTTTTGAGAATCCAGCCATCTTTTATTAAAGCAAATACTTAAGAGATTTAAAAAAATGCAAAAAATTCTCGTTTTGTTGGGAAATTTATTTATTTATTTATTTATTTATTTATTTATTTTTTATTATTTTATTTTTTTTCCCAAAAGTTGCATTTTAATACATGTTTGTAAACTACTTCTCTTAATGAGTAAAAAAGATTATTTTGAAGTAGTGCATTATGAGATGTCACATCCTTATATAATTTGTGTGTGTGTGTGTGTGTGTGTGTGTGTGTGACTTTCATGACTGCATGGATAGGCTTTAAGCTAGATCATGATGACCTTCCAGGGCTTTAGAGAGAGACCCTCTTCGTACTGCAGCCATGGTTTTCAGTTTCCTACTCCTATGCCACACTGCTCTTTCTCAGATTATCTCTTTATGTCAAAGTGTCCTTCTTTTTCTTGTTTTGTTTTGTTAACAGTGCTGATATAACACCATATTCAGGGAGTATTTCAATGTAGCCCCATTACAACCCAGACTGTGTTTTCAGTAGTCTTCTCTGTGGTCTCTTACCAATCTGTACATATTGATTTTGGCATTTGCACTTTACCACAATTTCATGTGGATATATGTAGCTCTCACAAGATCATAAAAACTAAAGGGACACTTCTTGATACAGCTCTCACTTTTGTTTGTTTTCCTGTACCTAAGTATTTGCATAGACTGTTTTATTTGATTTTATTTTTTGATGCCAATCAGCATTTTTGTAATGTTGGACTTTTTCATAGTGTCAAGTTTACAACATTTGGAGACAGACCAAAACATCAGTATATTATGGTATGACCAAAATAATTAGTTCACAACCAAAATGCTACAAAATTTACCTGAGGTAAATCTCAGATTGGGGTTCCTTTATAGTGATGCATCAATTTATGCAAATATTAAATAAGGGATTATATTTATAGAATGTATACATTTTAAATTTTAGTCTGTTAATTATGTCTAAACACGTGTATCATCCCCCTAAAATCTGAAGAGAAATAAGTTGATTAGAACATGCTAGTTTGAGCTGGGCACGGTGGTGCACACCTGTAATCCCAGCACTTCGGGAGGCTGAGACAGGTGAATCGCGAGTTCAAAGCCAGCCTCAGCAATGGCGAGGTGCTAAGTAACTCAGTGAGACCCTGTCTCTACATAAAACACAAAATAGGGATGGGGATGAGGCTCAGTGGTCAAGTGCCCCTGAGTTCAATCCCTGGTATCAAAAAAAAAAAAAAAAAAAAAAAAACATGCTAGTTTGAAGGCTGAAAGAAGTTAAAACTGTTAATTATCAATTAATATCATGTGATTATGAACTGTTACAATAGTTTTTTTCAAAGTATACAGTAAGTATGTATAGAATCTAATTTACTTACATGAATTTGATTCAGACATTGTTTCTGTAATGAGGACCAATCAGCCACGGTTCTTGAGTGCCTTTGCAAGTCCTCACTAAATATTACAAATAACAAAGTCTGAATACTGTCTGAGAATGAGCAGTTTCATGGCTAGTTGCATAGACACTTAAGTGGGTCAAAGAAACCAAGTATGACTACTGTACAACTCCTTGTTGCCCCAGGGAGGACTCTGGCTTATTTGCTTCTTACTAAAAAAAAGTGCTGAGCTCTTGAAATGAGCTTTTCTGTCTGTCCCACCAACTCTATGCAGAACTTCCATCAGGGCTCATCTCATCTCCTCTGGGACTCGGACTCAGGAAGACCTGCATCACCACACCAAAGCCCTGCTGATTACAATGATGTGGGGAATGCACTGCTGTGCGTGTGGATCCCTGCAGTCTCAGCACCATTCAGTTGCGGTGGCCTTCCGGCTCACTTCTCTTGGTGGTCTTATTATTCTTTGCTGTCTTCTCAGGTTGGGGTTCTTCTCTGACAGAGCCTCTCTTTTTCTAATTAATTGTTTTTCCTATTAAAAGTTAACTTAACCTGGGCGCGGTGGTGCACGCCTGTAATCCTAGCACTTTGGGAGGCTGAGACAGGAGAATCGCGAGTTCAAAGCCAGCCTCAGCAACGGCGAGGCGCTAAGCAACTCAGTGAGAACTCGTCTCTACGTAAAACACAAAATAAGGCTGGGGATGTGGCTCAGTGGTCGAGTACCCAAGTTCAATCCCAGTACCAAAAAAAAAAAAAGATAACTTAAGTCTCAATGCATATTATTTCTCTTATTATTGCACAAATGAGGTTGAGTGCAATGTCAAAGCATAAATACTATCATTCGCCATACCTTGGCTGCATCTTCCCATCACAGGGCCTCTTAACAGCAGATTTATGACAAACAGGCTGATGTGTTCAAAGCTTGCCTTTTTGGGACAATCTTTTCTGTTTCATCATTTGAAGTTGTGCTTAGTTGTGCTCCTAAAATATTCATTCAATGTAGTCATAAATATGATTATTCTTTTACTTACATGGTCAAATTATTGTAATGTACCTATTAAAGTTGAAAACCTCCAATGAGTTTGTTTTCTTCTGAAGTAAATTTAATTTCTTGAGATATAAGGACTTTTGTCTCCACTGTTATTAATATTGCATTTCTGATCATTCCTACTATAAAGCAGCCTTCCTGCAAATATGCCACTCAGCGTTTCTTATTGAAGGATGTCCTCAAGTCTTGCAATGAGTAAAGTTCATGGTGAAATTTTAAGGTGGATATATAGTGTTCTTCCCAGGTTACTCAAATTATTTTACCCTAAAACTCATTCTTCCCCACCTCCAGCTGATTAAATTTTAATGGTGACATTTTGTAAAGAACTGTTCCAAAAAAATGGCATGGGACGACTCCTTGGCTGCCTAGTGTGAAAAGGTACTATAGCAAATAATTTGTGTTTTGAGTTCTATAGGTTATGGTAGAGTTGGTGGGTAGAAGGATGAGATGCAAGTTCTGCAAATTTTACACTAATTTTTTGAAACTATCATCAACCATAAATTATATTCTTTATGTAACTTATATAACCTTATATAATCTATACTGCTGGCCTCTGTATTAGCACTGATTTTCTTTTTAAAATACAAGTTACAGGTTTTTACATTCAGTAGAATAGATTTATTATTATTGCTATATACTATTAATTATATAATTATAAAATTATTAATTTTAATACATTTATTATTAATAGAAAAAAATAGCTAGGCATATAGGGGCTCTCACCTGTAGTTCCAGCTACTGAGACAGAAGAAAGGGAGAATGGCAAGTTTGAAGCCAGCCTCTGCAACATAGGTGACATATAACAAGGCCCTTTCTAAAAAATAAAATATATCAATAACAGCTATTTTACTAAATAATTACTACTGAAGACTATTGTCTGTATCTATAGGTGGGTAACAGAGAAGATTTAGCAAGCAAATCAAAAATGATGGAACTCTAGATTCCAGCTGGATCTTTCTGATGAGAAAATTCAAACTCTGAACAATCACAGACTGTTACTTTTAACAAAATAATACACACGGTGAGATGAATTGTAGATGTTTAACATATTAGAAAATAAAAAAAAAATGTGGGAATTGTAAAGTTAATTAAATTTGCATGTGACTTTCAATTGCTATCTTTTGTTAATTCTAATACTCAACCAATAACAGGATGATGAGATCTAAGCGGTAGCAGTGATTTTAAGAACACGAATTGTCCACACCTTCATTCTATTGTAGTAGATTCGGTTTACAGCCTGAATGCTTTCCTGCATTTTAATTTTTCTTTTAGGGTCATTATAAGCTAGTATAAATAAGAAGTCATTTGGAGAGCTAAATTTTAGTAATTAAGCAATTCAGCACATCTGAGTCCCAAACCAAATAATTTTTAAACATGTCTTGATATGATTTGTAGACATTACTTGTTTGTCTTTCCATCACAAATAGTCTGCAATGGAAAGATGGTGCCTTAGGTGTGGGGGGGAATGTGGGGCTTCCAAGAGCCATACAAACAGCTTTCTTTACTTTGCAGCCAGGTATTGTTATGTGTTATTTATTTATTTATTTATTTATTTGGTAACAGAGATTGAATTCAGGGGCATTTAACAACTTAGCTATATCCCTATCCTTTTTTATTTTTTTATTTTGGGACAGGGCCTCACTAAGTTGCTAAAGCTCACTTTGAACTTGCGATCCTCCTGCCTCAGCCTCCTGTGTTGCTGAGATTGCAAGTGTGCACCACCATGACCAGCCAGTTATTATTTTTCTTAATCACTATCCTAAGCATATTATTTGCAGTTTCCAGTATCTGTAGGGGAAGATGTTCCTGAGACAAGTTATAAGGAGCAGTAACAAAATCCTTTGTAGAGTTGGTTCTGAGAATCCAAAACTAAAATCCCCAGATGAAACTCTGATTTGCTTCCTGAGGGTGTTTTTCAATGTAATGAGATCCTTTATGTTATTTGATTTATCCTTTTGTAAACCTATGTCAGTGGAGAAAGTGACTTGTTCTGCTTTTCCAATAGACAGAAAATATTGAGTATATTAATGTTAAATTAAGTCAGATTTAAAAAAAAACTCGATATGAACAACCATATTCATAATTTGGGGGAAAATTATGAGGAAAGTTTTAATAAGAAAATATTACTTATCCCAATTGAACTATTTTAGTAAAATGTTTATACTGTATAATTTATAACACTTTGATAATATTAAAATGTGATGAATGAGGGAAACAAAAATCTATGGGACATTTAGAGGTTTCTAATTAGATAAAACAAGCAATTAGATTCACTTTTAAGGGCATACATATAAGGATAGGAAAACTATTTTGGTTTGTAGGTCTCACTGCACCATTCAAATTTGATTTTGCCAACTTTACTTTCCCATTAAGTTCAAAAATTGCAAGAATGGTTTGCTGCAATTAAGTGTCATTTACTCTTCATTTTTTATTTGGTAATGAATTATTAACTATGTACTATTAATGCCATCATACATTAAAAGAACTGGGCATATAAAAGTCAGTAAAACATGGCCCATTCTGAGAAGCATTTAAAGTAAGAATATTCAATTAGTTCCTTTGTTAATTGCATGCTGTATTTGCTAAAAATTTAAAGTTTTGTGCCTCTGGCAATTTTTTTGTGTCAGCGGCAGTATTTCTGGATCTTCAGATTTCCTTGTTGTGATTGTGATTGCATTTGAGGAGTATTTTATGTATCATTATATAAAGAAAATATGTAAACATAGATTCAGTATAACCTATAGTAGAACTAAATCATTATAATCTAGCACAACCATTCATTCTCAAAGTTGGATTCTAGTATATTGAAAATTACACACTTCTTTTGTTTCCTTAGGCTGTCTAAGATAGAGTGTCATGAACAGTTTTGGCTAATTTGTGGAAAGTCTGACAATATCTGTCACTTAAAAACAGCAGCACTATGTTGGGTTGCCTAACTGCTTCTTTTGCTCTGAGTTTTCTGTAGTGAATATTTCATTGTGAACTCTTCTCTACAATTTAAAGTTTCACTTCTGGCAGCGTTAGAAAGCTCAGCACACTAATGTTTTGGATTGTGTGCTCACCTCTTTTATGATGCCTCATCTTGAGCTCTCCTAAGATTTCTGCTTACTGGGCAAATGGGGGTTAAGCAAAGGAAAAGAAAAGTTAGCAAAATGAAAGAAAAACTTTTTTTTGATCACAATATAGCACTAAGGGGTCAGTTCTATTTATAAAAGAGGATTCGTATTAGCTCACTGAACATTTACAATTCAGATGACAAGAAGACACTTTTAAGAGCTGATTTACTATTCTCAGGCCAGTGCTCATGCCAACTGAGCTCAAGTAACTGCACCAGCTGAGCTAGTAAAAGTACTTAATATACTCATCTAAGATCTCCACAAGAGTGGCTTTTTGGCTGCAAAACAGGGCCTGCAGCTGTCAGCTTTCTCCACTGTCACCAGTAGATATCACTGCAGTCAGTCAGAATGGCTATGGAGGATTCCAGACAGAGACACATGCATCTTCTCCTCCTTGCACAGGCAGCAGCTGCCCAAAGGTCACTAAGCCATGGCTGGAGGGAGGAAGTTTGGCAGTCTTGCACCCTGTGCACTGACTGAGCAGCTGTGATCATCTGTCCAAACGTCTTAGTGGGAAGACCAGGCCGATCTCAACACAGTGAAATGAGTTTCTTTTTAAACCCATGTGATATATTTTCATATATTTAAACAGATTAGCCTTAGTCACAATGGCGACTTTCTCGTGATTAAAAAATGATCAGAAGAAAAATGGGAAAAGGAAAGGAGCGTGCTAAGTGTTTGCACTTTATTTCCCATAATAAATTTATTTTTTGAAGGTGTTTTTATTTTTTCCCCATAATTTTGTATTGGTGCATTTTGAAAGTGTTTTTAAATAATGAAAAAAATTGGAAATAACCTTATTACAAACATTAGTAATTATATAATTCATTGCTCTGATTTAACGATTTTAGCAGTTAAGCAATCTATTAACTTTGGACAATTAATTTAAAATATTGCAATATTTTCCTAGCTTATTTTAGATTTGAACTTTCAGGAGACATGTATGGTGATAGAAAGAGGATTTATAGTAAGAAATACTGAGAAAGCAAGGAAATATCCCAGAAAACGATATGAAATTAATGGTAAGTGATATGAAACTAATGAAATTAATGTTAGAGTTACTTTAAGCCAACTCTTGCTTCATTCCTTATCATGAGATGCCATGTTATTACTGTCAGAAATAATTAATACTAGCACAGCTGTTTAGAGAAGTTATTTTCTAAGTTATATTGCTATGCTTATATCATGACAAAAAAGAACACTACACCCCTGATAATTATAAAGCAAGTACATTATTACTTAGATTGTGGAAAGAATGATTTTAAGTTTATGACTATAAAATATTAAGTAAAGTAGATTTTTAGCATTAATATTATATTCTTTAATTTAGATATGTGAAGGTAATAATTTATTCAGGATTTGCACATAATTAATTCTGGGGGGAAAAAGAACACAATTTAGCATTTACTCTCATTTTCTTGGTGTTTTGCTTGAAAATTCTGCTGCTTATTAGCTTGCATCAGGTTGTATTTTGCATAACTTATGCATGTGCAATTTAGGTTTCCTATAGCCTCAAATCTTAGACGGTCATAAGATGGTACACCACATTTAACATTATGTCTTTCTTCACTGAATGAATACCTAGGCTAAAGGGGAGGAAAATCTCTTTTTGCATCAAGAAGAAAATCATCTCTCCCCTGATTTGTGTGTCTGGACAGAACTCCAGGTGAAAAAGATAGAGGAATGATTTTCTGGTAACAAAGAAATGTTTTTGCTAGTTAGGGACAAACAGCATCTGCTACTTGCGTTATAGTTACAACAAGAAAGGACATTTTTTTTTTTGAGTCCTCCTATAAAGAAGGGTTAATGGAGAGTCATTCTATTTGCATGAGGTGTGTGCTGTTGATCCTGGAAACTAGACATGCAGGAGTATCAATTTTCAAACTGTTGTGGTTTGAGAACAGTTGAAAAATCATGGAGAAAAAGTTCTCATTGACCCACAACATATTGTACTTAATTACCTTGATGAAACCACATCAGTTTGAAACCTTTTAGAAAATATATAGCATAATTTTGGATGACTGATATATACAGATAATATATATATATAAATAACAAACACTTAATATGGCTTGGTTTCAATTTCAATAATATTTAGATAAATGTATAAAATATGAACAACAATGAAACCTGGGTGAGAAAATTAGTAGATACACTGAAAAATAGTTTGAATTAGCATGGGACTGGTTTATGTTCAATTAGGTAAAAATACTGGACTTTAAGGGGATAAAAAAGTATTGTCTACTCAGCATCTTTTCCCTTTAAGATTAGGAAAAACAAAGATGGGGCTGGTACTTAGTTCCATGACAAATCCATGCAATTTCCTTTCTATTTTGAGTTTTGCTATTTGACACACTGAAATAAAAAATAGACAGCAAAGAAGGAATTTCTTTGTGGAAAAATTGGAAATAAATCCTAGAGCTTTGAAGAAGGCCATGTACAGGAAAGGTTTACATAGAACTCTTTTGCCAATAGAGTTCAATGAATGGAATATTTTGAAAAGAGTAATATTCCTTCTCTAATTTATATCTAGTTAATGCAAAAAGGTTTTAGAAGAACATGAGCTCCTGGTAAGTATCATTCTCAAAACATGGTGCACAATTTTGTGTTGGACTTTATCTTGAATACCTACATGGACTTCCCATAATATATTAATTTTTAAGGCAAACATTTCTCTTGCCAAACTATACATTTTAATATTGTGCTGAAGTCTGATTGTTTTCGGGAAGATTGTTGTCATCTTGCTGCTGATTTATTCATTGAATAAGGTGTTTGAAGAAGCACCCAGCAAAACATCATGTGCAAAAAGGCCTGTAACACACACATTTGTGACTAATGGTGACAGTGATGCCACATCGTCACCAATTTACTCCATCGTCCCCTTTTTCCTTGGAAAATGCTGTCTATACTAAATCACCAAAAATGTTTTATTCATTATCACAAATGAGCTAATATCACATAACTCACAAATGCTAAGGCAATCTGTTTAGATAGCATAGAATTTAAAGTGTATAAATAAAATTAAGATGAGTATTAATCTCACTGACCAATAAACAGTTTTAAAAGGCACTTGATTAACTCAATGCAATGTACATATATATTGCTTAATCTATATGGATAAGAAAATAAATAAAGTGTTCCAGGAACTAGTTCTGTAAATTTTCTAAACGCACTGAGAATTCATCTTATCATTTTTAATTTTGTTTGAAGTTTTTTACTGTTTTTCTAACAAAAAGGAGCAAACAAAATAATTATCTGGTTATGCTTAAAACTTTATTGTCATTTAAAAATATTTATTAAGGCTAGGCAAAAATATTTGTTGGTGAAGCCTGTATTCCCAGCTGCTTGGGAGGCTGAGGCAGGAGAAATGGAAATTCAAAGCCAGCCTCAACAATTTAATGAGGCCCTGAGCAACTTGGGGAAACCTTGTCTCAGGAAAAAAAGAAAAAGAGGATCTGGGGATGTGGCTCAGTGATTGTGTTTCTGGGTTCAATTCCTTGTACCAAATAAATGTGTGTGTGTGTGTGTATGTGTGTGTGTGTTGAATAACTATTATGTATTAAAATATTTTAATGTACTGGAGATACCTATTTCACACTTGTTTCTCCTGTTATCTTACATAAAAATGTTGCACCCTTTTTTACTATACTGACTTAGACATCTTCTATCATTTCAACACACTATCTTGCATTATTATGTGTCCCTTGTATATTCTCTGGTACAGAAACTGGACAAGAGCTCCAATGCGGATATATATTCCAGAAGAAACTTTTTCAAAAAAGCACTTCAACAACAATTTCACTTGAAATATGTTATGTACGATTTGCAAATTATCTTCTCATTTTGGATAAACTACATCAGATATCTGGTCTATAAACAGAATGTTCATATTTGACTGCACATGAAATTCTCATGTGAACACACACACAAACACACACGAATTGTATTTTCAGGCAAGTGCATCTTCCCTCCCTTCTTCCTTATTGTTGGCATAGAACTGAGCAGTGTTTGGGCACTGTAAAAACCAGTGTAGAAGCTGAAGCCTGAGTGGACATTAGAAAGATCATTGGTTCTTGTGTAGGCACTGACTCCTGACCCAAGCATCCTTTAATCTTTCTAAGTCTGGGTTTTGCTCTAGGTTTTTTCATGCTTGCCTGCTCACTTATCAGTGAAGCTTATATATATGCAGAGGTGAACGTCCCTCTTTTTCCCACATTTTTAATTGATGTATTAGAGTTTTCCATAATGGTGGAATTTGTTCCTACATATTCTACATGTGAGAGTCTCTTTTAAAATTTATTTTTTATTACTCCAAATTTCCTTAATATAGATACAAACTTCAGTTGGATAGCTTTTTTAAAAAATATTTTTTAGTTGTAGATGGACACAATGTCTTTATTTTATTTATTTATTTTTATGTGGTACTGAGAATTGAACCCAGTGCTTCATACATGTACGGTGAGCACTCTACCACTGAGCCACAACCCCAGCCCAGTTGGATAGCTTTTGTACTTTAAGAAGGTGAACTCTTACTTTAAGGCTGATTACTACATTAAATATTAAATATGGCCTACTATAAGTATTTAATTTAAGCTAATATTTTAATGTAGAATGAAAAGTTCATGTTTCATAGGATGTAAAGGAAAGAAATATTTTTAAACCTATTTGTACTCTTAACATGAATACTTCAACTTTTAATCTTTCAGACTAACTTGTTGAAATGCATTATTATTACTCTCAATTTCTTTTAATCATATAGTTATTATCTTCAAAAGTTTATGATAAAGTATTGCTAATGATAGGGGCTATTGTATTATATCTTGATCAGAGTAACTATCATTTGCTACATAAATTGAGCTATTATGATTATCAAGTCCAAAGAAAAATTCTTCCATTGAATTAAATATTCTTTTCTTTTAGTTAGAAATCATAAATTTATAAATAAGAGGCCTTATATTTCTTATACATTTTATAATAATAAAACCATAAATTTAAAAGGCAGTATTATTACAAAACATGTTTATAATGTTTTCTTTTTCTTTTGGTATTGGGGATTGACCACAGTGACATTTAACCATTGAGCCACACCTCAGCCCATTTTAATTTTGTTTTATTTTATTTTATCTTATTTTATTTTAATTTTGAGATAGGGTCTTGCTAAGTTGCTTAGGGCCTTGCTAAATTGCTGAGGTTGCCCTTGAACTTGAGATCCTCTTGCCTCAGCCTTCCCAGCCACTGGGATTACTGGCTTGTGCCAGCATATCTGGCTTATAACACATTTTTAGTTGGATACAGTCACAGATTTATTAGAAAAGTGTTCTTCAAGATCATTTGATAAAATTTGCTAATAATTTTGTCATAACATTAAATGTGAAGTGCTGTATAAAATAAATCTAAAAATACTTAGCTTCTGTTTCTCAGGATGTGCATCTGATTTTGGATTTCTTATTGGAGCATGAGAGAGTGCAGAAATGCTAACAGACATGGCTCTTGGAGCACAGTGTTCTTTGCTCTTGTCAAGCTCTTTGGGATTATGAAGGATGGAGAGGCTGAGCTACTTTAAGAAGAGCCAGGCTTTGCATTTTCAGGCTTCTGTGTCCAAAAATCTCCTAGAACTGCAAGGAAGCAGCTGTCTGAGGGGTGGGTCCCCGACAATGAAGGTCCTCAGAGTGGTTGTTTTCTGACCACCTGATACTTCTGGGCTTTCTTTCTGTGAGGCAGGAGTGGTGTTCTTCTTGCTCATTGGGACAGAATTCACAGGTTATTGCACTTTAACTATTAAGAGAAAAACTGACACACAATGAAATTTTAAAAGGATTTTGAGCAAATAACCATTCACGAACTGGGAAGCAATGAACCAAGAATTTCAGTGCTCCAAGATGATGAAGCCTTAGAGGGAGGTATTTATAGAATGAATAGGGAGGTAAAACAAAGAAATGCTTTGAGAAGTTACAGTTACACAATTACCATTTCAGTTCACCTTAGTGAATAGTGTACTATATGTTAGTTGGCTGTTTTTGTTTGGCTTACTTTTTTTTTAATTTAACATAAGCATTTACCAGAATTAACACAAGGTAAGTTTCATTTATATCTGCAGACTTAAGCAAGGTTAAAGCTATTTTTAAGGACTGGCTGGTTTCATTATCTCAGGAGTTTTATTTTTCTTGATGTGGCCCATACTTTGATTCTACAGTCTTTCCATTTGAATGCTAGTACCTAACTAATTAAAGCAAAGCTCCTATAGAGGGACTGTGATTGTGCTGGCTTGAATTAGCTCCCTAATCAAGAGTCATTTGACGGGAGTTTGATGGTTAGGATTTAGGGATACACCTTCAGGGGGTAAATTGAGTAGTTAGTTTCTTAAAAACTGCTGTGCACAGTGTCTTTGGGCTCAGGAACCTAGAATACATGGGTTAAGATGCCTGCTGTTCCTATCATTAACACCACAAGCTTTGACAGATCTAGGCTGTCCCTTGCTGTTTCTTCAGTTTTGGAATGGCCAAACTGGACGACTTCATCGATTCTCTGCAGAGTAGCTTTCTGGAGCACGTTCTATCAAGTGCTCACACACACCATGAGAGCTCAGATGACAATGGTGGTGATTGGTTAGACATAACAGACACCTGAATGAACCCAGACACTTGATTGGTGGGACAGGAACTTCTTAGATCCTCTGCCAGGTGGAGGTGTCTCCTGCAATACCCAGTGCAGGACTCTTGAAGAGTTTTAGCTTACATGAAGCAGTACTCCCATTTCTTCTCACAGTAAATGGGTTCTGGATTTTACTATAGCAAAACATTTGTTGAAGCTCAGAAAACTCTGACTTGAAAAATGAAAGAAGTTATCGCAATAAAGACAAATTCACCTTGAGCACTAACTATGTACCAGACTATGTTCCACATACATCTCATATAATTTACTTAATCTTTCCAATAACTCTACAATGTAAGTACTGCCATTATCTCTATGCTTACAGGTGAAGAACTTTAAGCCCCAATTTAAGCAGTATGTTAAAGCTGATGAGATTAAATGCACTGCAATCTGAGTAGTTTCACTCCAAACATCATGTTACTAATAAGAGCTACTTAATAAAATGTAGTTTGGTCTCAAAACAAAGTAAATGTTTTTGATATTACTGAACTAATAGTTACTGTTACTAATAGTTACTGTTATCTCCATTTTCAGGTCAGGAGTGAATAATACTGTATCTATGTTCAGATGAATATTTATGTCAAATTCTATAGATATAGTGTGTGTGTGTGTGTGTGTGTGTGTGTGTGTGTGTGGATGGCTCCAAGATACAGATATCCAGAAGTTTGAAATGCTTATCCAAATTCATATAGCTAGTTGGTATCATTAAAGAAAATGAATCCAGAGTCTGACTCTATGTCAGGTGCTTTAAAAATAGCAATTTTAATTATTAATCAAGATAAAAACGATTCTGAAAGTGTCTTGTTTTGGAAATTAGTTACATGTTTAACTGTCGTTTGTAACATAGGTCTAGAACTAAAAAAAATTGATATATTGTGTGTCTCAAGTCATTTTTCTTCAGTAATTTATGCTTCCTAATAAATGCCTAATGTGCACAATAAAATACTACATATTTGGAGATGGAATAAGCTAGGTTAAATTTTAACTTTTATTTACTGTGTGTCTGTAGTTAAGCCACTTAATCATTTGGATTCATGTAGAAAAGTACTATGAGCGATTTCCAGAAGTACTAGGCATGCTACATTTTATGGCTTTGTGGACTGGGTATTATCCTTTGTTGGTGGCACCTGGGGATCCTTGTCTGATACAATAAGCAGAGTTCTCATGATTCAGAATTATGATACAGAAAAGAATTCAGGATTTTGAATATCCCTTTACCTATTTCATAATTTGGCTTGTGATTTATGTAGTAATTATTTTGAAGGTTTTTTCAGTTGATTCATTGTTGATAGATAATTTAAATATAAATTAATTACTTAATACTTATACTTAATAGTACTGAATTTTACATTCAAATAGAGAAGATGGTCAATACTGTTATGGATATATTATCACAATGAAAAGTAAAAATGACAAATAAATTAAAACCTATCCTGTGCCAGTGCCCCTAAGCCTCAGATCTCCACGGCTGTGTGTTATTTCTGCTCTCATGGGGTACTTGCAGCACCCACATGAATGATGATTGTGTATATGCTCCACGAAATTGGACTTGGTGTGTAATCATGGATAATATAAATGTAGAAGTGAGCAAATGATTCAATTTGTATAGTTAGTAAGTACATTGAGATCCTTTATGTTAGCTGACATTTCCTGCCACTGAAGAGTTTTCCCTAAGTACAGGATGACATAGAATCAGTTGTTATTACTGGTAAATTTTTTAAAATGGGTGAAAGTGTGAGAAAAAATCAGACAGGCCAAGATTGCTGTTATACACAGCAGATATCCTGGGCAAGTCTGAGCCTCTGGTCAGCCTCCCATATGCAACTGACCATTTATTTTCTCAGAATTACAAATAACTAAATTGTATCACCTCTGTTCTCTTTCAAAGCCATCATTTTCTGATACGAAACTGGAAGATTATGGACGGTTTCCAGATTAAAACCGATTAGTAAAATGCAAGGTAGGTAAGTAAACAATACAAATAGTGGGGCTGGGATTGTAGCTCAGCGGTAGAGCGCTTGCCTTGCATGCGTGAGGCCCTGAGTTCGATTCTCAGCACCACATACAAAGCAATAAAATAAAGACATTGTGTCCATCAACAACTAAAAAAAAATATTAAAAAAAACAATACAAATAGTTATAATGTGGAAATTTAAAAAAATGTTTTGCACACCTATTATGTTATCAGAAATATTGCACATTATAACTTTCTAAAATACAACTAAAAATCATGATGATTCAAATAGTCTTTTACTTTGAATTAGGAATAATACAACACAGACTGCTTTTGTTCTCTTGGATTTGGTATTGGAAATTATATAAAGACATAGAATGAAGAACTATTAAAAAGTATATCAAGTGAAAATCAAATATTTTTGAGACTAAGATAATTTCTTTTTACATTATAAAGTTCAATGATGGCATTAATATATCATACTCAGTTGACGTAGCAGAGAAGTATAGTTTTTTTCAGTAGACTAGATAATTTACTTATTTAATTTGAAAATGATACAGTATAAAATAAGGAAAATGTTCATCAAAATGAAGTGCACAATTTTACAGAGAAATAACCCACATTTGAACTCTGTCACCATAAAAAGAATGTGGAGATTAAATAGTGTCCATTAAATAATATCAAACTAAATAAAACATATTATGTTTATGTTGACAATAGTATTATGATCTAGTTTTTCAAGATTGACATGTTGATATTCCAATGTATTTTTTAAGTTATATACTTAGTGGAGTTTAGGAAATTCAGATTTTCATAGATGTTGTTAACTTAGATAAAAAAAATAAACAAAAGTAAGATATAATTTTAGGTTTAAAAAGCAATATTAGATATCCCAACCTGTCTTAACAACCTTTACCAACATGGTGAAATCATGAATCTATTCATGTATCAGTTAATACTGTCATCAAATTTGACACGAGTTAATCAAAATGTGCAAGAGTGATATAAAACTCAAAACAATAATAAGGGTATATTTAAGTTCTTTAGATAAAACCTACATGCAACAGGCAATAAATTAGAAAAAATAAGTAAATTACTAAAATTACAATTTTTTCTGAATAGATATATTTTGATGTTCACTGTCATAAGATCTAGGGTTCAGTTGGGTTATGTTGGCTTTAATATATAACAAATAGATAAGGAGAAAACAGGTGAAAAATCCTACCAAGGAAAGAAATTGCCTATTAAATTTCTATGTTGAATAAGATATTAGGGAGTCATAGAAGATGAACAACTATATTGGAAATGGGAGGGGAGCATCATAAAGAGGCACTAGGTGAATAAAACTTGATTTCAATGAGGAAATGAGTCATTCCATGAAAATATATAGAAGAAAATGATTTATTGTAGATGAAGGTAAGTATAATGCTCTTGGTGGTATGATTGTTTTGACAATATTAATCATGCCTACCCAAGAACATGGGAGGCCTTTTCATCTGCTAAACTCTTCTTCAATTTCTTTCTTTAGTGTTCAGTAGTTTCATTGTATCTTTCACATCCTTGGTTAGATTTATTCCCAAGTTTTTCTTTTTTTAGGTTATTGGGAATGGAATTGTTTTCCTGATTTCTTCCTCAGAAAAATCACTATGGGTGAATAGAAAAGCTGTTGAGCTATTGATATATGAATGTTGATCTTGTATTCTGTTATTTTGCTGCATTTATTTATCAGGTGTAGAAGTCTTCTACTGGAAGTTTTGGGTCTTCTCGATGTAGAATAATGTCATTAGCAAATGGAGTAAATTTAACTTCTTTTTTTTTTCTTTCTGGAAAATGGGAATTGAACTCAGGGATACTTGACCACTGAGCCACATCCCCAGCCCTATTTTGTGTTTTATGTAGAGACAGGGTCTCACTGAGTTGCTTAGCATCTCACCATTGCTGAGGCTGGCTTTGAACTCGCGATTCTCCTATCTTAGATTCCCAAAGTGCTGAGATTAAGGCATGTATCACTGCAATTTAACTTCTTTTCCAAGCAGTGTTATACAGCAATCTCCATCAAAATACAAATGGCATTCTTCACAGAACTAGAAAAAGCAGTCCTAAAATTCCTTTGGAAGACTAAAAGACCCCAAAATAGTTAAAGCAATCCTGAACAAGAAGAGTGATGCTGGAGGCATCACAATATTGGACCTCAAATTATACTACAGAGCTATAGTAGCAAAAACAGCATGGTAATGGTACCAAAACAGGAATGACCAATGGAACACAATAGAAGAAACAGAGACAAAGCCACATTTTTATAGCAATCTGACACTTGTCAAAGGCACCAAAAATAATATGTTGGAGGAAAGACAGCCTCTTGAACAAATGGTGCTGTGAAACTGGATATTCATATGTAGAAGAGTGAAACTAGATCCCTATTTTTAACCCTACACAAAAGTCAAATCAAAGAGGATCAAAGAGCTAGGAATTAGAGCGGAAACTTCCAAGTGCTAGAAGTAAACATAGTGTCTTGGTGCAGGTACTTACTATCTTAAAAAGACCCTTAAAGCTCAATAAATAAAACCAAGAACAAATAAGTGGGATGACATTAAATTAAAAACTTCCAAAGAGCAAAGGTAAGGGTAAGCCTAGAACAGGAGAAATTTTGCCAGTTACTTCTCTGATTAGAGATTAATATCCAGAATATAAAAAGAACTCAAAAAGCTTTACTGCAATACAAACAAATAACAAAATAAATACATGGCAAAAGAACTCATTAGACACTTCTCAAAAGAAGAAATACAAATGGTCAACAAATAAATTAAAAAATGTTCAATCAGTGAGCATGTTGTTTCTGCTACTATACACTAGCAATATAGTAGTGTTGCTATATCAAAAGCACAATGAGATTCTATCAGTCCAGTTAGAAACAGAGAGCCTACATTCTGGCAGAAAATTTTTGCCATGTGCACATCAGATAGAGCACAATTTCCAAGATATATAAAGAACTCAATAAAATTAACAACAAAAAATAAACAAACAACCCAATCAATAAATGGGCTAAGGAGCTGAACAGACACTTCTCAGAAGAAGATATACAATCGATCAACAGACATATGAAAAAATGTTCAACATCTCTAGCAATTAGAGAAATGCAAATCAAAATTACTCTAAGATTTCATCTCACACCAGTCAGAATGGCAATTATCGAGAATACAAACAACAATAAGTGTTGGTAAGGATGTGGGAGAAAAGGCACAGTCATATATTGCTGGTGGGACTGCAAATTGGTACAACCAAACTGGAAAGCAGTATGGAGATACTAAGATACAAGTTTCTCCTTAGAAAACTTGGAATGGAACCACCATTTAACCCAGCTATCCCACTCCTTGGTCTATACCCAAAGAACTTAAAAACAGCATACTATAGTGATGCAGCCACTTCAATTCACAATAGCTAAACTATTATACTTTATAGTATAGTTATACTATAAAGCAATCAGTGATAACAATAGATGAATGGATAAAGAAACTGTGGTATATATACACAATGGAATATTATTCATCAATAAAATAATAAAATTATGGCATTTGCAGGTAAATTAATGGAGTTGGAGAATATCATGCTAAGCAAAGTAAACCATCCCCAAAAAACAAAGGCCGAATGTTCTGATAAGTGGATGTCGATCCATAATGGGGGAGGGGGCACAGGAAGAATGGAAGAACTTTGGCCAAATGGCAGGGAGGGTGGAGGGGGCATGGGGGCAGTAAAGATGGTCATCATTGCCCTAGCTTCATGTATGACTGCCTATATGGTGTGATTCTACATCACGTACAACCAGAGAAATGAAAAGTTGTGCTCCATTTGTGTACAATGAATAAAAATGTGTTTTGCTATCATGTATACCTAAGTAGAATAAATAAATTTAAAAAAATAAAAACTTTCTTCCTCAGAGCTGGTTAATGAGCACGGGGTGCAGTTGAGGAAGGAAAACTTCTGATGTTGTATAGCACGGTAGGGTCACTGTGACTGACAACAGTTAAATATTTCAATAGGCAGTAAAAAAAAAGAGTAAAAATAATAATAAATGCTGGTGAGGATGTGGGGGACAATGTGTACTCACATGTGTCTGGAGGGTCTATAAATTAGAACAACTACTTTGGAAAGTAGCATATAGATTTCTCAAAGGACTAGGAATGGAACCACCATATGACCCACTGATTCCCACTCCTTCATGTTCACTGAAAAAAATTAGAATCAGCATATTACAGTAATACAGGCACACCAGTGTTTATATTACAGTAATACAGGCACACCAGTGTTTATAGCAGCTCAGTTCACAGTAGCCAAGTTGTAGAACCAGCCTAGGTGCCCTTGAACAGTTCAGTTAATAAAGAAAATGTGGTCTATGTACAAATGAACTTTTACTCAGCTATAAAGAAGAATGAAACTATGGAGTTTGCTGGTAAATGGATAAAACAGGAGAACATCATGCAGAATGAAATAAGCCTGATGCAGAAAGTGAAGGGTTGAGTAGTTTCTCTCATATGCAGAAGCTAAAATAAGGGGAAAAAATTGGGGATACCATAAAAATAGAAGGGATATTAATGAAGTAGAGGAAGGGGATAGACGGGGGCGGGAAGTAGGAACTGGATAAAGAAGGAGCTGTGAAATGAAATTGACCAAATTATGCCGTGTACATACATGAACATGCCACAGAGAATTTTTCCTTTATGTGTATCTGTAAAGCACCATTCTACAAAACAATAACTAAATAGAAAGACCAGTAGAGGAAGGGGAATAGAGACGGGGGGGAGGAAAAGGAAAGAGGAAGTACTGGGGACTGAAATAAAGCAAATTATATTTCATGCCTATATGATGATGTCAAAATGAACCCCAATATTTTTATTTAATGATAATACACTAAAAAACATTAAAAAAGAAAATAAGTATAAATGCCATGAGGCCAAAAAAGTTTATATTTCTGTAAGAACACAGGAAGACCTGGGGGAGAATACCCACTGCCCACCACAGAGAATTGTGACCTTAATTATGACCAGCCACTGAGCATTGGTTTTCTTAACTGTACAATACAGACATAAATCCATCTGAACTGCCTCAGGGTTTTGAAATGGCAATGTTTTTCAAAGCATGAAGGAAACAGTAAAGCTCTATAAAAATATAAGTTTTGTTTTAAAACTATTTAATTATATGGCACAATTCAACATTCTGAACTCCTATGCCTGGAAGACATTGCCTGATGTAGAGATGGTCACTCAGTGAAACAGAAAAGGTTTTATTTATTCATTCCATTGTATCCATTCTAACCTATGCATTCTGTGGGACACAGTCAGACCACAGCATAACCTTCTCTACATTTTCCTGAACCTCAGTTTACTTACTGATAATAAGGAACAATAACACCTAGTACATTGATTTATGGCAAAAATTAGATGAGATACTATGTATAAGTACTTAGCAGTAGGCTTATGATACATTAATTACCAAGTAATCATTAGTTTTAATAACTGTAATTGCCCACTAATGGTGGTTATGATACTGACATATTGTACCAAAATATAATATTTAATCTCATATAAATTCATATGTAGTTTTTAATCACTGATGGAGAACATATAATTATACTATAAAGCAATCAGCGATAACAAATAAAGTAAATGCACCAACTATATTTGGAAGTCAGTAATTTAATTAAATAATGAAAGTTTGGAACAGTAGAGCCACTGAGCTGATAAACACATTCACGTTTTTAAGAATGTTATGTTTTGATTAACCAAAATAATTAAATACACACATCATTGCCTTTTAATTAAAAAGGATAATCATGTTATTTCATAGGCCTCTTGAATCATAACAAACATGATAGTTTTATTTGTCCAGTAATATTGCCTGAAATAAAATATTTTAACAGAAGCATAGTTTGTATATCAGTAAATATTACAGAAGAACAGAATTATATAATTTGATGAATTTGCATTTAGCAACTAATCTACATTAAGGTTTATGGATAAAATGATGAAAAAAAATCCCTGTATATATGTGTGTGTGTGTGTATATATATATATATATATATATATATACATATATATATTATTATTATTTTTTTTTTGGTACTGGAGATTGAACTCAGGGGCACTCGACCACTGAGCCACATCCCCAGCCCTATTTTGTGTTTTATGTAGAGACAGGGTCTCACTGAGTTGCTTAGCGCCTCGCCATTGCTGAGGCTGGCTTTGAACACGCGATTCTCCTGTCTCAGCCTCCCTAAGTGCTGGGATTACAGGCTTGCGCCACTGTGCCCAGCTTTATTTATATTTTTGATGTTGTTCTAGTTAAGTAAGGTGAAGAAAGAGTGTCCAGATGTCTGGAGCATGAGACATTAGTCTCATGCAAAGGTATTTTGAATGAGAAAAAGATAAGGTAAGTCTTTCTGGTCTAGGATTCAGTCAGTCAAAGATCAGAGGGTTTGGAAATTCTAGGCAGAGAGTGAGAAAACACAGGAATGGAGCTTGTGAAAGAAATTTAGCGTCTATTTGTACATAAGTGAGACACAGGCTCTGAAGTAACACTGAAAATAGAAGTAAGAATGATATTTTGAGGGTTCTATACCCCCATATGAAAACTAAGAGGCTTAAAACAATAAAGTTTGGCTCTATTGTTGCCTCAATTTAGTGCCTGGAGAGAGATTCCAAGCTGTCCCACAGAAACGGGAAGTTGGGTGTGCCAGGAAACTTCTCATAATGAGTGGCTGGAAGTTAAAGGCATCAGGGCCGCTCTAGCTCACGGGATAGGATTCCCGAACAGAAAGTACTGCATGCAGAAGTTATTCTGGAGATATGAAGAGGGTCTTTTGAAACATTCAGAAGAATACTATTTTAAACATGCCTGTGAGGAAACTTGCTGAGGCAAGGAAAGAACCATCAGAAGGGTTAGGTCAATAATGTCAGATGCTCACAAGGGGTAGGAACAACCCCTCTTTCCACCAGAAGAAATGGAAATCCTGCAGTTCTGTGGACTTCAGAGAGAAAACTCAGAATATGTTGGCACAGAAGCAAAAGCTAATTATTTACAGACTTAATGCCTAGCAAATCTTAGAAGTAAAACTTCAAAAGATTCACCTACTTTCAAGTGACTCCACTGTGTTCTAGAGCAAAGCTCAGAAATATTCATAAGAATACAAATATAGGTAGTATCCAGCAAGGTAAAATTTAGAATGCCTGACATCCAGAGATAGGGAGACAGAATTTCAGACATGCAAAGAAGCAGGAAATATGACAGGTAAAAATAATAATTTATTATTATAAGGGTACCAACTTATGTTAAAAATAGACAACATGGAAGTTAAACATTATTATAATTGTGTTAATTATGTTTTAAAAGCTAATTAATAACATGAGAGTAGAAAGATGCCAAATTAAAGTCGAGAGATGGAGACTATATGTATGAATGAAAATACAGTAGCTCAAATTAAACCTTGCAGAAAAATAGTGAAATTGGACACATAGCATAGAAAATAAGCATATTAAGTCATATGCAGGAAAAATCATTTAAAAATAAAATGAAAATGATATTAGTAAGCTTTGGGACAATTTCAAGAGTTTAAATATAATTGAAATTATAGAAAACAAGATAGTAGGGAACTGAAACAATTGGAAGAAGTATTCTGATTTTTTAAAAAATGTGATGAAAATTGTAGTTACACATCAAAGTTGCTCAAAGAATTCAAGCACCAGAAAGTATAGAGAATACTATTCCAAGGTACATCATATTCAAATTAAAAAAATATAAAGAGAAAATCTTAAGAGAGATCTTAGAAAAAAGACATACATACGGAAGAAAATAACATGTTATGTTCGAAACAATACAAGAATACAAAAGAGAAAAATCTTCAAATTAATGTGAGATAAAGAGAACTGACAACCTGTAATTCTATTTTCAGTGAAAATACCTTTCAAAAGTGAAAGTAAAATAAAGACTTTTTAGGTATCCAAAGGCCAAAATAATTTTTTACCTGCAGAATTGTATCACAATAAATGTTAAAGGAAATTCTTTCTATAAGGCAAAATAAAAATGACATCAGATAGAAATATGGTTCTACTGTGTACAAAGAAAAGAAGAAAAATTGCAATGTTAACTCTAAGTTGGATATAAACAATTTTAAAATTTAAATCAATTCAAAATGCAATCGCTTAAATATATGTGCTATATAATATAATCTGTATGCGTATGTATTCATATATGGAAATGTGTACATATAAAATATATGATAACAAGAACATAAAGGCCAGGAGGGAAGAAATGGAGTCTTCTAGGATCAGATTGTGGTACGATACATGGAATGGTGTATCAATTGGAGTTGGAGGGCAATAGGTTAATGATAAATCTCATAAACACAAAAGAAATAGAATAACCAAATAAAGAACACTATAACCAACAAAGACAATAAATTCATAAAAGTTATTAATCAAAAAAGGTAGATTAAAAGGGAAAGGGAACAAAGAGTTATAGCAAATTAATACAAAAGCAGGATCATAAGTTCAATACTACTGATATCAACAAATACTTTAAATGTAAGAGTTTTAAATAGCACAAGTGACAAGGATAGAAAATAAAAACAAGAAAGATTCAACTATAATTCTTACACCAAAAACTTCAAAGAAGAAATTACAGAGATTAAAAAGAAAAGAAGGGAATACATATTTATGTATGTTTACATAGATATGCACACATACAAACACCGTGTTAACATTAGTAGAGAACTATTAGAAAAATAAAAATTCATGTCACAGAATAAACAAAAAAGATTCAATTAAAATATAAGAAAAGGACTTGTAGCCAAAAAACAATGATTTTCAGGATTTATTCACTAAACAAAAAACTAAAAGAGTAAACAATTTGAACAAACACTTCATTAAACACCATTTATTACTAGGATAGATAAAGATGCTTAACATCATTAAGAAAAAAATAAATAAAACCACAATGTTCACCACTAAACTTCCATTGGAATGGCTATAAAGATGGTCTATACTACACGATAGTAAGGATATGTAGAAAATAGAAATGTTATATACTACTGGTGAGACTCTAAAATATTTAATCATTTTCAAAACCATTTGACAGTTTCTTAAAATGTTAAACCTACATCTGTCATAACATTGTCTTTTCAAATATTGGTATTTACCCAGGAAGAATGAAAATGTGCATTCATATAAACACATGGTCAAGCCCAGATACCTGAAGGCTTTTTATCTGGAATGACTGATATTGCTGAATGTCAACTAACAGATAAAAAATAAACAAATCTAGGGCTGGGATTGTAGCTCAGCGGTAGAGCGCTTGCCTCGCATGCATGAGGCCCTGGGTTCGATCCTCAGCACCACATACAAAGCAATAAAATAAAGACATTGTGTTCATCTAAAAAAAATAAATAAAAAAAAATAAACAAATCTGTATAATGGAAGAACACTCAGTAATAAGAAAGAAATTACAACGTGGATGAATCTCAAAATAATTAGACTGAGTGCAAGATGCTAGAGAAAAAAGAATACATAATAGACAATTCCATTTGCATAAAAGTTTAGAAAGTGAAGACTAAAAGATAGGGACATGTTAATAGGATTTGCCTGGGCAGGTAGAAGCATTGGGAGGGCTGAGGGAAGAGATTGCCAGGAGACATAGGGCAATATTTGGTGATAATAAATATGTTTACTTTCTAGATCATGGAGTGGATTGCTTGGATGTACCTGGGAATCAAAATTACAAAATTGTGCATACTAAATTGTGTGCAATTTATCACATATGAATTATTCTTAATAAAGGAGTGATTTAAAAAAATAAGGTGTAACAATGGTTAGGAAATAAGAAGCTTGGTAGGTAGTAGTGTGGAACTAATGTATAAATACCTATTTTATATTATAGGACACTGAGTTTTTAATTAAAATGTCAACTCTGTACCTGGACGATCTCTTTAAAATAAAACTCACTGAAACTTTGAAGAGATAATCTCCATGGTATTTTCACATCTCTGAAACGTATACAAAGACTCACAGATTTTGTGTTTTTTTTTTTCACTTTTGATTTTGAAGTAATTTTAATTTACGGATAATTTGTAAAAGACAATACCTAAAAATTCCGTATACTTTTTATTCAAATTCCCATAACATTAACATTCTATATAACCATGCCACATTTGTCAAAACTAGGGGATTGATATTAGTACAACATTGTGATCAGAACATTCTCTAGACACCTTCAATCTGTGATGGTCTTTCAGTTTTTCCCCATTTAAAAAAAAATAAATTCAAAACTGAAGAATGCCATTCGACAATAGTGTTGCAAGTCCCACAGTTTTGGTTGTTTTGGTGTTTTTTCATTGTTCATTGGGGGTTATAAACTCTGGAAGAATAGCAGAGAGGAGGGATCTCTGTTTCATCCTATCATTTTGAGGGACCATGGCTTTTTACTGAGGATGTAAACCCTCATCACTTGGATAATTTGCTATTACCCAGAATTACACACTTGAGTCCTCTTACATTTGTAACTGGGAAATAATATGGGAAGCTGCATGGAAAGTATACAAATATTCTGTTTTGCCTAAAACTTTTACCCACTAATTCTAACAGTCACTAGTGGACTGGGCAGTTATGATTATGGTATTATATGTCAAGTTTCTTTTTGCCTCATTCACTCTACATTTTTAAGTTGAATTTATTCTGTAAGAGTAGACCCCACCCATGAGTTATTTATTCAATCATTTATTTATATGAGTAAGGGCTTATGATATTAATTTTATTTGTAATCTAAAGATAACACTGCTATTATTTAGATTCATCTTCAAATTTTTCAATTTTTGGCCAAATGTGATTGATTGTTCATGCTTAAAATTCCAGCGACTCAGATGGCTGAGGACTCAAGGCCAGCCTCAGCAACTTAATGAGGCCCTAAGCAACTTAGCAAGACCCTGTCTCAAAATATAAACAAACAAACAAACAAACAAATAAATAAGGCTAGGAATGTGGCTAAATGGTAATGCCCCGGATTTAATTTCTAATACCAAAACACAAAAATTCATTTGAATTTTGGCCACTTGAAGTTTTTCAGATTTTCTCCCAGGTATTTTAAATATACTTACATATTTTTATCGATATTGGAACTTCCCATTCTCTGCCATTATAAGTTGTTTTAATGCATCTTGTATTCTATCTTGCCTAGCCTTGGACACAGCTGCCAACTGCATCTCCAAGGAACCCCCACACGCTTCCTCTGAAAACTGGTAATTAGAAAATACCAATCTTCGTGCCAAGTGCACTCATTATTATGGTGGTGTCGTGGCTTCTGAGCCCACTAAAGCAGAGTGTGGAAATATGTGTATGTATACTAGCCCACGTGTACACATGTGTCTTATTTTCTATCAATATAGTGTGTACTATTAATAAATATTGATCATAGTACCTGTTACATATGTATATCAACTATAGGAATCTCACACACACCCCAAAATACAGTAAAACAAAGAAAAACAAACAAGGTAAAAAACACGAGTTCACACTGACACATTGGAGAAGCCCAAGGGGTTCATTCTAGTACCACAGGATTTATTCTATCATTCTCTCCTTTAGCTTTTTTGTAACTTCTTTCTCCACTTTAAGAAATGTTCTTATTATTCACAACTATTCACTTGTTCAACTCTAATATACTTTAGTTTCACAATTGCTAACCCATATCTTGGTGTTAAAGAAATTTGTTAACTGTAGCATAGTGGTTTTTGGACAGTTCTTTTTATCGTTACATTGTCCAGCCAAAAGAGTTTTTCCAAAGTATGTAGGTCAAAGCATTGAGGGCAGCTCTTTTACTCAGTTCTTCAATATATCTTTATAATTTATTTGTAGTGTAATTTGATTCATTTTTATATATTCTGCATTTCATGCTGGGATCCCCCAACTTCATGTTATGTTTTGTTTTGTTTTTCTTTTCTATTGTCTTTAAATTTTTAGCCAGTAAACTTCACTCTGTGGATACACTTTTATGGGTTTGACAATGCATGGTCAATGTATCCACCACACAACATTACGCAGAATGGTTCTATCACCCCCAAATGTTTTCACCTGCTATCCTTTTGAAGCCAACTTCTCTCTGCAGCCTCACTGTTTAACAACCACTGATCCACTGTCTATCACTATAGTTTGGCTTATTCCAGAATGCCATATAAATGAAATCATACAATATATAGCTGGCTTATTTCACTTAACTAAATGCATTTAAGATTTATCCACATTGCAGCATGAATCAATAGCTTGTTCTTTTATTTTTAATGCTGAGTAGCATTCAAATATATGAATGTTATCCAATTTGTTTGTTCATTCATCTGTTGAAGGATATTTGGGTGGTCTCCAGGTTTTAGTGACTATAAATAAAACTAGTATAAGCTGTTGTGTTCACACTTGTGTCAACCTCCGTTTCTAATTCACTTGGGAAACTTCCTAGGAATGAATATGCTGAATCATATTCTAAGTATTCCATTCATTTTTTTTCAGTGCTTTTCCTCCTCCAAAGTCTTCATAATCAACATAAAATGTACATAAAATAGTATGTATTGCACAGAGCTTAATACATTTAGGAATTCCATTTTTTATATAACAAATACCAGAATCAAGATGTATAACATTTCAATTGTGTTAGCATCTTCATTTTTCTCACTAGCCACATACTCTCTGCCACAATGTCTTGGAGACAACCACAATTCTTATTCTTATGTCTGTTGATTAGGCTTACTGGACCTAGAATTTTGTCAAATAAAAATATGCAATAGTGTGTAATCTTTCATGTTCACTTTCTTTTATTTGGAATCATGATTTTGATGCTAATTTATTTGCTTAGCCAATTAATAAATCATGAATTTACTACAATAAATCCATTCAATTGTCCACATTTTGTGATTTTTCCTCACTTTTTTCTTTTTTGGTCAGATTAATAAAGATAGAATTAGCAGTAATTTTATGCTTATGTTTGTAGATAAACATTTTAATTTCTTTCTGCTACCTTTGTAAAAGTATGGCTGGGGCACAGGGAGACAGATTTTTAACCTTATAACTGACTAGTAGTCTTTGAAAAGTGCTTGCAATATTTTAACACCCACTAGTGGTGCATTAGAGTTCCAGTTGCCATAGGTCCTAACTGATTCTAGAGTTGAATTTTTATTTTAACTATCCAGTGGATGTGACACCTTCATTATGGTTCAGCTGGAATTTTCCTGATGAACAGGAAAATTGAACACTTTTTCTTTATGAAACATACACATATTTTTAAGTTATTTACTCAAGGTTTTGCTCCATTTTAAATTGCAATTTTTAGTGTTTATTATTAATAATTACTTCCATGTTTTCTATATATTTTATTTGTTAGATACATATAATGGAGATTTTTTTTCTGTTATGGGCTTTCCCTTTCATTTTCATAATGGGTTGTCATAATATTTTAATGTTGATAGAATTCAATTTTTAAGTATTTTTTCCATTTTTTAACACTTTTTGTCATAAGAAGTCTTCGGTGACTTGCCAATGAACATATTCTGCTATCTTTTCTTCTAGAGTATTTAGTTTCAGCTTGGACATTTAAAATCTATTGTATGCACCTTGCATCTTGTCAACTGTGTTCACTTACATCCTATAATTTGTGTTCTTATTCATTCCTTGGTATGAGAACCCTTTTATGCTATTGTCAAATAAGGAGAGTTGCACTTCTTCCTTTTCAATCTTTCAAATTTTTTTCCTTTTATCGTAGTTGTGCACAGGCACGGTCCTCAAGGAAGAGCCTGAAATTAAAATGTTGCCTTCTCTTAGGAGAGGATCACTCACTATTTCACCATGAACAAGGAGAAATACCACCCTCACACTTATGATTTGCTGAAAGTTCTACCAATTACACTTCTTTCATTTGACCAATGGCAAGTTCTTTTTCTCCATTAATGCAGATGGAGCACTTTTTGTTTAGTTTTTTAATATACTGATTTGCATAGATGGATTTTCAGGTGTTCAGCCATCCTTTCACTGATAATGACCCCTATCTCACTTCTGGTAGTAGTAGTTTCTGTTCTCCCATTTTCCATTTTTATTAGAGTTAAATTCTGATTTTTTTAAATAAAGCAGCTTTTGATTTTTCAGATTTTTTCTATTATCTTATTGTTCACAATGTCATTGCTTCCTGCTTTAATCTTTACTTCATTTTTTTTCCTGAATGCTTAAAACTTCTTTTTTTACTTTGCCCAAATGGAAATTTTGGTTTCAGAACTTTCTTTAATATGTATTCACTGCTATATCCTTTCCTCTTGGCATTTTTTATACTGCACACCACAAATTTTCATGTTATATTTTTATTTTCATTTAATTCTAAAAACTTTTAATTTCTCTTCATTCTTCTTTGGGCCACGTAAAAGTTTTTTTCCAAAGGGCAGGAACTTTTGAAGGGCAAGTTACAGGTAGATTATTTTTTCACTCCGGAAAGTCTTAATCCCGAAAAGAACTGTCCAGTGTCAACTTTTTAGTTGTACAGTAGCTCTGGGGTCTTACTGGCCCTACCACAGTGAGCATCCTCATCTTGAAGTTTTTGGTTTTCTATGAATGGCTCTCCCTAGAGTATATTGCTCACAGAAAGACATAAGCAATGATCTTTCCTTATAGTTGTATCTCGAAATCACTTTGAGAATGGAAGCCAGTGTTCATCAAGCTGATATTGCAAGAGACAGGAACTGTCCTGATAAGCTACACATAGCATTTTATGAAGATATTTTTGTGAGTGTGTATAAAATAACATGAAGTAATTATCCATCCAATAGTTTAGGAAGAGATTTTTTTTGTACAAATGGAAAATAATATAAAAAACCCAGACTTGTAATATAATTTACTCTATATCTTGTTTGACACTCCTACATTAAATATTGTTATGGTTATTTGTAGTAAGGTCCCTTGCAAAAATGAGGATTGCATTGTTATTTTTTTGTTTTGATAAAATATATATTTTAAGTTATATTCATGTTTCCTTCATGTATTTATCCAATATGCACAGAATTTTTTAAACATATTATTCCATTTCTATTCTAGTTTAGGCCAGTTGGTTTTTTTTTTATTTCCTAGAATGATTATTTAAAGATAATGGTATAGTGTTTTATTTATTGATGGTACTTATAGCTTTATATGGCCCTTCTAAAACTTTTGCTTGCTTGGCATAAGAAAGCTGGAGTCGACATGAGAACATCTCCCTCCTGCAACATGATTTTTATTCTCCACTGCATATATTTCACATTAGGAATGGAAGAAAGTTTGGTCTAAAACACATGCAAAAATAAACCTTCTTCCTCAAGAGTGTTCATTTCTCACAAAATCACTAGGTTGTCCACTGCCTACGGAGTGATATTCTGGGAATCCTTTATTTTCTCTTTTCCTTTTTAACATTCTATTACAAACATTGCTACAATGCACAGCTTATTTTCCCTCACCCGCACACCCACACATCCACCAACATTAGTTTTCTGAAGTGTGAAACAGGACTTCCTGGTGGCATCTTCACATTTGACGTAACTGTTGAAGAAGCCACTGCTGACATTGGGAATGTCAGTGCAAAATCCTGAGACCTTTTGGAGGAAATAAAAGTGTTATCCAATTATTTGCTCAAAATATAGCACCAGCAAGTAACTGAGAAGGCAGTACCCACATACCTGTCAGCTCTTCAAAATCCACAGCCTTCCAGGTTGATGGAACTTGTTAAATGCTTTTATTAAACAATCTGAAAACTATGAATTATAGAGTCTTGTTCATATAGGAAACAAGAAGGAAATAACTACTCAGAAAAAAAAAATTAAGGAGGAGGTGTGACTTAAATTGATTGATTTCAGAGTCTGAATTTAGGGGACATTTGCTGACTCAGTTTGTGTTTGGGAGTTCTCAAATGATTGTGCTCTTAAGGAATTACTTTTTAGGCACATCGGTAATAGCTTTAGAGTGCTGTAGTTCTCTGAATAGTTTAAGACAAAAAATTACTTTCAGTTAAATTTCTCTAATAATTAAGGAACCTGATGTTTCCTTGGCCTGATGTATTTATTTATATGCGTATAGTAAATAGCAAGCTCTCAATGTCTATTTAGAGTTCTATACAGTTAATTTTAAATCTATTTTACCTTGTAAAATGGTCTTATGTTAGATCTTGATTGTATAATAATAATCTTCTCTAAATCAGCCAAACAGAAAGGAAAAATAAACTATTGGTATGAAGTTATAATTTTGAACAAGACGAAGCTGAAACCATTATTTCTGTTTGTAAAAAAACTAAATGATTGTGATAAAATGTAGAGTACTCATGGGTTATTGTTATAATTATTTTGCCTGTCAAAGTAGAGAAATATTTACTGGATAAGTGATGTGGAATCATAGCAATGATCATTAACTCTGTAGAGCTATATTTGTTCTGGAATTCTTTAATGTTTTTGTTTTTTTAAATTTATGACATTGCTTTTTTTTTTTTTTGTACCAGGGATTAAACTCAGGGGTACTCGACCACTGAGCCACATCCCCAGCCCTATTTTGTGTTTTATGTAGAGACAGGGTATCATTGAGTTGCTTAGCGCCTCGCCCTTGCTGAGGCTGGCTTTGAACTTGCGATTCTCCTGTCTCAGCCTCTCAAATTGCTGGGATTACAGGCTTGCACCACCATGCCCAGCTATGACATTGCTTCTTAATCATACCTTCCCTTAAATCCTCTTTCAAATACTAAACATACTGAATTCACATGAGTGATTTTACCATACAGCAATCAATGTGAATTCCTACGTGTTTTGACCATAACCTCTTGTAGCTTCCACAATACCATTTCATGCAGCTTGTTCTTGTAGACTGATCTAATGATATTATCATACCTGGAGTTAAAAAGGGATGGATATCCATGTGTTCTGTTATCTGGGAAAGTTTCTGCCTTAAATATCCACCATATAAGACTGTAGCACTTTCTATCTCATCAATCTTAAAGATGAAGATTTTTTTATTTCTCATGTCCTCTCTATTTTAGAATAAGATTCACATATATGTATTATATATATATATATATTTGTTAAAAGTAAAATATTAAGAAAATTATATTTAAAATAGTGATAAACCAAAGTAAAAATAAATTAAAATCACACACATCTTTAATTTTTATTATATTCTCAGCTTTTTTAGATCTTAACATACATTAAGTCATTTCTTCCTGACAACTTCATGAGATAAGAAATATTATTATTGCCTTTTTATATATGAAAACAATAGGACACAAAGACATTGAATAAGATTCCCAAATATATACAGCTAGTTAGAACCAGAATTATTTTTAAAAAATCATATAAATTATTGTTACTCTAGGCTTTGTTCTTTATGAATATGATAATGGTATATATATTGTCTCAAAATTCACTCTCCTGATTAATGATAGTCATCACAATATTTTCTTTTTATTGAACATTTTTATGATAAAGTTTTAACATGCATAAATGAGGCTGTGCATTTCTTCGTTACATTGTACACATATAGCTGTCCTCTGTTCAGTCTTTGTCACCATTCAGACTTGGTAAAGGATGTATGAATGGACACATGGCTACCCTGGAAACAGTTTCCTCTATAGGTGCGGCCGTGGAATGCAGAGTTAGACAATGTCCTACGTTTGCTGCCATGAACTTTCTTGAATGTTGAAAGGCTCTGTCTGCTCTTACTTTCGTTCCCCTTCCTTCTGTCTAGAATGCAGAAATGGCTGGAGTTTGAGCTACCCTCTTTGACTGTGAAGTTACCCTCAGAATGGAGTTACCAGAAGCTTACGCAACATCAGAGAGGTAGTCTCCTCTGCAACCTTTTCACAGAGCAAAGCATCCTTTATAGACCTTTTTTTTTTCTCTAAAATGTTTATGTGAGAAAGCAATAAACTTCAATCTTGGCTAATGCACTATTATTTTGAGTCATCTGTTACTAACAGCCAAACTGGGCTGAAAAGTCACGAAATATTTATGCCAAGTTTTTACACAAATAGAGATTGCTACTCTACTAAATCAAAATTGAATAATATAGGCCATATTTTTTTCTTTTAGCAGAATTTTTTTAACTAATTCTCCTTGAAAGGGTAGATTCCTTTCTCCATGACTCAAATATACTCTTTGTAAGCTAATGCACTCAATATTCAGTGTGGTAGTGTTGGGGATGGACTGAAAAGATACAATTGCTTATCAGGTTGGAACTGCTATCAAATCATCATCCTACTTCCCACATCCTCTCTCTCCTTGATCTTGGATCTTATCCATTACAATGAAGCTTAGATTTACAGGTACCTTTTTCTCTTGAAGATGTTGGAAGCACATGCAATGTTTATTTGTCACTATTATTTTATCAATTAATTTATATTATTTGTGTTTGACTAAGGGTAGATATAAACACAGTCCATTTGTAAATTTATAACAATCAGTATTTGATCTGATATAACATTCAAATTCAAAATTAGATTGCATCTACTTTGTTTTCTATTACAGGAAAAAAAGAAAACAGAATTAGCAACATAGTTGCCTAGAAGTTTAGATAATGAATTCCAGAACTTAAATAACATGCACAGTATTTTTCTGTTTCCTTTTCCCTTTTATAACACATACATTTAATATAGAAAGACCATGTAATATACATACATATGACTTATGTCATAAGTAACAGAACATGGCTTTCAATTTATTAATCAATACCTAATTCATTATAATGATGCATTTTAGGAAATTTATAGAAAGATGTACATCTTTGAGTTGTCTTAGCTTGGATTTCCACACACAGCAAAGTGAAATATTTTGATACATTTCTAGGTATGTTGTGACACAAATAAAAAGATCTTAATCTAGCCTTAGAGGTGCAGTTGATGACATAATTTATTTAGTACGTGTTGGCACATACTATGACACAATTTAAGACAGTAGAAAACAGGGACATAGCCTGTATAATTAGGTAAGACATTCATTAGGTTTACATAAATTCAATGCCTTAAGATTTAAAATAATTGAAAATCAAGGAAGTATAGAGGTTTAGCTCAGATGCACAGGAAGTGCTTAATATGTGTGAGGCCCAGGTTCAATCCCTGGCATCCATAAATAAAATAAGAAACAAAATAAAATTATTGAAAATTATACTGTTGAAAATAAAAATTGATCTTGAATGTAGCATCATGTTGAATAAGAAATTGAGAGGATGTTTTGAGCCCAATCATGAGACATATAAGTGTTTTATATAGAGTGATTGCTAGTAGTTTAAAATATGCATTAAACTTATTTTAATTTCACAAAAGTATTAGTTCCATTGACATTTAAGAACTATGACATGTTTTGCATTATTTCTTGATCTTAATTTAAAAAGATTTTTGCTATTGCTTAGTATTGATTAATTGAACATTGTTTTAGATATGCTATGCATTTTTCTTGATATAAGATGTATATCCACACAAAGGATACTATGTTTAAAGACATTTTAAAAACTTGTACAATCACTTTTTGTAAAATAAACTTCTTAACTGTCTTATGACTATCATGATTTAAATTTTCTAAAACAAACTCTCAAACACATAGATGGGTCATGGAAATAGATCCAGCAATTTGGAACAGATCCTTATGTTGATTATGCCAGTCTTTATTATAAGTATAGGAAAATTTTATCAGATGGAGTAGTTTTTATGACTCCACAGATGTTTTTTGAAGCAAACAAGTCTAAAATAAATAACAATAACTTGTTCCCCTTGAAAAAGAAAGTTACATTTGAAGACAGCTGTTTGACCATGACCCAGGGAAACACTCAGGGAAGACTTTGGTTTGCTGTTGCATTACCCAACTCAATTTTGAGTCATATGCATGCTGCATTACCCCACTCGTTTATCAATCACATGAATGCTAAGAGACTCCATTCATTTATTTAGTCATATGAATGCTCCATGAGCCCATGAGGGTGGGCTCACTCTTCAGGTAACTAGAATATTGTCTTTTCCAATCAGGTGATAATAGAACATCTGTGGCCGAGCAGGACATGCTGCCAGTGGGATCCAGGCCTGGTGCTAGCAGAATGCATGTCCACTTCCCCATGTCTATGGTTGAGCAGGAGCCCTGAATCTAGCAAGATCCTTGCAATTAAGCATTGCCTGTCAGGAAAGACCAACTCACACTGCCTGATAAGTAAGACTGTCAGTTGCATCTGCTCCCCCATTCTCTTACTCAAGATATCTCCCTGAAACCATATTCAATTACTCACAGTTCTTAAAATTTGCTTCAGCTACTCACAGTATCTGTTTGAAATGCTTCCAACTACTACCGTCATCTCCTTCTCTACCATCAACACAGTCTCCCACATGGCTTCATCTCTGTTGCTTAAACCTACTTCTTTTTCTGGAGTGTTAGGGTTTATATCAGGAATAAATAGGGTTTTCTGGAGTGTTAGGGTTTATATCAGGAATAAATAGGGTTTATATCAGGAATATTCTTCAATGTCTCATGTTGAAAGCATGGTCCAGAGTACAGCAGGCTCAGAGGTGGGGCTTTTAGGCAATGATTGGATTATTAGGGCATGGATTTCATCAGTGGATTAATCCATTTCATTATCAATCTACTTACTGGATTGCTAAATAGAGGACAGAGAGGTGGGACCTAGATGGAGAAAGTAAGTGGCGGTGGGCTTGCTGTGGAAGGGTTTATCGTCTCCCCAGCCCCTCCTCTCTCCCTTCCTTTCTTGTTCGTGGCCACCATGAGCTGAGCAGTTTTCTTCTTCCCTGCCCTTCTGCCACTGTTTCTACTTTGGAACCAGCTAACATGGACTGAAACTGTGAACTAAAACAAATATTTCCTTTTCTAAGTTGTACCTGTTGATTATTTTGGTCACAGTGACAAAAGACTGCCTAACATAGGAGTAAAGTCATACACCCCCTTCTGCACAGTTCTTGCTGGGTTCCAGAGATGTAATTTACCACTCTTTCCTGTGTATGCAACTATATCCCTCTCCCCTTCCCCCACTTCTATAGTGACTTCAGAATATTAATATTATATTTACAGATTATGTCATTTTTTCCCTAACAGGTCGGCAGTTCACTGGGGTTTGGGCCATGCCTTATTTAGTTCTAGATTCATACTGCTCCATAAAGGGCCTTCAGAAAATCATCCATGGATCAAAGAGTCACACAGCAGCAACAAATAAAAGTAGAATGTGTGCAGTGCTCAACCATAAACAAGATCTAAGAAATAAGCATGAGAAATAGAGAAGACATAAAATAGAATAATCAATACTCCAATGTTACATATGAAACACTAAAACAATAGTGTGCTGAGGTCACATAATGCATATGGGAGAAAATTTTTGAATGTAAGAGGTTTTCTTTCTGTTTCTCAAATAGAAAAAGGTTACCTAAGAATTTGAGGTGTGCTTGGGCCCTGTCTCAGTAAGATATGAGCTCCTAGGAAGTAACAGATTGTCTCTGAAATTCAGTTTTTTGAGTAGGACCGAAATACTTGTAAGTTTTTGTTTAACCCTGAGACCTTATGAATCTTCAGCCTATGTCTGTAGAGTTATGAAGAATTGATAATCATCAAAATGACTTTTATAATTAATTCTCTTTTTAATTTAAATGGCAACCAGGATGTATCAATGAGATGTGAAATTTGCGCAAAATTTTTCTGAATATTGTCTTCCCAAATGCTCAACCTTTTCTTCTTATATAATTCTTAATATGGGTACCCACTGATTTATTTTTTATTGGATACTCAAGATACTTCAGATTTCAGTTACTCTTCCAAAGAAGTCATTATTTTTAATAAATAAAAAAGATTTTTTCATATGTGGGAGAAAAAGTTAGCATATTTGTGTGAAAACAACCCATATTTTGCCCTGGTCTTAAGAGTATTTAATTTAAAATACACACATTATATAGGGAATATGGACACATCTACTTTGCCTGCTGAAAAATAAAGTGTGAGTAGCCTGTCCAGCTGGTCACACTGTAGTTTTCAAAATAAATAAAACCTTGACCTTTTCCTGCAAATCATTGTCTTAATAACAAAAAAATCAACATATCTTCCTTATTTTGTGCAGTGCCCAAAGGGATAAACTTAGTAGCTAGATTCAAGGACACACATTCATTGGAGGATTCTCAGGGATACATTCTATTAAATTTATATATATATATATATATATATATATACACATATATATATAGAGAGAGGGGGGAGTAAGGATATTCTGGTCTGTCTTCAGTTGTAGCTCCTATTCCTCTAAACAAACTCCATTTCAATTCATCTGGGTTTTTCTGTTTCACACAGCAGAGATCTTTTATTTTTTTGGATGATGTTATTTGTTTTTTAGTTTGTCTTATATTTTCTTCTGCTATTTTGTTGATTGTCTTATCCCCAATCTCTTCTTTCTTTTTCTTTTTTTCTCTCATTTTCACATTTGATTTTCTTCAGATGCCTGGCAGTCTTTTGATGGCTAATGGCTACCCATATTTAAGTGGGAAAAATTGAAATGCTCCCTGGAAGCTGTAGTGAGATCATTAGATTAACTGCTGAGCATTCAACAAGAAGGTGTGCAGCTGGGGCACCAAGCTAGCCTAGGGAGACTGTCTCTTTTGTCTGTGTTTTTAATGATATTCCTATGAGAAAGAATACCTTACTTTACACCACAATGTACAGCTATAATAAAGAGAAGGTAGTTCTCTCACAAAGTTATTTCTGGGTAGATTCAAATGCATGTGGTGTCCAAAGAGCCATGGTGAGGTGTTTTTGAGCAGAAAGCATTTGGTTATATTATGTGATCCCAATTTTGAAGGCCAAGGCTATTGTAAATTTGTGGTTCAAAGACAGTGAGCTACATAGGCTGGCTTTCTGTAACTTTTAATGTAAAGTAAATTAAATATCTGGATAAAAATAAACCACCCAACTTCAATTTCTTAAGAAATTTGAAGATGTGACAATTTAAGGGAAATCATCTATTTCTATATTATTACTACATGGTACCCTCTAAGTTATATTCATGTTATCATGTAAGTTATATGCCATTTTAGTTGGATACATAACTGTTATACACATAAGTTACCTATCATCTAAGTTACATACATGTTGTCATGTAAGTGAATTTCCTCAATCAATTATCACAAATGCTTATGAGGAAAATTATCAAAAAATCTGCAAAATTTAATAAAAAAGAACATCTACTTAATGAAGATTGAAGAAGTAATGCGGTTGGGGAGAAGGAAACACAGGGACAAACCCAGTGTTTCAGATTTACTCTGCAAATCTCCACCAATTTCTGCTGAAGTGGTCAAAAACCAAAATGGGAACTCCCAGAAATCAAATATTGCATCATTAATCTGGCAAGTGAAAGGAGAAGTGGTGGTCCTTAGAATCCTGTCCTATTTTGCATAATGGCCACAGGAAGCTCGTCCAGGAATGACAGGACGAGCAGAAGGACTCTGGTCTTTTTTTTTTTTTTGGTACCAGGGATTGAACTCAGGGGCACACGACCACTGAGCCACATCCCCAGCCCTATTTTGTGTTTTTATGTAGAGACAGGGTCTCACTGAGTTGCTTAGCTCCTCGCCGTTGCTGAGGCTGGCTTTGAACTTGCTATTCTCTTGTCTCAGCCTCCCAAAGTGCTGGGACCTTGATCTTTACGCATCAAAAGCCCACTTCACATCTCACCCTGAAACTGGTATGAGAAGTCCCCACTACCCTGGTCCCTTCCTGGAAGCAAATGTAAATGATCTCTGATAAAGCCAGATGAGAAAGTGGCAAGGCCAAGTTTCAATAAAAATATATTACTCCAATAAGGAAAAGCCCAGCTGGACTTGAACTCAGCTTTGATTTGTACAATGGTGACTTGGAGTTTTAAAGGGACTGAAATAGAGTCAATCAAATTCCATGCATGTATGATTATGTCAAAAAGAACTCAACTATTATGTGTAACTATAATACTCTAATAAAAAAACTAGATCAAAATAAATGTACAAAATTTTCATTTTATATAAGATATTTAGACCATTATTTTAACATATATATTATTCACAATAATCATGCAAAAATTCACCATTAGAAGTGCTAATAAAAACTAAACAAATATCAATAGTTATATGACAAACAAAATCCCATTTTGTTTCATAAAGATGGACATGTATAAGAATCACATCATCTCAGGATGGGGACATAGCTCAATGGTAGAGAGGGTAAAGTGCTTGCTTAGCATGTGTAAGCTAAGGGTTCAGTTCCCAGAACCACCAAAAATTATATTATCTCAATAATGTAATATTGAAAAAATGGTGATTCTTCTTAGTATTATAATAATTAATACTAGTAACTTACAATTTGTTGCACTAACTATTCTTTTGAAAATAGACTCTCATATCTAAAGGTCTACCTGCCAATGTCATTTGAATATGTAATAATATTTGAAACTTAACATGGCCAAATAAAAATCTTTAATTTTTCCTGTCACAAGGTAGAGATATATTATGCCCAAAGTCTATAGAGTTTTGAGGAACAGTGATACAAAATATATCATTCTCAAACTTCTGTTAAAAACTGAGAATATCTTCTAGAACTTAACACTAAGGAGAAGAAATAAAGGAACTAAAAATTCCTGTACATGCCATGTGCTGTCTAGACTACCCCATGTTTGTTGATTGATGAGAAAAAATAAAGACATTAAATTAAAACAAATAAAGTTAATACTAAAATTTTAGTCAAACAATCTTTTTATGTTTAGCATCTTTAGGTATACAAATACATAACAATTTTAAATTTTTTATAAACTGTGGACTTACCAATGTATACCAAGAAGCTAACTATGTAACTTGGTTTTACATTACTGAACACAATTTTAATATTTATTTGTATTGCACATCATATGCATATGTATGTATATATGTTATTTATCAAAATAATTGGGAAGGTGGTTTACCCAATATTTAATGAACATCTACCATTTGTCAGACACTTTTGTAGGTTCTGATGACAGAGTAGTTAACTAATGTTAATAGTGAATGAGATCTTTCTCTGCAGTCATGTTTTCATCACCTCTAAATCTTAGAGGTGAGACATGTGGTTTTAAGAATGAGTCCATTCAGGATCTGTGCTACATAGGAAATCAATAGACTTCCAAAACAGAAACAACAGGTGGTGGAGGATTGTTTTAATAAGGGTCTTGTGGACTTTCAGGAGCAAGACTAAATCGAAACCTGCAGGAAAAGCATATTTCAGGTGGAGGTGTGGGATGTAAAAAGTAAGTGAGTGGCGTATTCGAGGAAAATAGGGCAAGTAGCCGTGGCAAATAGGGATATGGGACTAATGTTCAAGCTGAAGATTATGCAGAGCCTTTACAGAACAAGGCTAAGAGTTTACGTTTTATTCCAAGTTGAATTTGAATTTTATTCATGTACCATAAGATCTCTTTGAAGAATATTAAGCAGAAAAGATAAAAAATGTAATTAGCTTTTTAATAGGATTGCTCTCTCTATTGTGGATAGAAAGGACCAGAGCAGGGACAGAGCAGGGAAGGGTCTGTCAGAGGTTATCCGACAGGCTGTGGGATTGCTGAGGGAGGTGCAGACCAGGGCTGTGCAGTGGGCTGGAGGTAGGTGGATATTAGTGTCTGCTGCAATAAAATGAACTGGACACCTCAGATTCAGTTCTTCACATGCTCTGTCTTAAAAATAACCTGCATCGTCTCTATCCGAAGTAATGCATTTCCCTTCACTAGAATCTAGTTGTTTGTTTTCAGAATATTGCTACAAAAATGAGAATGAGAAATGTAGGTTGCACTACATGATTTATGACTTTGAATCTAACTTTGCAATTCTGCTTTTTGATAAGTAAGGACATATTTTAAAGCAGAAAAGAAAATCTTAAAATAAGATCTAAGTTTTAAAGGTCATTTTCTTCTGAGAGTATTTTTTCTTAGGATTAAAATGATGGTGAAGGAATCTAGTTAGAGGACCTCAACCCCTAAACTATTGGGCTTAAATCAGAGATAGCTCCTTCTACTCATTTGGCAAGAGAAAGTGCCATAAGAGAGAGCATGGTTAGTCTAATAGTTAGGCCCATACTGGGTAGGAAGTCTTGAACCTATCTGTGTACACTGTGTGTCTGCTTTTTTGGATTAAGTCTTGCATCTGAAGACATC
>CM053408.1:8791106-8809404 GCA_028644305.1 Xerus rutilus | reverse complement strand
CAGAACCCACCTAATCATGCCAGTGTTGCAGCCCTGGCTTGCCAAAGCTGATACTGAGTGTTCTGCAAATCAATTCTACAGAGCCTTTCTCAGAGTCTGAGAACGCTGAATTGCTATTATAGATCTCTAGGCAGTTGTCCTGTCTTCCAACTGTTAAATTTGTGGTAATGATAATTGTGCATGAAACTCTTCAACACTTCTATAGTTAATTCCCTATATTAAATTCTCTGTTCTCAATGCATAATTCTGTTTGTCCTTGCCAGATACACTATATACAATTAATTGATGGAATTAAGGGAGTGACAAAAAATCCTCTTCAAAATTTAATTTGTTCTATATCAGTATTAGTTTTTTGAACCATCGCTTGATTCTTGAAACTGTTAAAAAAAACTTCTGTTGTAGGATTAAAATGAATGTGACTGTAAATGATGTTTATAAAAAATGTTATTATTGATTAATTATTATTCCTCCTAATGAAGTCTCACCGTGTCTATCAAGCTTCTTTATGCCTCTTTAGTCATATTTAGAAGCTGAAGATTTTTAGTCATATTTAGAAGTTGAACATACATTTCCCCTTCTTTCATCCCCTTCATTTTGTACACATCGGCTCTATTTGCCACGTGTGATAACTCTGTTCTCCTTGATGCCCTTCCTTCCAATAACTCCTGGTGAAGCACACTTGTAGCTTTACTTTCCGCCTCTTTCTCTCTTGTTTTCTGTTTTCTCCTTATCTACCTAATTTCCAGGAGTTTTTCCTCTCATTTTTAATCTACATTGGCTATTATTATTATTTTTATTATTATTATTATTATCATTATTAAAATTTGCACCTTGAGAAAACTCATCCAGACTCAAATATCATACAAAACTCATCTGTTGTTATTGGTGTCTGTGTCGTCATTTTCCTGGGCTAATTCTTTCAAGTGTATTCCTCTAGTTAATGTCTTTCCCTCTGCCTTTTACTCATGGGCTCTACGTGTGTATTCATTCTTGTCTTCTGTCCTCTGGCAGTTTACCACTCTATCTTAGCCTCTAGTCCTTGTAATGACCTCAGCATGCAAGGATTGAGCCATTAGGACCTCATTAGTTCTTTCCTTCCTAGATGTGCTTATGGTGCTAACACTGGTACATGGCCTCTTAAATCCCATGAATGTCTTGTAGCTTCTTAAAGTCCCTTAAGGACATCTGATTCCACCTGAAACCATAAGTGAAGATCTATGTGTTTTGCTCAGCCCTTTAAATATTTTTTTATTTTTTATTTTTATCACAACTAGTTTCTCTACTTCAGACAGCTATGATCTGAAGAGCTGGTGCTCATTGTTTTTGATAAATGTCTTAGGGTCAAACTTTTCTGACTGAAGGAGAGCTGAGGCAGGTCAAATCATAAGTTCTGCAAATGGTATGTTTCAGTGGAAATGACAGATGATATCTCACTGTTCCTACAAAGATTCAACCATTTTTCTTGAAAAAAAAAATGTTTCCCATATAGTTAAAAAGCTGTTTCATTTACAGAATTCTAGGAACCAACTGAAAATTTTTTGTCACCTAGTTGTGGAGGATGGAAGTTTAAAATAAGATGTTGGTGGGGCCATGTTCCCTTGAGAGAGTGTCTCCTGGAATATTCTTCCTTGCCTCCTCCTACCTTCAAGGGGTTGATGGAAGTCCTCAAAATTCCTTAGCTTGTAGATGCATACTCCAATATTTCTTACAATCATATTGCATTCCTCTCTGTGTCTGTCTTGTATCATCAAGTGAATCCATCAGTCATCCTGAATCAGGGCTCACCTTAATCCAGCAAGAACTCATCTAAATTTTATTGATTAGGACCCTATTTCCAAATAAGGTCACAATCACATACTGGGGATTAGAAATTCAATATTTATTTTGAGGGAATCCAACTCAATACCCTGTTTTGTTTTTAATATTTGCATGATCTGAATTTGTGATAACTTTTCCCTTAAACACAGTTTTGGCTGAGATTTGAAGTTTACTAGGTCATATTTTTGCTATCGTTTAGCTCAAAATACTACCTGATTTCAATTGTGGTTTCTTATATAGCTCATTTATTTCTTAGAATGTGTTGCTGAATTTACAAACGCTTCCAAAGTTTTCTGATTATGTTTTTGGGATTGATTTTTTTTTTGGTGCATTCTCTGTGATCAGAGATTATACTCCATATTATATCATCATTTGAAATCACTGGAGACTGGTTTTATTGTCTGTCATATGGTCATTTTGCTAAAGATTTTATGTGTACTTGCAAAGCATGAGTTATGTGATTTGGGGTACCTTTTGAGTAGGTTAGATCAATTTTATTACATGTATTTTTCAGTTTATAATCTCTGTTGATTACTTTTCCACTTGTTTTATCAGTAAGTGAAGTGCCTTAAAATCATTTGCTTTTTTATGGTGTTATCTATTTCTTCATTTAGTTTTGTCAGGAATGGTTATGTGTCCAGATCACATAAAAGAAGAATTAATTTGGACAACTTTTACAGTCTTTGGTTGCTACTTGGAAAGACTGGATTTTCAGAGGCTCATTTGCCACCATTTCAAAAGTCCTGTTTTCCAGAATTCGCTATGAGATTTTAAAACACTGATGAATGAATACCAAGATTCTGTACTAGCTTTTCATTTCTTACTCAATTCAGTGTAAATAGTACATAGAAATTTTCATACTGCTCCACATCCTCTGATAAAAGTAATAATTTTCAATGATTTGAAATTGATGTGGCACAGTTAATGGTGGGGATTGAGCATCTACAAACCAAGGAGTTTCTCTTTAGTTTATAGTAAAGCTAAAGGGAAATGACTGAATATCTGTTTCAAAGAATAAATTCCGTTTATGATGTTTCTATTAAAGAAACTGTAGGCTTTCAATTATGTTCAGTTATAAAAAAAGAGCAGAATAGGATGCTATCTTTGCGTTACAACTAGACTCATTGTTACAAATGAGAAAAGTTACAAATGTATTGGTTGAGTTTTTAGGAAAACCACACGTGAATCACACTCTGTTAATTCCAATGCCTTCAACTTCAGTGAACAGAATTCCCACTATAGGCCATGCTTGCATGTCAAGGCACCTCCTGGGGAAACAAGCCATGCCCCTGATGGTCTCTCATCGACCTAATAGATGGAAATTCCCATAGAAATCTGAAGTACAACAAGTTTTAGGTCCAGCAGAACACAAGCAGCCATCACGGTGTCTAATACAGCTGTCAAGATTCACTCAATTCTTATCACCAAACTGAAACACTAAGTAGAGCTTTAAGACTAATAGCAGAGTTGGTAGCACAATATATTTATTCCTCTGGAAAAGCTTCTAGTCTTATCTGCTTAGAGCCCTTCAGGTTCCTTCATTAACTCTGAAGGACCCATTCTCTCCTGCTAGATCCCTGTCCCATCCCACTTTGTGGTCTTCTGGTTTCCTGCTTCATCCAACAAGTGCGTCCATCTATTGAAAGGATGAACATGAATGGCAGGAACACTTCTGAGAGTAGTTATCAGTGATCTCTTACTCAAGAGAAATTCAGTAACATCCTACAGACTTATTTTTTCCAAGATTTTTCCAATTGTTTCTGCAATTCACTTTATGCATGCTTATCTTATAGTCATTTTTCAAATAAAATAAAAATTTTATAATAGGTACACAAATGATACCCTCATCTAGTTATCATTCCTTCTATGGCTTTATGATGACATGTCAGTTGAGTCCAAACTACTTTACATGATTAATGAAATCCCTCATTATTTAACCCCACCATGTGTCCCACCACTTTCTCCCTCACTGATTCAGCCACATGAGCCAAATAGGTGTTTTGTGGTTTGTGAGCATATGAGCCTAATTGGTGCCTTTGCCTTCTGTGCTTCCTGGGACTGGAGCATTCCTCTACCATAGCTTTGCATGGTTTATCACTCCACCTTATTTAGGTTTCTGCTTCAATGTTGTTTTGTCTTAGAGTGATCCCCTAGCCATGTTATCTAAAACAGCAGGCAATGACATATGTAAGACACAAATGGATAAATCTGAGTGCTGAGATAAAGATTTACTTGGTCTGTGAGAGAACATTCCTGGGTTGTGGAATGAGCTGATATTAAAGTTGAGAACTAAATGGCATTGAGGAGTTTTGCGGAAACTGGATTATAGATACTGTTCAAGAAAAGGATAGGTTGAAAAATAGGTTATTGCCATAGACTTTGACATCACTGATCTTTTCTGATGCTATTAATTCTATCTAAAGTGTTTCTCTTTTAGGTTTGTTCGTGTCTTATCCATCTTTCAAATTCCAACCTAAATGTCATCTGTTAGCTGAAACTTTCCACAATCCTTTTTCTGAAAGGCTCCCTGTGTCTCCATAGCCTGCTTTGGCTGAGTGTGTTTAAAGTAGTTCAGTTACATGAAGGGTTTCTATTTAATAAAACCACATGGAAAGTCACATGACTGACCTTGATTGATACATGTGGATTTATTTGTATGCTCAACAAAGATTGTCTTGCACTGCAACAAATAGAATATTCTCTCCACATACAATTAAAAATGAAATAAATCATTAAGTTTAGAAAAGTTTGACACTACCCTGATTTATCCAGTGGTAACAATTTTTATACTTATGTGGGTGAATGTCTGTGTGCACATTGTGTGTACAGAGGAAGATTCCATGAAGCCTAAAAAATATAGATGGCTATGTATATTAGCATCAGATATGGAAATGAAAACATTATCTGTATTTCCACTATTGTTGGCCACTTTATATATAATTAATTTCAAAAGTTTGTGTGTGTGTGCATGCACGCCCATGTGCGTTTGTGCACACAGGCATGTTTTATGGCTTTGCTGGTATCCTGAGTTTAGCTTGCCTATTGGGTTAACTAACACAGTGGTAATCATGGCAGATGTTAATAGACATACAAAGAAAATGAAGATTCAGGGCAAAGCAATCAGAAGGAAATTACTATGAGATAATAAGTAAAACACTCAAACAGTATTTTTAGTATTTGATGATAACAACTTTCCAGAGGAAGAATGATTAACAGTGAAATTTCAGCATTTCAGCCACATGCAAAGACTAAACAAGCATTTTGTGAAAAATAAAATGGCACAAGAAGAGGGTGTAGTTAAAAATCAGTTCATATGTTATAAATGAATAGAGTGAAAAACAAACTTTGGATAGCTTGCAATGTGGGATGATGGGGTTATTCAGTGCTCCAGAGAGTTTCCTTTAGAAGATTAATTTCTGTCTTATCAGTTTCATAAAAAGAAAGAACTTGAATTCTTTATTAAAATTCTGTATATGATACTATATACTATTAAATATATTCTTTCTTAAATTTCCATACTGTAAAATATGGAATTTTAACATTTTTAATGTTATCCTTTGTCTCTTAAGAAACTGGAAATTGGGGGCTGGGTTGTGGCTCAGTGGTAGAGCATCTTGCCTAGCACGTGTGAGGCACTGGGTTCGATTCTCAGCACCACATATAAATAAATAAAATAAAGGTCCATTGACAACCAAAAAATATTAAAAAAAAAAACTGGAAATTGAAAGAAAGAATAAAATGTACTTTACTATTGATTTCAACTATTCTTTTTATTATTAACAACCTTTCTAATAATCCAAACTCCAATTCAGGACTAGTACAGAAATGTTTATGCGTATGGGATTTTTATGTGAAGATTTTGAGACATTTGGGGAATTAATTGGGACTGCCTAGATTGCAGTTCTCACTTTAGCTGTGTGATACTGTACAAATACCTAGTATCCCCCAATTTTCACTTTCCTAATATTTAAAGGATGAGTATCCATAGAACCCATACTTCATAGTATGATTGTGAGGGTTAAATGAGATAGTTGCTAGGAAGTGTTCTACCACATCCTCAATTCTCTAGTATGGTTGGTATTATCATTATTGTATGTTCTCATACTACTTACTTAAGTGTAAAATAAGTTTATGTTTTCAATTCAAATAAGAGAATTAAAAAATTCTTTCTAAACTAGTAAATGCTAGTCTAACATAGTTCTCAAAAGGAACTTGTCTGAATTTTATTTGGATTTATACACTCAGACCTAACACAATTTCTTGCTCTAAATAAATGTTTTCTCAATTGGAAATAATTGAACAAAGCTTCATTTTTGCTGAATACTAAAATAACAACATATTTAAATATTTAGGCTTTTTTTTCCCTCAAAGACCAATTTTTATCCATCTTCTATTAATTTAGATTTTTATTTTCTCTGAATCTAAATTCAATTGATCTTTATAAAACCTTAAAAATTCTATAAAAGATAGTTTTAGATTTAACATAGCTGCCACTCAATTTTTATGCAAAAAGAATTTTCCTTTGATATTTTGAATGTCATACAGTTTTTTTCATATTTATGTGGATGATATAAGAGCAAAAATCTTATATGATTGGCTGTGATCAGCAGATTTCTAGAGCTTGTGTTTCAGGATTAAAATTTTTACTTAAAATATAAAAAAGTATTTTATACTTTCATAACATCAGCAATTAAATGAAATACTTAGTTTTAAAATAAAAGTAAAAATTATCTTTTAACAAAACTCAAATTCATTTCAAATTTCTAATACAGATTCAGTATGAAACAATATGTTATGGGTTAAAATGTGAATGCCACTGTCCCCAAAGATATTTTGGAACTCTAAACTCAGAACTTCAGAATCTGACCTTATTTAGATATATGGTTTTCACAGAGTAATCAAGTTAAATGAGGTCAGGAAGTGGCCCTGCTCCAATAGGGCCATTGCCTTTATCTAGAGGAACAGACGTAGACACAGGTAAACAGGGATAATGATGCAAGAACATGAAAACAGATGTCAGGGTGATGCCCCTACAATCCAAGGGATGTTGCCAATAACCTACTAGAAGCCTGGAGAGTGGCATGGGACAAATCCTCCTTCAACTATCTCACAGGGAGCAGCTCTATTGACACCTTGACGTTGGATTTCTAGCCTCCAAAACTAGACACAAAACAATAGATTTCTGTTTTGTAAGCTGTGCTATATCTAGTACTTCACTATGGCAGATCTAGGAAGCTAATGCACAATACACATGGCATTGCATTCAGACCACTAGTTATGGAGTGGACAGGGATGACTATAAAAGTTTTGGGAATAAGTGCTATAAATGTGTCCTCAATTAGAAAAAAAAAATGAATGAGAATTCTGAGAACATACTTTTCTAAGAGTTGGGTGATTATCAATGTCCTCATATGTTAATGGAAACCATGTTAGATTAAAAAAAATTAACTTAAAAATAGTGTGCATTTTCATGTTAGTCCACAATCTTCTTCAGATTACTCTGTAATCCCTGTTTACATAATCTATGATACAACATAACCTAATCCCTATTTTAAATGATTCAGAACACACAATTCTTAGAAACAGGTAAGGTGAAACAAATTTATTTGTTGTGAAGCCTGTTGAGAGAATGAAATGTCAGTCCCCCACATCTAAAGTACTATCCTATTGAATACAGAGAGGTTTTATCCATAAAATGGAAACTTATTTTTTTATTCAAATTTCAAATTTTCTGAAATTTGAAATTTTCTGAAATTTTAAGGAAACTGAAACTGGGGATAATTATACACATTGTTTTGAATTTATAAATTTCATTTCATAATAAATAATTTTAGTGTTTATATATTTATTAGCAATGGTTTGCTGTGCAATCATTGTAATTTCTTTTATCCATTTGCTTTTATTAAAATAAAAATTTGCTTTTTGTTTTTTATTAGTAAATACCCTATATGGCAAAATGGCCGTACTACCTAAAGTGCTATATAGATTCAGTGCGATTCCAGTAAAAATCCTGAAGTCATTCTCTATAGAAATAGAAAAGACAATCATGAAATTCATTTGGAAGAATAACAGAGTCACAATAGCCAAAGCAATCCTTAGCAAGAGTAGTGCAGCAGGAGGCATCACAATACCAGATGTTAAACTATACTACAAAGCTATAGTAAAAAAACAGCCTGATTTTGGCACCAAAATAGACATGTAGACCAATGGTACAGAAGAGAAGACACAGAGACAAACCCACTTAAATACAGTGCTCTTATATTAGACAAAGGTGCCAAACACATACATTGGAGATAAGATAGCCTCTTCAACAAATGGTGCTGAGAAAACTGGAAATCCATATGCGACAAAATGAAACTAAATCCCTATCTCTCATCATGCACAAAATTCAACTCAAAGTGGATCAAGGACCTAGGAATTAGACCAGAGATCCTATGCCTAATAGAAGAAAAAGTAAGTCCAAATCTTCATCATGTCAGATTAGGACCTTACTTCCTTATCAAGACTCCTATAGCGCAAGAAGGAAAATAAAGAATCAATAAATGGGATGGATTCAAACTCAAAAGCTTCTTCTCAGCAAAATAAACAATCAATGAAGTGAACAGAGAGCCCACATTCTGGGAACAAATCTTCACCACACGCTCATCTGATAGAGCACTAATCTCCAGGATATATAGAGAACTCAAAAAACTTAACAGCAAAAAACCAAACAACCCAATCAATAAATGGGCCAAGGAGCTCAACAGAAATTTCCAAGAAGAAGATATACAATCAATCAACAGACACATGAAAAATGTTCAACATCTCTAGAAATTAGATAAATGCAAATCAAAACTACTCTAAGATTTCATCTAATGCCAGTCAGAATGGCAATTATGAAGAATACAAAGAACAATAAGTTTTGGTGAGGATGTAGGGGAAAAGGCACACTCAGACATTGCTGGTGGGACTGCAGATTGGTACAACTAATCTGGAAAGCAGTATGGAGATTCCTTAGAAAACTTGGAATGGAACCACCATTTGACCCAGCCATCCCACTCCTCGATCTATACCCAAAGGACTTAAAAACAGCATACTACAGTGACACAGCCACTTCAATGTTTATAGCAGCTCAATTCACAATAGCTAAACTTGGAACCAACCTAGATGCTCTTCAATAGATGAATGGATAAAGAAATTGTAGCATATATACACAATGGAATATTACTCAGCAATAAAAGAGAATAAAATTATGGCATTTGCAGGTAAATGGATGGAGTTGGAGAATATCATGCTAAGCGAAGTAAGCCAGTCCCCCAAAGCCAAATGCTGAATGTTCTCTCTGATAAGTGGATGCTGATCCATAATGCAGGAGGGGACACGGCAAGAATGGAGGAAATCTGGTCATAGGGGAAGGAGGGAGGAGGGGGTATGGGGGCAGTAAAGATTATGGAATGAGATGGACAGGATAGTCCTAGCTTCATGTGTGACTACATATATGATCTACCATGTACACCTAAGTAGAAAAAATAAATTAAAAAAATAAAAAATTGCTTTTTGTTTTTTATTAGTAAATACCCTATGTATATGTGTGTATCTAAATATATGTAAATATATTTACACGTATGTTTTTATATATATAAATACACATAAATGTATTTATATATATTTGTGTAGATATATTTATATATATTCATATACACACATACATAAAGGGTATTTCACACCCTTAAAGAGTGTTTAAATGCATAACACTTTAGCTATCCTTATATGTGTATGTATAGATTGTAAAATGATGAAAAGTATTACTTATGCCGTGATAGCTAGCTCCCTTTTTGCTCTTTTTTATTGTCCCTCCAAAAACCCTTGAGGAAACTACTTTATCACATTTGAAGTTGCTAGCTCCTCTACATTCCGTTAGAGTTTTACCACTTACAGATACAATGCTAATATATCTATTCTTTATTATTCTGCAGCATTGTATGCATTTTTGCTGACTTCCTCACTCATTGTTCCATTTTTTTTTTTTACTTATCCATGCAAGTACCTGTGATGGTTATTTAATTTTTGTTGCTACCTAGTTAACTAAAGAATAAATACACTACATTTACTTTTGGTGAATGTAGGCATGGCTTCCTTTGGGTTTAGGTTAGCATGAACAATGCTACTAGGAGTATTATAAGGTATATATGCTGGCACCTTGTGAAAAGCTTTGGATAAATGCCTTGGAGTAGATTCACTGGGTCATTTTGTATGACTATGTTTAATTTTTCTAGTAAGGTCAATGTATTTTCCAAAATAATTACATTGATTACAATCAAGACAAGCAAGCATGTGTGAGTGTGACAATTTCTACACATTCTTGTCCACATTGCAATTAATCCATTTTTAATATTTATCACTATCTATTAGAAGATAAAATTTCCCTTTACGTAGAAATCTTGATGAGGTGACATTTTGTTGGCTTTGATCATAAGACATTAGATTGTGACAACTAGAGCATAAGAGGATTAAAGTTGTAAGAAAATCATAGTGGAATTAAGGAAATTACAGTGTTGGGGAAAAGTTGATTAAAAATTTAAGGATCTGAAAGACACCCTATTACATATGGCAAGCTTGTAGGGACAAATCATTTCCTTCTTCCTGAACAATTTTAAAGACATAAAAATGTTTATGGTTCATTTATATTATTTCTCTGGTAAAATTCAAGTTATGTGCTGTAAATACACACATACATATATAATATTATAGCTTACTGTGTTACTCTTTTATTACAGATGAGCATTTGCACAGAATAAGGCATGAGGGAAAGATACAGAGCTGGAGAGACCTCCTTGGCACACCACCTTCCAGGAGCCTTCTCCTGTTTAGGAGTCCAAATTACTGTTTTTGCTGTTTTGTTCTGGGGATGGGTACAGCAGATCAAACCCAGGGTCTTTTAAGTTTTTTTTTTTTTTTTATGGAGACTTCATTGCATAGCCATGATTGAAGCATGCATATTGTATGGGAATGTGATTGTACACAGAGGTTATGACCTAATGTCAGTAGACTGAGTGGGAAAATTCATCAATGCTCTTCTCTTCAGATTCTTCTTGGCCTCCCTGTGTAGCATCCTTACTCCTTGGTATAACTCAGAATCTTTTCTGGATCTGGGGACTCATGATCTATCAGTGAAGCTCAGAGAATTTCATTATGGCCAGTATTAAGGCAGCAAGGTGGGGAAGATTAAGATTTATATGACCCACCTAGGGGAAAAGAAATTCTAGTTTCTATGAGCTAACTAAGGAAGAGAATTATGGATCAGAAAGCCATGGATGAACACCAGAATTATATATAAAATAAATTTATATACATATTTATTTATATACATTTATACATATACATGTATTATATTTTATATATATATTGATATATATATATATAAAATACCACAAACTCCTTATAGTGCCTTTTGATGAACAGAGGATTTCAATTTTTATATGGAACATTTTATAAATATTTTACTCTATGCTTGAGTATTTTGTGTTCTAAAAAGATCATTCCATATTCTTACTTCAAAAAAGATATTATCTCTTTTTTGCCTTCTAATTTTTTTAAAAATTGCCTTTGAACTTTATATTTACAATTCACTTTGAACTAGTCGTTCAAATATTTAAAGTATACAGAGGGAAAATTACATTTTTTCTAAATGTATAATTCGCAGGTGTCTTGAGCTGCTATAACATTAACTGTATGGCCGAACACAACAGGGATTTATTCTCACAGTCTAGAAGATGAGAGGTCTGAGACCCAAGGTATCAGCTGATGAGGTTCTCTGATCACTTATCTAAAAGCTCCTTCTTCCAATACCATCACACTGGGATTCAGGCTTCAACATATGAACTTGAAGGGTGGGGCATGAACATTTCGTTTCTAACAGTAGCTAATTATTCCTGCAAAGATTATTGAATGGTTAAGTCTTTAGCTGCAGTATTCACACTGTCAAAAATAAAGAGTATATATTAACATTGGTTGAATTTTCTGATCTCAACTCAGTTTATATATCCAATAAATCACATAGATTTAAATACAGGTTTTTATTAAGATCTGATATCTAATAGTTTCTTCCAACTTATTGTTTACCAACACAATTATGTTAGCTCCTCTTGCCCTAAAGTTATTATTTTACATTTTTAAGTTGCATTAAAAAAAAAAAACTCTTGTGGTTCTAATTGAGATTATGCTGAAGCTATAGATCATCTTGGAGGAATAAATGTTAGTTAAAAGTATTTAAAATAGTGACATTACTTTTCTAAGAACAACACATTCACTTGTAAATGTGTTTTATCATGTTTTAATAAAATTTGATAATGTTCCTACAAAGGCTTTTGCATATTCTATTTCTGGGTACATAGCTTATTATGATATGATTGTAAATATTATCTTTTTAAAATTTAGGAATGTATTGCTGGTATTTAAAATATATTTTATATAATAATTTTACTATTCAGAAGATTGTCCTTTTAAAATACCAGAACCGAATGTGTTTATTCATTTGGGTCTTTAATATAGAAAGGATATCTACAAATCAAAAGGGTTTTATCTTTCCTTCCAACTTTTATGCTTTTTATTTCATATTGTCTTACATCAGCATTTAGAGTCTCCAGTGAATATTGAATAGTAGTGGTGATAAAATGATGCTCATGTAAAGATAATATTTCATCATTTCATCATTAAGAACAATATTTGTCAAAAAGCTTTTATAGATACACACTGTGAGTGTAATGAAACTATCAATCATTACTAACTTGCCATGAGTATTTTAAACCTTTGACTAGATGTTGAATTTTATCAATCATTGTTCAGCATCTATTGAAAATTTTGTTTGTGATGAATAATAGCACTACATTTTCTAATACTTGACATATTTCCCCTGCATAAGAACAATTTGGTCATGATGTATTATTATTTTAATGTACTTTGTTGAGATTTATTTTTTAAAGTACACACATTCATTTAAGTGAATACTTTGCATAATTTTTCAAACATAAATGTCAATTGAATATAAAACCAGTGGAGATGTAGGATATTTACCATACCATCAAAACATTTCCTGTGCTTTTTTCTGGTAAATCTTCCCCACACTTTCACCTGAAGAAGTCATTGATTTGATTTCTATCAATATGAATTCCCTTTGTTCTAGAGATTCATATAGAGTCATAAGACATATCTTCTTTATGGTGCAGATTCTTTTGCTCAGCATAAAGATTTTTAATCCATCCATGCAATTTTGTCCATCAAGGATTCCTTACTTTTATTACTGACTAGTATTTCACTACATTATGTCACATCTCTCTTCATTCTCTTGTTTATGGATATTTGAGAGTTTTCCAACTTTAGATACTAAGGACAAATATGCTATAAACATTGCATGCATGTATATATGCTATATGTATATACATGTATATTTCCATGAAATACATATATATATGAGCAAATATGTGGATATGGTACAACATATGGTAATTATATTTTTACTGAATGGTAGAAAACTCTTCTCAGTGTCTAAATTGTTTTAGAAAGCCCTGAAAGGTATATTTGAGAACCACTTGTTCTATGTTTTCATTAACAATTGACATGTTCAGTATTTAATATTCGTCATTTTAGTTACTATGAAGCGAAATTTCATGTTTCAAATCTGAACTTTCCTTATAAATAAAGTACTAAGCATTTTTTAAAAGAAATTTTGATTGAGAAAGTGTCTATTCAAGTGTTTCATTATTTTTATTGGATTTTATCATTATTACTAAGCTGTAAGAGTTCTTTATACTATACATATTTTTTATATGTTGTCTTATAATGTTTATATTTCCTTTTCTTTAATTAGGAGTGTCCTTGTATTAGCAAAAGTTTTAATGAAGTCTTAAATCTCATCTTTGGGACAATATCTTTTTTTTTTTGTTAATTTAGTCATTTTATTTAAATGCGTTTCAAGCCATAGTACGTAACCAGAGCTCAGATTTTCCATTTCTCTGGTTGCAAACCAGATAAAGTCACACCATTATTGTCTTCATACATGTACCAGGGGTAGTAATGACCATCTCAAACAACCATCATTACTATGCCCATTCCCCTTTCCTTCCTCCCACCTCCCCCTGCCTCGTCTAGAGTTCCTGTATTTCTCCTATGTTTTCCGTTCCCACCCCCCTTATGTGTCCTTATACACTAATCAGCGAGAACATTCGGCATTTGGTTTTTTGGGATTGGCTTACTTCACTAAGCATAATGTTCTCCAGTTCCATCCATTTGCCTGCAAATGCCATAATTTCTTTCCTCAGACTTTCCATTAAAGATTCCTTCTGGCTGGGTGCAGTGGAGCAAGACTGTAATCCCAGCACTTAGGGAGGCTGAGACAGGAGAATCGTGAGTTCAAAGGTGAGGCGCTAAGCAACTCAGTGAGACCCTGTCTCTGCATAAAACACAAAATAGGGCTGGGGGTGTGGCTCAGTGGTCGAGTGCCCCTGAGTTCAATTTCCAGTACCAAAAAAAAGATTCCTTCTGATTGGAATTGATTTCTTAAATTTTCTTTTTTTTTGTTGTTTTAATAAATTTGATTTTCATTCCCAATTAAATAAAAAAATCGATTTCAAAAATGTTTATTGCTATTGAGAACTTTGTTATCAGTATAATCATATTTTGTGTTTCCTAGATCTTTTTGTTGTCTTTTCTAGTTTTTTTTGACATTGTGCATACAGGAATAAATTATTTTTAGAATTTTTGGGGTTGTATTACAGGACTTTTTGGATTATCTGAATATATCTTCATTAATTCATTAATTCTAAACAATTATCTCTTTCCTATTCTTTCTCATTTTCAAACATAAAGTATAATTTATACTTCTCATGTATTTTAATCTTTTCTATCTGCATGCTTTCCATATCTTTGACTTTTTGTGCTATACTTTGGATAATTTCTTCAGAAATCTATTTCAGATAGCTAGATAACTAATTTTCTCTTCAAGTAAGTCTATTTGACTATTAGCTTTTTCATTAATTTAATGATTTCAATAATTTTATTTTTAATTTTAGGTATTATTTTGTTTTATTATAAAAGTTCATTAATTTTTCTCTGTTATCTTATTTACATGCTTATATATTGGTCTATTTTGATACAGTCAAGCTTTAAAAGTGATATTTTTCTGAAAAATCTGTTATCTGAAATCTTCTCTTCATGTATTTTGAGTTACTTCGGTTTCCTGCTGTTTTTTTGTTTGTTTGTTTGTTTTTGTTTTTTGTTTTTTTGTTTTTGGTACTGAGGATTGAACTCAGGGGCACTCAACCACTGAGCCCCATTCCAGCTCTACTTTTTTATATTTTATTTAGAGACAGGGTATCACTGAGTTGCTCAGTGCTCACTTTTGCTGAGGCTCGCTTCGAATTTGAGAATCTCCTGCCTCAGCCTCCCACGCCGTTGGCATTATAAGCCTGGGCCACCGCACCTGGCTCCTACTGGTTTTAATTCATTCTGTTATGTGCATTTGGGGTCCCAGTGTGTTTAATAGCACTCGATTTTGTATTGATCATATCCCTGCTACTTTTTCTAAAGGAATTTCTTTTTTAAAACTAGGACTTCATTTCTTTTGGATAAACTCATTTATTTTAGCTGAGTAATTAATGGGAAAAGCAATCTGTAGTCATTTTGAATTCATTTACCCAAGTGAATTGAAACTAAGAGACTCAGGCCAGGCCAAGATGGACTGTAGCATGAATTCCATGGCAGGGGTTCTCTGCCTCCACCTGCAGTGTGACCTCGGAAGGAAGCACCTGCCACTTCGTTCTTTTTGTTCAGGTATTTGTTCTTTAGAGTCTTCACCCTACAATGAGATAGAGACATTGCCTTCCAAGTTTATTGGGGTTTAGTTATATTCTCCATGTTAGGTAGGACTGGGGCTTTACATTTTGCCCAGCTCATGAAATGTGCAAAGAATTTTGATGTGTTAGGGGTTTGACAGGTAAGGCAGGGATAAAATGCAACTTTAGTGCTCTTCTGTCTCCTAGGACACCTGCTGCCCCTTTGGTTGGAATCTTGAATTCTTCTCTGCTGTCAACTCAGAAAGTTTTTGAATGAGTTCCACAGTGTTTCAAACTCTTATGATAATTTTCCTCTTTTAATTATGAAAATCTTTTAGTTAACAGATAAATCTGTTTTACATGATAAGTGACTAAATGCTGATTTTAAATCATTTTAAGTATAATCATTTAAATTAGTTTATTATGCATTTTGATTATCAAAAATTCATATTGTGAGATTTTCTACAAAAATCTATGCCTAAAACATAAATAATATTCAAAGTTAAAATCGCAATCTGCAATAATATATTTAATTTTAACACAAAATGTTAGAAAAGTAATTAGCCATAAATTTATTAAAGGGTTGAGTTTGGATAATATCTAAATAGTTTATTTCTAAAATTATTGAATTAACTAATGTTTATCGATCAATGACTAACATCAAACAAGTACTATCTTTTATTGTTAAGTATTTCACATTAATATCTTCATTTAATTATAATAATATAACTATCAGGAAAAGACCCTTAATCTCCCTGTAACATAGATAAAAGTAACAAAGCTAAGAGAAGTTGAATGTTGTGTGAAAGTTATAAGGTTATTATTTGGAAAACTAATATATTTCATGTTTGTTTTACTCCTAGTCTGAACGTTTAAATGCTGTATTATGCTACAACTTAGTGTAAAAGGATCTATGTATAAAAAAGATATTAAGAGTGACATAGAAATACAAAGACTATTATATATTTTCCAGTTGTATGTATATCAGTTATATATGTATGATATACATTATATATAATAAATGTATGTATAAACACACACATTTCTGTGTGCATGAATGTGTCTATTGTATGTTTTTGCATTTTATAGAACTGTTATAACAAATACCATGAAATGGATTACTTAAAAAAAACAAATTTATTTTCTCACAGTATGGAAGTTTGAAGTCGGAAATGGATGCACTGGCATGTTGATTTCTTCTGAGGCTTCACTTGTAGGTGGTCACCTTCTCATCTTCACATGTTGTCCCCTCTGTGTGTGTGTGTGTGTGTTTGTGTGTGTGTGTGTTTGTACTTCCAATCTCCTCTTCTTATAAAGACAGCAGTCCTACTGAATTATGCCCATCCATACCATCTTACTTTTACTTAATTACCTCTTTAAAGAGTTATGACACTATCCCCAAATACAGTCCCATTTTGAGGTACTGGGAAATAAAAATGGAACATATGAATTTGGGAAAGACACACTTAAATCTATAATTATCTATGTGGATGCAGGTGTATCTTCAGAACTCAATAACATGCATCAGAACATGAACTGGTATGTGATTAAGACTTTGTACCAGCAGCCCCTTCTAAGAAAGAGGGCCATGATTTTTAAACATGGGTTCAGGAAGACTTCACAGAGAAGGCAGATCTTGGCTGGACATGAGGTGAGAGTGGTGGGGATGGGAGAGCGAGATGTCTGTGCTTGGAGAATGCTTTGGGACATGGGAAAACAGAAGCTGTATTCAATTAACAATGACAATGAATACAGGCACATATAAAGGATTGGTTTGTGAAGTGATGAGATCCAAGGGCCATTTGGTACCAACTAACGATGAACTTGAGCAAGGCATGTTTATATTGTTCTGAAGGCAAAAGAAAATGCTTTAGTTTTATAAAGTCTGAACATTTTCAGTTTTTTGTTTGTGTTCAGTGGGTCTTATTGTATTCCCTCTGTATTGAAGGAGGAGCTGCCTTTCTAAGGCAAATCGCTTGACCTGCACATTTGGCATCAGATTCCCTGCTTACCACTTCTGCAAAGTTCTGACATTAGTTGTGTGTTCTATCCCTGTGTTCATCAAGCTCGTTCACACATTTTCTTCCAAAAATTCAGTACTCTATCTTTTCTGGAAAATATATTTTGTCTTCAGTTATATAATTTTCCTTGCTATACATTTTCTTAAGAATAAACCAATATTTTACTTCATGCTTTCTCAACTGCCTTCTTTCACCTCTCTCTCCTCTGAATCTGACACCATCACCCATCACTCTGAATATTAACCTTCCCAGGCCTCCAATTGTCAGATTTTATGACATCTCTTCAGACCTCATGAAACTCTACCTACCTTCATAACTCAACAGTTTTGACACATGAATGGGAAAGTGAGGACTTTGAAGTCACAAACAAATAGCTTGAATAATCTTGATAAATTTCTAAAACATCTGAGAGTCTGAGTATACTAGTAGTATTCAAATATGGCCAATGTGGGAATAAAACCAGGAAATGTATAACGGGTTTATCCCAGTGAGTGGCTCAGAATACACACTATACAGTAGCTAATATTGTTTTAACAAAATCATTATTTCCTGTTTTCCTTAATTTGGATTTTTTAATGCTTCAATTTACTTCAAATTCCAGATATAAGAGCTTCTACCATCACATATTTATGATTTTGAATAAGTTGGAGG
>CM053408.1:8774345-8790606 GCA_028644305.1 Xerus rutilus | reverse complement strand
TTCCCAATACATACTCCCTCAGTATTTTTCTTCACTCAAATCAGCACTAATTTTACCACTAAAAACCCTGATTCTGTTGCTGTAAAATAAGAAGGATAAAATAGTATGGGGATGGAGATAGCCCAAGCAATAGATTACTAATGAGAATAGGAAAGAAGAAATGAAGAGAACAAATTTCCATTTGCAAGTGATTAAGAAGGAATGCTAACTAATACCACTTGGGAATATTTTGAACCTTGCTCTTTGTTTAATTCTTATATTTTCTTAGAATATTTCTTCATAAAATTAGATTTAAAAAAAGCAAATGCCAAGGAAAAGATAGTCATTTAAGTTCACACAGTACAATTAAAAGAACATCATTTATTTATACTGTCAATTACGCTCATATAAATGTGCGGAAAGAAATTACGGACAGTGCATGAGAAAGAGAAAATTCTAATCCTGTTACTTGTCACCAGCCTCCTAAAACACCAACTAACATGGTAAAATAAATTGTTTTAACTGTTGTGTGCAAGAAAATCTGATTTTTCTCAAGAACAGTAAGAGCAAGAGCAAATGCTGAGCTTCTGTTTCACACAATAGAAGCCAGTTCTTGTTATGCCCATTAAACTAAGAATTGCTGAAGAAAGTAAACATCTTACAAGGGACAAAGCCCATTTGAGCTTATAGTGTTGCCTTAGGCCCAAAGGGAAGGAAAACCCTTTTTAAACTTTCTAACCCTATGTGGTTGTCAACTTGCTGAAAGGGAAATCTTCCTCAAGCAATCCCCTGTAAAGAAATGTCATTATCTCCAGTAGCTCTTTTGATTATTCTGCATACCAACCAATTCATCAGCTAGTTTCTAACAGCAGATTCGAAGATGACTGTTAACGCCAGTAGCAATTACAAAGAAAATTGATCCTGTAAAAGCAAGTTTGATATTCATTCCAACAAACTGAATTTCTACAGATAATACCATAACTTTCCACACTTAAAAGCTATAGCAGACACAAAGTAAAATGATCTTGACCAGGTGATTGATCCTTCATAGGCATAAGTTTCAGGACTGAGACTTTAAAGTGATATGGTGAAAATCATTTGATAAATACAGATACTGGTTAGTTTTGAAAGCCTAACAAGGAAAGAAAGTCCTCTGCTCTCCAAAATAGTTAATAGTTTCATCATAAATTTTTAAAGTAGAGAAAGTGTAGATTGGATTTCTTCCTTTGAGTGATGTGACTTACTGGTTTTATATTTGTAATCACACAGAAGTGAAGAAAAACCTAATTTCAGACCACTGAGTGCTATAATTTAAGTAAGAAGGATAGCACACAAAGTAAAACCTCTATATGTAAGTATTTTGTTGAATTAATGTACCATCAGGCAGCCAATTGAATACATCGCACAAATTTTATTATTCCTTATCCCATATGAAGTTAGATGAGTCTCATTTTGAGGCAGTATGTGATGGCCAGTCTCCAAAAGTGAAACTTGTAATTTTGAGGCAGTATGTGATGGCCAGTCTCCAAAAGTGAAACTTGTAAATCCCAACACTTGTCTGAATAGCCTGAGACAAATTGCTGTAGAAAGTCTAAGCATTTTAACTGATTCAATGACAAATTTTTTTAAATTGAATAGTAGCCCCCTTTAATGTGGCTCATGAAACTAGTTAGATCAAGTCTAATGACTTTTTTAGTTCCATAAGAATCTAGCCTGCCAACTCTAAGCCACTTTCTATACATTGTATGTGTGTAGAAGTTAGCCGAGAAACAATAATGAAGCTTTGTACAGACATATTAGAAAGATGAAGAATTGCGACAAAATTCCCACAGATGCTCCCACATGCCTTGTACTTTGCAGATCCTTTGACATAGCTCATCTCATCTCTAAAGTCGAACGCTCATATTTCCTGTTTCCATATGATTGATTAGAGATTGAAACAGAAAGTATTTGTCTAACTTTGTTTAAATGCTTTTTTCATGACAAAATTGTGCATCTCATTGTAGGCACTCACCCAAAATCTGATGAGAGATGAATGTAGAATAGGAGCAGAAACTCACTAAGATCTATAGTATTACATTTTTGCATATTTCTTGTAGTTAAAATGCATGACTAAGAGCTGGGCGTGGTGACACATGCCTGTAATCCCAGAACTTTGAGAGGCTGAGAAGGGAGAATCGCGAGTTCAAAGCCAGCCTCAGCAAAGGCGAGGTGCTAAGCAACTCAGTGAGACCCTGTCTCTAAATAAAATACAAAATAGGGCTGGGGATGTGGCTCAGTGGTGGAGTGTCCCCGAGTTCAATCATTCCTGGTACCAAAAAAAACACAAAAACACAAAAAAAAGCATGACTAAGACTACTATTAAAATAATTTTTATGTAATAATACATAAATAGAAGCCTTGTTATAACATTAATTTCAGTAGTTCTAACTCAATCAAGTATAATACATATTTAGAAAATAAGTTTATTTTATTGATTTTAGAATATAGAATATTGATCCTCTTAAATACATTAAACACAATAGTTTAAACATTCTTGTATATGCTGAAAAATAAGATTGTAAATTTTAAAAGTAAGATTTTTTCCAGATTCATGTTTTAACTTACCATGAATCATGATGAACAATTTTTAATCCAAAATTATCTTTTTCAATGTGAAATATTAGGAATATAGACCAAATATTTTAAATTTCATGGCAATTTTAGTATTTGGGGGTTATATATGAGTTTTAAATTATATTTTACCAGCAATATTTGTGTGAATCAGTTCAAGCACCACAGTTACTGATATGTAGAATAAATTCTTATTGACATGTCTGAATACAATGACATTAATAAGAAAACAAATCCAAAGAAAATTATTCCTTTTAGAAATATACTTCATTATTTTTCTTATAATATTTAAGGATAATAAATCTAGTACATTTGAATCTGATGGATATATTTGACTTTTAATCCTTGTGAAAAATCTTACCTACTTGAACCAGGAGTGAACTAAATATATAATGTTAATGGGTTGCACATTGATTTCCAATCAGTAAGAAAAAAGTTAAAATTTGAAATATTGACTTTAAACCTAACATGTGGAATGTGTATTATAAATTAATACAATCTCAGGATATCACTTTAAGTCTTACTCCATTCATTGAGATTTAAAAAGTATAATTTCAATCATGCTATGTCCAAGCAAATGAAATAAGCTACTCTTTTATTAGTAAGTGGTTAATGATTTTTCAGAAAATTAGAACACAATTAAGTAACTAAAGTAAGTTTTAGAACATACTATTGTAAACTAGACATTTCCCTACCTAAGAGTCTTAACAAATATTGTTGATCATTATTGTATGGTTAGCTCTCAGGAAAGTCCCCTGGTGTAGTTTTTGTGTGTGAGTCTCAGTCCATGTATTTGGAGAAGGTTGATAAATTGTACTAACAAATTCATCATTCAATTTATTATTTGTTTGTATTGTCATTTCTTAGTAAGGACATTTCCTCATGTTTATTAAAACTGTGTTTCCATGAGAGTAAATTATTACAATTTTGAATTTTTGCAGAAGCATTTGAATTTTATAATTTATAAAAATACTAATGCAAGTTCCTTTGGTGGTGTCAGTAGGTTTAAAAATATCCTGACATATGAACAGCACTTGTTCTTTTCTTTCGCAGATATGTACCACTATTTGTTTTATACTTCAATATACATTTAAGATTTAATGAAAAAAACAATTTTTGAGACTCAATTATTTGATAGTTTTGTTAGAAAATGGTGATATGAAATACTAGCAAAAATTAAAAAAAAATACACAACAAATATAAGATAAAAAGAGACAAATTTCTCAAAGACCTGGAAAAACAGATGTACAATCAACATCAATCTGTGAATATCAGTTCTCAAGAGATATAAGCATTCGTTTTCTCCATCCCCTGTTGCTCTTGTGAGAACAAAGTACTAAAAACATCTACAGAGATTTGGCAAGTTAGTGGCCCATGCAAAGCCCTTTGATAGAGAATAGGGAACAGAATAATAATGGAGGAAGTAATAGTACCTGGTAACTATAATCTCTGCTTAAAGGGATAAATGCATTCAATTATTGTCCATATTTTATCAAGACCTTTCTTTGTGTACATTCAGGTGGGCATAATGTTACTTTGGAGAGCTATTGCCAAAATAATGCTGCATAATAATTAATACCAAAATTTTCTTACTTGTTATTCTTTGAGTAAGCTGTGGCTCTGCTGAGCTCAGTTACAGATCAGCTGCACTTGCCTGATGGCTCTATATTAGATTTCCATCTGCTCCACTGATCTGCTCATTGCTAGGATCAGTGGCCACCTGGAGCATATTTCTCTAAGTGAATGGCAAAAAGTCAAGAGTAAAACCCAAAAAGTATGAACACATTTTATGTGTCTCCTTGGGTCATTTCCGCAATATTCTATTGGCTAAAGCAAGCCATAGGGCCACATCCCAACTCAGCAAGCACAGAATTTACTCCTTCTATGGAGCTGCAGCCATAGCACAGGTGAGGAATGCAGGAAGAATTGTAAGCAAACAATACAACTCTGCTCTTTTCTCATAACTATTAATCTTGCTTCCATTTGAAAGCTACATTTATTTCTTCTCTGAGTCACCAGCAAATTTTAATCCCACTGTGGCAATATTCAATCATATGGCTGTTGTTGGAATGAAAAAAATAAATATAAAGTGACTGGAACACTTCCTTGGACATAGAAATTGCATTTTTTAGCTATTTAGCATGACTGTAATCCCAGCGGCTCTGGAGGCTGAGGCAGGAAGATTTTGAGTTGAAAGTCAGCTTCAGTAATTTACCAAGGCCCTAAACAACTTAGTGGGACTCAGTCTCTAAATAACATATAAAATGGGCTGGTGATTAGGCTCAGTGGGTAAGTGCCCTTGGCTTCAATCTCAGGTACCCACCTCCAAAATAATAATAATAATAATAATAATAATAATAATAGTAATTATTATTATATTTGATTTTATTTTATATGCTTTTTGTTTTCTTTTATTTGTGTTTTTTGAGAGAGTCTTTCATGTTCCCCAGGGTGGCCTGAAACTCCTGTGCTTAAGTAATTCTCCCACTCGAGCTTCTTGAGTAGCTAGAACTACAGCAGTGTGCCACCACACTCAGTTAACGAAAAACACCTATATTTTAATTGAAATATGGTATCTTGTATGATTAAACACTTTCTATATTTTAATTGAAACATTATCACTGTCCTATATTAGGGAATATTCTATTCAGATATTTCACTATTCAAGAATATGCTCACTTGTAATTCACAAGCACTGTGAACTCCTGAGTGAAGGGGAAAAGAATTGAATCAAATGAGTTAGACGGAGGCTTTGAGACTTAACTTTCAAATGGAATTGATTTTCTGGGAATACAAATTCCTTGGGAACATAATCACAGGGAAAAAAAATTAGTTATTACATGAATCCTTCTTAGGTAGTGGATGCCAAAGAGATAATACCCTCTCAAAAATAATCTAACATATAAAGATTTACATTTATCCAAATTCAAAGGAAATTTGCTTTATGAATTAACAGAACCGATAGGACTATGTAGAATGAACAGGACCATGTTGGTCATGGTAAAGAGCGATTGGTGCCTGTCTTCTTGTTCTAAAAGACATGTGATTTTCACAGCGCATGCAACAATTGTGAATGCTATTTTACCCTTTGGTAGTGTCATAATCAGCTAGCTTTCAAATGATTAAAATTATTCCTTTCCCCAACCTTTTTTTTTTTTTCTTCTTCCCAGCTGCCAGATGGGGATGTGTGCATTGGCTTCCAACACAGCACCAGCATCTCTGCTTAAATTCCAGTGATCTGTGAGTGCTCCATTACCCATTGCCTTCTGCTCCATTTGATCCAGGCACATTTGCCACTTTGATGCCTTCATAGTACAAACAAGGTGTCTAATCAGAGCTCCCCTGTCCCACCCTGTGGGAACATCTCCTCATGGCCTCAGTTTCAATTTGGTGAATGACATCACTATTTCATTCTGTTCTCTTTGATCCTGTGGGCCTGACACTTTGATGTATGCATTGCAGTAACTGGACTCATCAAAGCTTTCACACTTTGGTTTATGATGGGCAGTGAGAAAGATTCCAGCAAGATGAGGGACTTTTACCTCTCCTGTTTTACTTCCCTTTAATTTCTAATATGGATTATTTTCTGTTCAATTCAGGTTTATGAATTTGTTTTAGAATATGTTTGTTACTTTCCTTAATGCTATAAGATGTGCATTTATTGTAAATTTAAGCTTGACCAATAGCAATGAAATATATCCAGATTAGAGTAGTATTTCTTGTCATTGTTTAATGATTCTAGAATGTCAGTAGCTTAATGGAAACAATTAGTGGTTTTAAAGCAACGGTACAAAAATAAGCTAGAGTCTTTTGGAGCTTCATCTTAGGAAATATACTTCTTTTAATGCCTATAACAGAAAAAAGAAAAACAATTTTCTTATTGTGATATCATTATGAAGATTGCTACATGTGTTTTATACATACCAGCTGCCCAGAATAGAAGAATTGTTCGTGATCAGGATATTGGCTTTCTCCAATTCTTTTTCCTACATTTATTGGTTTGCATAATGATCATGTTTGTATAATGATCTATTTAACTCATGAAACAAAGTTGAAATGTTTAAGTCACATAAGAATGTCAGAGATTTTATTTTCTTAAGTGTTGATTATTAAAACAGTGATAAGGTAAATTATTCAACCCTGAAGGAATTATGAAGGGAATATTTTATTCTAGTGTATAAGTTTTTTTTAAGGAATCAAAATGCACAGTTGAGATAATGGTTGGTGCCTTGGAGGAGAGCCATATTAAGCTATCTACAAGAAGGAAAGTGTACATCGTCTGTGAATCAGCTACTTTGAGGATTGCTTTATACCATATTTCCTATATAAATGGAAGAAATAAACTAAGTTATTGGTTTTATCATCTCAAACTCTAAGATAGAACAAATAAAATGATTAAGAGGAAAACCATTACCAAGCATATCAATATTTGTAGCAGTGTGTAATTTACAATAGCCAAGTTATGGAAACAAACCAGATGCCCATCAACAAATGTATATATAAGGAAAATATGATATATATAAACAATGGAGATTTACTTTGACTTAAAGAAGAATAAAATTTGGCATTTGCTGGTAAACAGATGGAACTAGAGAATATCAGGCTAAATGGATTAAGCTAGGCCTAGAAAGTCAAGGGTCAAATGAAGAAGCTAGAGAAAAATACAGAAAAAAAAAATGTGTATGTGTGAGAAATCCCATGAAAAGAGATGAGAAATCAGTAGTATAGAGAAAGGGGATTTCAAAGGAGGGAGGAGGGACTGGATAAGGGAGGAATAGTGGAAGGGAGCTGACTAAAATATTCTATGTACATATGTACATATACCACAGTGAATTTCACCTTATGTATATCTATGATGCACTAAAACAAACAAACTATGAATAAATAGAAAAAAAGGGCCTGGGTATTGTAGGTCACTGGTAGAGTACCCCTGTACTAATTCCCTAGTACTGCAAAAAAATGAGAGAGAGAGAGAGAGAGAGACAGAGAGAGAGAGAGATTGCTTATTTCATTAAAAAATCATATCCATGTGAACACTTATCATTTCTTGAGACTTTTACACACCAAACAGAAAAATCCACTAAATGAATAGAAACTTAGGTTGGTTTCCACTTTCTATTCAAAAAAGTAAAAATGTCTACAACAAAATTTTTAATTCATTAAGTAAAATGCACCGAGGGGAGTACATTTCATCTAAGTGTATGTCTGCCCTCCTGGTGGTAAGGTATACCCTGGAAAACTAATAAATTGGGGGTACCTGTAGGGTCATCATGGAGATGACTCCCTAAAATGGAGACTTCTGGGGACAAATATTTCACAATTGACCTACCTTATCTCATCTTGCTAAACTGATAATTCATACAGGAAATGATTAGTCACTATTTTTGGTATATATTCTTCACTGAGATGAGGAAGGGGGAAATATGTGTATTTGCTAATTACGATGGTTAATTTGGATTGTTAACTTGACTAGATTAAGAGAAGTTTATGATTAAGAGACCTGTGGATGTGCTGATGGGTGTGTAGGACAGCAAACTGAGGGGCGAAATCAGCCTTAAATTTGAGCAGTACAATCCAATTGGTCAGGGTTCTGGGTGGGAAAAGCAGAAAGAGGAAGTCAAAGTAAATACAAGCTCCTTTCTGTCTGAGTGGGTGTGTTGATTGTTGCTGCCATCACCCAAGGGTGTGGGACTCCACCTCCAACACTCTTCCAAACCAGATTCTGACCAGAAACTCTCCAGGAAATTTCAAGATCTCCGGTTCTGAACTGAGGCTGCATCATTGGTTCCTCTTTTTCTGAGGCTCCAGCTTCTTAGAGCAGCTACTTTTTCCTCCGACTGTCCTCCTTTGCAGACAGCCATTGTGGATTATCTAGGTTCTGATCATGGAAATCGATCTAATGATCCACTTTTATAGATGCATTTTCTCAGTTGGGTTTGGAGGTTTGTGGAGTTGACTCTAAAGTTTTTAGGCTTTAGGGTTGCTTAAATCTCTCCTTCTGGTATTATGGAAGCATTGGTAATTCATGATGTCAAGTGTTTAAAGAGATGTGCAAAGTGAATGCATTTAGTGCTCCTAATTCACCACTTGTGAGGGACAGGGAGATTAATAATGGTATACATGATACTTTGGAACAATTCTGGAAAACTACAGTGTATGATAATATAGGCTAGTTTTACCGGCTTTACTGGACAGAGACACAAAGGAGAAGAATGAGCTCGGAGATTCAATTCCCCAGCTTCAGAGGCACATAACCAATATTAAGTCTTCTCAGTTTGCTCTGAAGGAGAATCTTTTCTCTTGTAGCCATAGGGCTGAGGCTGACAAAAATTAAACAGAATCATTCTATGATTGACTAAACTGCAATACAACTTTAGCTCTCAACATTGAAGTGTATCTGCAGTTAATGTTAGGTCACTGCTTGGAAATAAATGCGATCCTGTAAACTGAGATGGAGGTATATTGGAGGAGACCGAAGAAACAGGGAATATTGAACTCCAACATTTTTATTATTTTGCTATAGGGAGAGGCATCCCCATCCCTACCCTCTAGGCTATTGTCCTCTCTAACTCCCACCAACAGAACTAATCCTGAATTGCCTATGGAAACAGTAATGAGCTTCCATAATGCAGTTGCTGATCACAACAATGTTGATACTCTTCAGGATCCATCGTCGTGACACATTTTTGCCTCTGTAACTAGTTACGTGTCTAAGTAGTCCCATAGAGGTGAGATTCACAATGTGATCTATGAGTAGGTACATTCTACTACAAAGGAACTTTTTGAGTATTCTAAATTATACAATCAGGGTTCAGGAGAACACTCATGAGAATGGATTTTAAGGGTTTGGGAAGATGGTAGAACATAAAAGATTACAACAGGCTGAATTTATTGAGCTAGGCTCATTAAGCAAAGGTTCTGGATTTAGTAAGTTTAAAGAAATTTACTTATACTTTATTTGGTAGGTTGGCTGAAATATGGTTCAAAAAATTGTCTGCTATGAATGAGATGGAAATGCCTGACATCCTTTTGTTCTCTGTGAATGACAGGATTCAGAGGCTCGGAGAGGTGAAGATGCTGGGGTAAATTTGCCACATGAGACCCTCTCCTTCACATTGAGAGAATCAAGAAGATATGCTCCTGACCAATACTTTAAGAATCATATTTGTGCCAGGCACAGTGGAGTATAACTGTAATCCCAGTGGTTTGGGAGGCTAAGACAGGAGGATTGCAAGTTCAAAGCCAGCCTTCGCAAAAACGAGGTGCTAAGCAACTCAGTGAGACCCTGTCTCTAAACAAAATACCAAACAGGGCTGGGGATGTGGCTCAGTGGTTCAGTGCCTCTGAGTTCAATCCCCAGTAATCACCTCCAGCAAAAGAACCAGATTTGTGAGGGTAGCACTGGCGTTCTTGAATAACTCTGTCATTGCTTTTCTCTGCATGCCAGACCTCATGGTGGGGGCCTGTGTCACTAAATTGAGAAACTTAAATGGGATGTGTATATGTTTTAGCCAGCTTTTTTGCTGCTGTGGTGAAAGGATCCAACCAGAACAATTGTAGAGTAAGAAACATTTATTTGAAGGTTCAGGGTTTCAGATGTCTTAGTACTTAGAAGCTGGTTCCATTTCTTCAGACTTGAGAAGAGGCAGAACATCATGGTGAAAAAGTGTGGCAGAGGAAAGCAGTTCACATGATGATGAGCAAGCAGAGAGAGTCTCCACTTGCCCCCCAAAAATATATACCCCAAAGCCTCACTCCCAATTCCTACCTCCTCAAGCCACATCCTACCACTTCAGTTACCTCCCAGTTAACCCCTATCAGGGGATTTATTCACTGATTGCATTAAGACCCTTAAAACCAAATCATTTCTCCTCTGAACCTTCTTTCATTGTCTCACGTGACCTTTTGGGGAACATCTCACATCAAAATCATAACTGTATAACTGGATCTGAGAGTGGCAGGGACCAAGTAGAAGCAATTACCACCAAAGGCAGGGTGTTCATATTGCCCATACCAGGCATGAAAGAGAAGTAATGAACAGAATGTTCTGACTCAAGTACATATGTGACATTGAGTAATCAATCCTGATGCTCCCTAGAGGTTAAGTACATAAGAAACCCACCAAATTCCTGGGCAAATGTACAAAGGTCTGCCTTAAATTCCAATATCAGAGAACCATGGACCCTCAACGTATTCCCAAACTTGAGCTAATCTATGGACCCAGAACCTTTTGAATGAAGGGAAGGCCAGGTCCCCTTGAGGAAGGACCTTAGTAAAGTAGTAAAAAATTTTACTATTTATTTTTCTCCCAGCCTTCCCCAAAAGGACCCGGAATCTTTCACCAGAATAACTATATATTGGAGAAATAGCAATCATCAGACCTTTTGGGGATTACTGAACACTGGTTGTAAATTGATGTTGACTCTAGGAGAACCAAAATCATTGTGGCCCTCCAAAGAGGGGCTTATGTAGGTCCCATGATCAATGAAGTTTTAGCTAATGTCTGACTCATAGTGAGTCTCCAAACTCAAACTGTGGTTATTTCCATAGTCTCAGAATGTATAATTAGGATAGGTACATTAATCAATTGGCAGAACCCCACATTGGTTCCCTAAGCCAGGCAGTGAGTGTATTATTGTGGTAAAGGTCAAATGGAAGACATTAGAGCTGCCTCTACATTGGAAAGTAGTAAATAAAAAACAATATCACATCCTTGGAGAGATCTCGGAGATCAGAGCCATCATCAAGAGCTTGAAAGATACAGGAGTGGTGGTGTCCGCCACAGCCCATTTAGCTCTCTGTTTGTCAGCTTTTGCTTTGCTGTGACCAAAATACCCAGCAATAACAACTTAGAAGAGTAAAAGTTTATTTTGGGCTCAAGATTTCAGATGTCTCAGTCCATAGACATTTGACTCCATTTTTTCTGGGCTCAATGTGAAGCAGCACATCATTGCGGAAGGACTCAGCAGAGGAACGCCACACCCCTCATGGCAGTGAGGAAGCAAAACATATTGGGAGGAAGAAGGGATTCTATGGAAGATGCACCTTTCCAGAGCACTTCTCCAGTGACCACCTCCTTCTTCCAGTAATGCCCCATCTGCCTATAGTTACCACCCAGTCAGTGCATTTAAACTATGGTAGACAGATTAGGCAAGAGCTTTCATAAACTAATCATTTTACCTTTGAATATTTATATACTAACAGGATTTTTTTGAGGACATCACATGTCCAAACTTTAAGACTCCTAATTGGCCAGTGCAGAACACAGGTGGATCTTGGAGAATGATGACTATCATTATAATATGAATATTATCATATTCTCAATCAAGTATTTAATCCCAGGGCTGCTGTTATATTGGATGTGGTTCCTTTGCATGGACAGGTTACAACTTCTGGTGCTTAATGTGCAGATATTGATTTGGCAAATGCCTTTTTACCCATATCTATTTTTAAGGCTCACCAAAAACAATTTTCTTTCAGAGTTAAAGACCAATAATACATCTTTACTGTCCTATCTCTCCAGCCCTGTGTCATGACTTAATTCACAGAGCTCTTGATCACCCTTTTGTTCTATAAGATATCACACTGGCCCGTTATTTTGAGGACATTATGTTGATTAAACCAAGTGAGCAATAAGTAGCAACCATGCTGGAATTGTTATGATGCATTCTCATGTCAGGGAATGGGAAATAAATCCAACTAAAATTCAAGGGCCTTCTACCTCAGTAAAATTTCTAGGAGTTCAGTGGCATGGGGCATACTGACATCTCTTCTAAGGTAAAGGATAAGTTGTTGCATCTGTCAAAAAACAAGAAAGAAGTATAATACCTGTACGACAATTTGGATTTTGTAGCAATGTATTCTTCACTTCAGTGTGTTAATCTGGCCCATCTACCTAGTGACTTGAAAAGCTACTAATTTTGAGTGGGCCCCAGAAGAAGGCTTTTTGAAACAGGTTCTGACTGCTGTTCAGGTGGCTCTACAATTTGAAGTATATGATCCAGTGGGCCCAATGAGGTGTCAGTAGCAGATAGGGATGCTCTCTGGAGCCTTTGGCAGGTGCCATAGGTGAAACACAGAGGAGGCCCTTGGGAATTTGAAGCAATGTCCTGCCATCATCCACAGACAACTACTCTCCCTTTGAGAAACAGCTGTTGACCCGCTACTGGGCTTTAGTGGAAACTGAAGGCTTGACTATGGGTGAAGTTACCATGTGATCTGAACCGCACATCATGAAATGGGTGTTATCTTGCCCACCAAGTCATAATGTTGGATGTTCACAGCATCAGTTCATCATCAAATGAAAATTGTATATACATAATCAGGCCTGGGTGGGTCCTGAAGCATAAGTAAGTTACATGAAGGAGTGACCCATGGTTCCTGCTCTGCTACAGTGCCTTCTGTCCCCACTCCCCACCCAGAGTAAATCTGTGGTATCATGGGATGTGCCCTAGGATCAGTTAACAGAAAAAGTGGAGACTAGGGCCTGGTTTACAAATGGTTCTGCATGATATGTGGGTACCACCCAGAAAGGAATATCTATAGCACTACAGCCCCTTTTCTGGGACATTGATGAAGAATGATGAAGGAAAATCTTCACAAGGGGCAGATCTTTGGAAGTACACTTGGTTTCTTGGAAGGGGAAAAGGGCCAGATGTATTTTGATTCATGAACTATAGCCAATGATTTGGAAGGATGGGCTGGGACTTGGAAAACACATGCTTAAAAAATTGGAAATGAAGATCGATTTTGGGAAGAGGTATGTGGACAGACACCTTCAAATGGGCAAAAGAGGTGAAGATATTTGTGTCCATGTAAGTGCTCACCAAAAGATGACCTCAGCAGAGGAGGAATTTAAAAATCAGTGGATATTACTCATCCTTAAAGAAGAAAGAAATTACAGCATTTGCCAGTAAATGGATGGAGCTGGAGAATATCATACTAAGCGAAATAAGCCAATCCCCAAAAAGCAAAATCTGAATGTTTACTCTCATATGCAGATGCTAATTCACAATAAGCAGCGGAGGTGGGTGGGTACAGAAGAATAGTTACTTTGGATTAGGCAGAGGGGAGTGAAGCGAGGGAAGGGGGTATGGGGGTTGAAATGTAATAGATTGAATTGGACATTATCACCTTATGTGCATATATGACTACAATTCCCAATTTGAAAATACTATTTTGTGCACATGTACACATGTTTAAATCAAGTATCTTTGTTTTCTCTCTTATTCCTTTATCATATAACACAACATTAATGGACAATATTAGTACTTAAGAGTTCTTAAAACTACATTATAGTATTTGAGTTGAAGAATATCAGGAAATAGTAAGTATCACTCAAGAAATTTGTCTTCTGTGCTGGGGAATTTGTGATTTTCCAGGGAACTTCCAGGTCTTCAGTCTTGGAGTGGAGCTATATCATTGGTCTGTCTTGTTCTATGGCTCCAGCTCCTTGGAAAGTGCTGTTACTGGTTCCTCCAGCTTTCCAAACTGCAGGTGGCCATTGTGGAACTATCCAGTTTCTGATCATGTAAGTCAACCTAATAAATCTTTTATGATCATACATATCCATATCCTATTGATTGTGTTCCTCAATAGGAGTTTCTGAATGGTTATTTTTTTCTTACATAATTTCCTTTTATTGGGAAGTGTTGCATTTTATTCCTTCCTATAACTCTGATACAACTAGTAATTAAGTGGTTACAACTCTCTGTTGGTCCCCAGCATGATGAGGTTGGGATGTGGTCAAACTTAAAAGACATAGAACCTGGTGGGAGATGTTTGGTTTATTGAGGGCACTATTCTCACAAGAATTAATGTAGTTTTGTGGGACCATGGTTAATACCTGCAAGAGGATTGTCAGAATTGAGAAAGACTGACTCCTGTGGAGTCTCTGGATTCCTCTTCTGCTACCTGCTGACTCCCTCCTACATAGGCTCTTGCTGTAATGCGAACCATCATACAGTTCTCAATAAATGCAAAACACGTGGGTCCACCCCAAGTTGCATATTAGCTTCCAAAACTGTGAAGTAAATAAACTTAGGTTTAAAAAAATTACCCAAGCTCATATATTTTGTTTAACAAAGGAAATAAGCCAATAATTGTTAATACAAGAACCTACCTTACATAACAGAGAACAGAGCTAAAAGATGGCACATCATGAGAGTGGTGAGTGGATAATGGGTAGTATTCACTCAGCTATATTCTACTGTGTCTAAAACCAGCTTGAATTTGTAGATTTTATGAATATAATCCCATTCTTTAACTTTATTGTTTAGTTTAGGATAATTTTATTTGTGTTTTAGTCACTAAGAGATGTGTTTCTAATAACTAAGAGATAAATTGCTGAGTTGTTTTTGGAAACTCATTTATAGTATTTCAGTTTCTTAAAATAATTTCAGCACAATATAATAATCTGAAAAAGAAAGGAGATTGTCATGTTTTTTTTTCCCAGCATGACAGGGGGAAAAATAACAAAGATCCTAATTAGAAGTTATGGAATTGGAGCAATAGCAAAATTGAATTAATATACTTTTGTAATCATGTCTTTAAAACTAAAGGGCATCCATATATCTAGAGAATCAAACATTAAAGATTAAAGTTACTTCTGAATAATAGACTAAAAGATGCTAGTCATGAAGTTCTAAAAGTAAAATTATTTTAGCTTTGCCATCTGCTTCTTAGAAAACTATAATCATTCAAGGTGTTATTTTCTTCTTATTCTTTATAACAATTCACAGTTTGCTTTGAGTACAAAAGAAACACGTTTATGTGCAAATTACCATGAACACAAATGAGACAATGAAACATGTATATCTTACCACCTAGAAACTGCAGACTTCTGTATGGTCATCATCTTTATTCCTTGGATACCTGAATGTATTTCTGTTCTCAGTGAAAATTATTTTCTGTATATAAAGTGTTATCTATATATGATATATATGTTACGATACATAAATACAGAGACCAGAACCAAAATGAGATTAGAAATATATGATATTATACATAGTATATTTATGTATGTATAAACTTACATATATGCATTTTTGAAAGTAGTTCACATGATTAGGGAGGCTGAAAAGTCTTATATATTTTCTTTTTAAAAACTGGAGAACTAGAAAAGTTAGTGGCATAATTTATTCCATTTCTTAATTTCTAAGAATTAGGGCATCTATTATCTAAGGGCAGGAGGAAATTAATTCTAGCTCAAGAAGAGAGAAGAAGCAAGCAAATTCACCATTCTTCCATCTTTCTGTTCTGTTAGGGCCACAAATGGATGGTTGATGTCCACTCACTTTGGTAAGGGATATCTTCATTATTGAGTCTCTGAAAAAGTCTTCATCTCTTCCAGAGACACCCCCACGGACAAATTCAGAAATATTTTATCATCTCTTTGGGAATCATTTAACCTAATCAAGTTAATGCACTAAAATTAACTATCACAACATAAAAAATTAGATTTTTTTAATAGGATAATTGAAAACAGTGTCTTTGTTATTGTGATTGGCATATTTTTAGCTAACAATGAGTTTAGTATATTTTCATATGTTACTAGTATTACCTGCTTCTTTTTTATTACGTTTATATTGATTTTTCTACCAGCAGATTTAATTTAAGTGAATTTTTAACTATAAGACACTATACTTATTGATATAACTTATTTCTAGTC
>CM053408.1:8749439-8773845 GCA_028644305.1 Xerus rutilus | reverse complement strand
ATTGATCATACCCAAATATATTTAGAGAAAATAATTGTTGTGTCTTATTTAAAATTTATTAAGAACTTAATATATCAGTTTTACAAATTTCATAGGTAACAATAATAAAATGTAAATATATTTCAAAATGATTCAAATAATATGTTGTAAAATGGTATAATTCTTTAAACATTGAAATTTTTTGATAAATTTTCCTAGTTTATGTAATTATTAAAACTAAAAGGATTTAAACAATCAAAAAAATCAGCTTTCAGTGAATTCACATATTTGAGCACCAATATTTGATTCAAATTTCTGTGTTGTGCTAAAATTGTTACTCAAATACAGATTCAGTCAATAACCTCTAGGCATTTTCTTTGAAAAACATTATTTTGAACCACTACCAGTCTAATTATTTACACGTAATACTCTGTCTTCCTCAATAAAACCCTAATGTGAAGCTCAAAAAAACACATCTAATAAATTCTTGCAGCGAAAATTATTTTATTCTGTATTCCCTGAGGTCCTCTTTCCATTCTTTTGTATATTTTATCACATAATTAAAACAAAAACAGCAAGTCTTCACACACACTCAAATATGAATATGACTCAAATATGAATGTTAGACAAAAATCCTATCTATTTTCTTACTGAGTTTGGTATAGTCTTTTATTGCAACCTTTTGCTAATGTACTGGCTGTTATGTTCTTTACCTTCATAATCTTAAAAAAAAAGTTCTTCTCCACAATAAAAATGTGATGCTTGTTACTTTATGCCTAATGTATGTATCAATTATTTTTACTTCCTCATAATCATGTATGAAATTGTAATCTTCCTACCTCCAAAACCAGAAAAATACTTGAGTACCCAAGAATACCTGTCAACTAGATATGGTTAAAAATACTCTTGATATTTAAAGGTTTCTTCGAAACCATTCAGATTTTTGTGTCATTTTCTAGAGTAGATGCTTTACTCTTTGATTTCCTACTATGGTGAATTTTAATGTTGCTGTTTTTAATTAAGTTTGTAATTAATTTATTTATGGAGATAAATTTATTAAAAGACAAATGATTCTAAGGGAGGATACATCTCCTTTGGTATAATACTTGATTTAAAAATGAGCTGAATGCCAGATCAAATAGATGGCTGAGGAGTACTGTCTTTTTATGATTTTAGTCCTTTTATGAAATTCTGACAAAAATTATGTGCACCCAAATGATGTTCCCATCATAGAACAAAATGTCTATTATGTACCACAAAAGTATATTACTAAACCAATGTGAACAAAAATGCTCTATTCCTCTATTCTTGTTTTGTTTTGAAAATTTGTAGTACACAAGCAATCACAGAAGTTGAGAAGCTGATGGGGTGATGGTTTCAATGAATTAAAAAAAGATGCTGAAAAGTGCCATTGTTTTACCTAAGGGGTAAAAAGTCATCGTTTTTAAAAAATAATTTTTTAATTGTAGAGGGACTCAATACCTTTATTTATTTATTTTTATGTGGTGCTAAGGATTGAACCCAGTACTTACATGTGCTAGGCAAGTGCTCTACCATTGAACTACTGCCCAAGCCCTGAAAAGGCATCTTTTTATTTATAACTCTAACTGAATTCCCTTATCTGCTGAAGTTTTTCTATACTTCACATCTATAAAATGTGGACTCTTTCCCTTATTTGCTAATATCTTTTCTTATTTTGCCTGATAAGTATAATCTAAAGGATAGCTCCATTTTTTTTTTTATTTTGGTCACTGATGTTTCATTTTGCTGACATATTGGTTATGTGCCACACATAAGATATAAAGATGAAGGAGTCTTCTAGTTTTAACTGGGCCAGGGTCTGGTATTCATTGCTTTCATTTTCACAACAGGAAGAAGCATGAGCGAACTGAAAAGTTTCCTGGATCCATCAGAGAATTGAGGTCACAGGACAAATCAACACCTGAAATCTGGAGGGACAGACAAAAACAGAAAATCACAGCCAAGACCTGCTTATCTGGAGCAGAGGCCATCAGAGCCACACAATGCAGAATCCCTTCAAGAGTAATTTAGAGTAATTGCTGAAGCTAGAAAGTGGAACAGCATGAAAGTAAAAAACTCCAGGAAGAAATCGTTCCAGGGAGCCTCTGAAACTCACATGCTCTAACTCCAGAAACCAGCAAAGAGTCAAAAATATACCCTTATGGCTCTGGCAGATAGTGGCAATAGGAGTCACTAGTCTGTGGCATTCTCTGAAGTAAAGGTAAACTCTCCTGAACACAGAGCCAGATTGTCTGGAGCAAGGGAGTTTTTCTATACCTGGAATTCCAGTACACCAGAGATGGGGCTGTGCATATAGAAGAATACAGCCAGCGGAACAGTCCCACCCAGAGGTGCCCAGGATTACAGAGCACTTAAGTACTGCGTCCTAAAGTCCACATCAGCAGAACTCCAGTATAACAACAGTAGACTTCAACTCAAAAAAGCTCAAGGGTACAGACAAAATTTAAGAAGGAGTTTTTAGGGAGAAGTGAAGGACAACAAGAGAGACTCAAACTAATATACTGCAGGAATTAGAAGTCTCTGATACCTAGCTATTAAAACAAAGACAGTCTGATTCCTAAGCAGCTTAGCATAAAAATCTCATATAGGATGGTAATCTTAGTTTACCTTACCTGATTTATCTGTCTTGTTTTCCATCAAAAATTGAGGAAAGAAAACAGCACAGTCCTCTTTATATTTTTTATTTATTTTTTAGGTATACATGGCAATAGAGTGTATTTTGGCATATCATACATACATACCCATTTTTGATTGTACATGATGTGGAGTTATGCTAATCATGCATTCATATATGAACATAGGAAAGTTATGTCTGATTCATTCTACTGTCTTTCCTATTCCCATCCTTTCTCTCTTCTCTTCATATCCCTTTGTCTAATGCAGTGAACTTCTACCCCTTGCCTCCCTTGTTATTGTGAGTTAGCATCCATGTTTCAGAGATAACATTTGTCCTTTGGCTTTTTGGGAGGAGCTTATTTCACTTGGTATGATAGTCTCTAGTTCCATCCATTTTACCAGCAAATGACATAATTCCATTCTTTAAGGCTGAGTAATATTCCACTCTGTATACATACCACATTTTCTTTATCCATTCATCTGTTGCAGGGCACCTAGGTTAGTTACATAGCTTAGCTATTGTGAACTGAACTGCTATAAACACTTATGTGGCCACATCACTATAGTATACAGATTTTAAGTCCTTTGGGCATATGCTGAGGAGTGAGATAACTTGGTCAAATGGTGGTTCCATTCCAAGTTTTCTTAGGAATCTCCATACTGCTTTCCATAATGGTTGCATCAATTTGTGTCCCACCAGCAAGTAGGAATGTGCTAACATTTACTGTTATTTGTATTCTTTTTGGGGGGTTCGGTGGGTACAATGGATTGAACTCAGAGTCATTCAAACACTGAGTGACATCCTCAGCTCTTTTTTATTTTATTAAGAGACAGGATCTCTCTGAGTTGCTTAAGGCCTTTTTAATTTGCTGAGGTTGGCTTTGAACTCATGATCTGGATCCTCCTGCCTCAACCTCCAGAGCCACTGGGATTACAGGCATGATGCCCAGCTGTTATTTGTATTCTTGATAGTTGTCATTCTGACTGGAGTGAGATGAAATCTCAGTGCAGTCTTAATTTGCATTTCTCTAATTGCTGGAGATATTGAACATTTTTTTTTTTTATTTGTTGGCTGATCATATTTCCTCTGTGTAGTGCCTGTTCAGTTCCTCTGCCCATTTATTGATTGGGTTATCAATTTTTGGATTTTAGGTTTTGAGTTCTTTATATATCCTGAAGATTAATGTTCTGAGGTTCAGGTGACAAAGATTTTCTCCCATTCTTTCATGTTCTTGATTTTTTTTTTTTGCAAAGAAGAAGCTTTTTTAGTTTGATACTATCTCATTTATTAATTTTTATTTTACTACATGTGCTTTAGGAGACTTGTTGAGGAATTTGGTTCCTAAATCAACATGATGGAGATTTGGGTCTGCTTTTTCTTCTAGTAAGTGCAGGCTCTCTGATCTAATGCCAATGTCCTTGGTCTACTTTGAGATGAATTTTGTGTAGGGTGAGAGACAGGGGCTACATATGGATTTCCAGTTTCCAAGCACCATTTTTTGAAGAGGTTATCTTTTCTCCAATGCAAGTTTATGGCACCTTTGTCTAACACAAAGGAAACTGTGTTTATTTGAATTTGTCTCTGTGTCTCCTATTCTGTACCATTGGTCGTTGTTACCATTTTTGGTGTTAATATCATGCTGTTTTTGTTATTATAGCTCCGTAGTATAATTTAAGTATGGTACTTCACTTTTCTCTCTGAGGGTTGAAAACACAGTCTTAATTGAGTAACAATAAATTTATTAGAAACAGGGTCAGATATGACAGAAATATTGAAATTATCATTCATTACAATAAACAATATGTTAAGAAATGTAATAAAAGTAAGAAATAGTGGGCAAAACTAGATGGATTTTTGAGCACAGAGGTAGAAATTCTAAGAATTAAAAGCACTAACAATGCCTTCCATGCACACATTAGTAGACTGGAAATGGCCAAAGAAAAAATTAATGAGTTTAAAAATATGTTGGACTCACAAACAAAATGTTAACACTTGATAAAATTTCCAAAGGAATGTTAAGGTTCTTGGAAAATTTAAAAATATAGCATGCATACTTATATTACCAGGAGAAAGAAAGAACACAGTAGAAGATGTGTTTGAAATGCTAACACTGAAAAATTGTCCAAAATTAATGACACAACATGTCACCTTAGGTTTTGCAGTGATGTTGTACAGCAAGAATAAAAAATCCTATATTAGAAAAATTCAGTAAGTTGATTTTTTAAAAACATGTAATTCATAAAAGTGAACATTAAGAGAACTGAATTGCCCTCAGGAAGCCAAAACATGGGAGAGAATATTTGCAAAATAAATATCCAACAGTGAAATTGTATCCAAAGTACTGAAATAATCCATAAATATAAAAATGATAAAAATTGAAGGCAAATAACATTCAGTTAAAGATATGAACAATCTGAACACATATACCATAACAGAAAATATACAGGGCAAATAAGCATAAAAGATCATATATTATTAGGTCATTGCAAATTAAAGGCACAATAAACACCACTACACATGAAAAAACAAAACAAACAAACAAACAAAAACAGACAAATCTCCAGTGCAACAGGAACTCTGATTGCCAGTTTGAAGTTTCTTATAAAGTTAAACCATGAATTCCAGTAGTCTTATTTCACAGTATTTATCAAGGTGATTTGAAAACTTATGTCCACACAGAAAGTTGCACATCAACATTTATAGTAGCTTCCTTATAATCATCAAAAACTGTAAGCACACAATATGCCCTTTAATAATGGCTAAGCAAATTGTTGTACATTTATATGATTGAAGATTATTTGGTGATAAAAGGAAATAAGCTATCAAGCAATCAAAAGACATAGATAAATCTATGCAGGCAGTCAAGTAAAAGAAGCCAAGGGGGCTACATATGATATGATTCTAAATATATGATATTATAAATTCTAAAAATACAGATGATAAAATAATCAGCAATTTCCAGGATGGTGCAGCATTGAATGCTGAATAAATAAACACTGGAGAAACTTAAGAGCTATGAAATTGTTTTGTATGACACTAATATAGGTCATATAATATTAGGCATTTGTCAAATCCATAGAACTTTACTGCAAAAAGAGGGAATCTTATATACATATGAAAATATTGCATTAGCAGTTTTAGGGGAACACCAGAAAGCAGAGAAGACTTTGAAAAATAATTGTTCTGTATTAAGAAATGTACAAAACAATGTCCCCAAAGGAGACAGGAGAAATACTGACCTAAAAGTGAGTGGAAAGAATGTTAGACTAAAAGCAAGAAATTATACATGTACTGAATGCTGATTTCTACAGTTGATTGCCACAGGGGTATGAGTTAATTAGTTCTTTCTTTCTTTTTCCTTTCTTTCTTTTTATTTTTAGTTGTGAATGGACATAATACCTTTATTTTATTTGTTTATTTTTATTTGGTTCTGAGAATTGAACCCAGTGCCTCATATGTGCCAGGCAAATGCTCTCCCACTGAGATTATTACCCCAGCCCCACAAGTTAATTCCAATACCACCATGCATGCACTTTACACACATACTGTAATTGAACAATTAAGTAAGTGGATGAGAGATGGTTAGAGGCAAATCTCCCACTTTGGGGGTGAGAGTACACTGGTAACCGAGGAGAGGAGGCTAGAATAACCTATGTGATCCTCTCTCACCCAGCACAAAACTCAACTAAAGTGGATCAAAGACCTAGGAATTAAATTAGAAACCCTGCACCTGCTAGAAGAAAATGTAGGTTGAACATTCCAACATGTCAGCACAGAAACTTCCTTAACAAGACTCCCAAAATGCAAGAAGTAAAATCAGTGACCCATCGATGGGATGGCATAAAACTAAAAAGCTGCACACGCAGCTGCCCACATAGAAGTCTTTTCTCTGAATGCAGCTGCTGGCTACATCGCTACTGCCAATGCCACTGTCACTGATGCTCCTGCCATTGACAATGCTGCTGCCGCCCTGAGGTTGGTTGGAGGCCTTATCTCTGGGTGCTGCTGCCCACACAGGGACAGCTGCCACCTCTAACCTGAATGCTGACACCACTGCTGCCCATGGAGATTGCCCATGGAGATTGCCTGGAAAGCATTACTAACAGACTAAACTACTTGGAGGACAGAACCTCAGGCAATGAAGACAAAATATATAATCTTGAAAATAAAGTTGACCATGCAGAGAAGATGGTAAGAATCCATGAATAGAACTTTCAAGAATTATGATATAACATTAAAAGACCAAATTTAAGAGTTATTGGGAAAGCTGAAGAAGCAGAGATAAAAACCAAAGAAATGCACAATATTTTCAATGACATAATATTAGAAAATTTCTCAAACTTAAAAATGAAATGGAAAATCAAATACAAGAGGCTTATAGGACCCCAAATGTTCAAAATTACAGCAGACCCATACCAAGACATATTATAATGAGAATCACTAAAAGACAGAATAAGGGTAAAATCTCAAAGGCCCTGAAAGAAATAAAAATATGAATAGGGGAAACCAATTCATGACTTCTCAACCAAGATTCTCAAAGCTAGGAGGGCCTAGAATAATATATTTCAAGCTCTGAAATAAAATGGATGCCAACTAAAAATTTTATATCCAGCAAAACCAAAGTTTAGATTTGAAAATAAAATAAAAACCTTTCATGATAAACAAGAAGGAAAAGAATTCACAACTAAACAGCCTGCATTACAAAACATTCTCAACAAAATATTCCATGAAGATGAAGTGAAAATAAAATGTGGAAATCAGCAAAAGGGGAACTACACTAAAGGAGTAATAACCAAAGAAGAAACTAAGTCAAATTAAAAACCATAAATAAATGAAAATGACTGGGAATACAAATCATATCTCAATAATAGCCTTGAATGTTAACAGCATAAACTCATCAATCAAAGGACACAGACTGGCAGATTGGGTTAAAAAACAAGACTTAACAATATACTGTCTCCAAGAGACTCACTTTGTAGGTAAAGACATCCACAAACTGAAGCTGAAAGGATGGAAAAAAAATCACTCATATGGATTGTGTAAAAATGTAGGGTTTTCCATCCTTATTTCAGATAAAGTAGACTATAAGCCAAAGTTAATCAGAAGGGATGAAAAAGAACATTTCATACTTCTTAAGGGAATTACATCAGCCAGACATAAAAATGACAAATATTTATGCCCCAAATAATGAAGCATCTATGTACATCAAACAAACCCTTCTCAATTTCAAGAATCAAATAAACCATAACACAATAATACTGGATGACTCTAACACACCTCTCTTATTACTGGACATGTCCTCCAAACAAAACCTGAATAAAGAAACTATAGAAATAAATAATACAATCAATAATTTAGACGTAACAGACATATATAGAATATTTCATCGATCAATGAGTGAATACACTTTCTTCTTGGCAGCACAAGGCTGCTTCTCTAAAATAGAACATATCTTAGTCTGCAAAGCAACTCTTAGTAAATACAAAAAAAAAAAACCGGAGATAATACTATGCATTCTATCGGATCATAATGGAATAAAATTAGAAATCAATGATAAAATAAAAAAGCTATGCTAACAAATGGAGACTAAATAATACATTGTTTAATTATGAATGGATAATAGAAGAATACAAGGATGAAATAAAAATTCTTAGAGGTAAATGAGAACACTGATACAATATATCAAAATCCCTGGGACACTATGAAGAGAAAAGGTTAGTGCATTGAGCTCATTCATTAAAAGAAGAAAAAGTCAACAAATAAATGACCTAACATTATATCTCAAAGCCCTAGAAAAAGAAGAATAAATCAACACCAAAAGTAGCAGGAGACAGGAAATAATTAAAATCAGACTTGAAATCAATGGAATTGAAACAGAAGAAACAACTAAAAAAATTGACAAAATAAGTTGTTTTTTGAAAAAATAAATAAAATAGATAACCTAACCATGCTAATGAAGAGAAAAAGAGAGAAAACTCAAATTACTAAATACATGATGAAAAGGTAAATATCACAACAGACACATCTGAAATATAGAAGATAATTAGAAACTATTTTAAAAATTTAGACTTTAATGAAATAGAATATATCAAACACATCAACAAATTACTAGAGACATATGACCTACACAAACTGAATGAGGAGGTCAACACGATATAAATGGTTCAAATACAAGTAATAAAACAGGAAATGTCATCAAAAGCCTACCAATCCAGAAAAGCCCACAACAAGACAGATTCTCAGCTGAGTTTGATAAGACCTTAAAAGAAGTAACAACAATACTTCTCAATTATTCCATGAAAAAGAAAAAGAGGGAACCCTTCCAAACTCATTCTATGAGGCTATTATCACCCTGATATCTAAGCCAGACAAAGACACATCAAGGAAAGAAAACTTCAGACTGATATCCTTGATGAACACAGATGCAAAAATCCTCAATAAAATTCTGGTAAATCACATACAAAAATATTAAAAAGATAGTGCACCACAATCAAGCAGGGTTCATCCCAGGGATGTAGGTTTGGTTCAACATATGGAAATCAATAAACATAATTCATCATATCAATAGACTTAAAAACAAAAGTCATATGATCATCTCAATAAATTCAGAAAAAGCATTTGACAAAATATAGCATCACTTCATGTTCAAAACACTAGAAAAACTAGGGATAGTAGAAACATACATCATAAAAGCTATATATACTAATCCCAAGGCCAGCATAATTTTAAACAGAGGAAAATTGAAAGCATTCCCTTTAAAAACTGAAACAAGAGAAGGATGCCCTCTTTCGCCACTTTTATTCAACATCATCCTTGAAACTCTAGCCAGAATAATTAGACAGAAGAAAGAAGTTAAAGGGATACAAATAGATAAAGAACTCAAACTATCACAATTTGCCTAAAACATAATTCTATATTTAGAAGATCAAAAAAATTCCACCAGAAAACTTCTACACCTAATAAATGAATCCAGCAAAGTAGTAGGATATAAAATCAACAGCCATAAATCAAACAAGTTCCTATACATCAGAAATGAATCCAATGAAAGAGAAATTAGAAAAACTACCCCATTTACAAAAGCCTCAAAAAATAAAAATAAAATATTTGGGAATAAATCTAACAGAAAAGGTGAAAAAACTTTACAATAAAAACTACAGAACAATAAAGAAAGAAATTGAAGAAGACCTTAGAAGATGGAAAGATCTCCCATGCTCTTGGATAGGCAGAATCAATATTGTCAAAATGGCCATACTACCCAAAGTGCTACACAGATTCAATACAATTCCTATTAAAATCCCAACAACATTTCTCATAGATATAGAAAAAGCAATCATGAAATTCATTTGGAAAAATAAGAGACCCAGAATAGCCAAAGCAATCCTTAGCAAGAAAAGTAAAGCAGGAGGCATCACAATACCAGATCTTAAACTATACTACAAAGCTATAGTAACGAAAATGGCTTAGTAATGGCACAAAAACAGACATGTTGAATGGTACAGAAAACAAGACACAGAGACAAACTCACACAAAAATAGTTATCTCATGCTAGACAAAGGTGCCAAAAACATTCACTGGAGAAAAGATAGCCTATTCAACAAACAGTGCTGGGAAAAATGGAAAGCCTCATGCAACAAAATGAAATTAAACCTCTGTCTCTCACCCTGCACGAAACTCAACTCAAGGTAGATGAAAGACTTAGGCACTAGAACAGAGACCCTGTGCCTAAGAGAAGAAAAAGTAGGCCCAAATCTTCACCAAGTCAGCCCAGGATCTAACTTTCTTAACAAGACCCCTAAAGCAGAAGAACTAAAATCAAGAATCAATAAATGGGATACATTCAAACTAAAAAGCTACTTCTCAGCAAAAGAAAAAATAATGTTAAGAGAGAGCCTACAGATTGGGTGAAAATCTTTTCCACATGTATCTCAGATAAAGGGTCAATCTCTAGGTTATATACAGAACTCAAAAAATTTAACACCAAAAAAGAAAAAAATAAAACTATCAGTAAATGGGCTAAGGAACTGAATAGACATTTCAGAGAAGAAATAAAATCAATCAAAAATATATGAAAAAATGTTCAACATTTCTAGGAATTAGGAAATGCAAATCAAAACTACTCTAAGATTTCATCTTACACCAGTCAGAATGGCAATCATCAAGAATACAAGCAACAATAATTGCTGATGAGGATGTGAGGAAAAAGGTACACTCATGCATTGATGGTGGGAGTGCAAATTGGTGCAACCAATCTGGAAAGCAGTATGGAGATTCCTCAGAAAACTCAGAATGCAACCACCATTTAACTCAGCTATCTCACGCTTCAGTTAATTCCCAAAGGACTTAAAATCAGCATATTAAGTTGATGTGGGTATGTCAATGACAGTGGCTAAACTATGGAACCAACCGAAGTGCCCTTCAATAGATGATTGGATAAAGAACATGTGGTATATATATTTGATGGAATAGTATTCAGCTTTAAAGAAGAATGAATTATGGCATGTGCCATTAAATGGATGGAGTTGCAGAATATCACGCTAAGCCAAATAAGCTAATCCCCAAAAAATGAAGGCCAGATGTTTTCTTTGATATGCAGATGCTAATTCCCAATAACAGGGGTGGTGCTAGGGAAGAATAGAGTTACTTCAGCTTAGGTAGAGGAAATTGTAGAAAGGGGAGGGGATTTGAGGTAGAAAGGACAGTAGAAAGAAACTGACATTATTACCTTATGTACATCTATGACTGCATGATAGACGTGAATATATAACATATACAATCAGAAAAATGAGAAATTAAACCTCATTTATGTATGATCTATCAAAGCACATAAATGCATTGTACTGTCATGTATAATTAATTAATTTTTTTAAAACTAAAAATCTTCTTCATAGCAAAGGAAACAATGAAGAACATGGAGGCAGAGCCTGCAGAATGGGAGAAAATCTTTGCTACCTTCTCCTCAGATAGATCATTAATCTCCAGAATAGGTAACAACCTCAAAGAACTTAACAAAGAAAAAACAAATAACCCAATCAAATGGGCAAAGGAAATAAACAGACACATCTCAAAAGAAGAAATACAAATGGTCAATAAATATATAAAAAATGATGAACATCTCTACCAATTAGAGAAATGCAAATTAAAACTATAATGAGATTTCATTACACTCCAATCAAAATGGCAATTATCAAGAATACAAGTAACAATAAATGTTGGTGAGGTTTGTGGGGGGAAGTACAGCAGTACATTCTTGGTAGAATTGTAAATTAGTGTAACCCCTCTGGAAAGCAGTATGGAGATTCCTCAAAAAGCTAGGAATGGAACTACCATTTGACCCAACTATCCCACTCCTTGTTATATATGCAAGGGACTTAAAGTCAGCACACTACAGTGATGCAGTCGCATCAATGTTTATAGCAGCAAAATTCACAATAGCCAAACTATGAAGTCAACATATGTGCATATGTGCCCTTCAACAGATGAATAAAGAAAATATGATTTATATATATGTACATACACACACAGTGTTTATACACACACACCACATAATGGTGTATTACTCAGCTATAATGAAGAATGACTTTATGGCATTTGCTGTTAAATGGATGGAACTGAAAACTATCATGCTAAGTGAAATAAACCATTCTCAAAGTCAAAGTTCAACTGTTTTCTCTGATATATGGAAGCTAATATAAAATAAGGGGGAGGGATGAAGAAAAAGTGTAGAGCAAAGATCAGTGGAGTACACTAAAGGGAATGCAGGGAAGGGAGGAGGGACGGGATAGGGAAAGACGGTGGAATGCATCTGACCTAACTTCCCTATGTACATATGTGAATATACCACAGTGAGTCTCTCCATCATGTACACCCACAGACAACAATTAAAAAGAAGGAAAACACTATAAACAAATAGCAAAAGGTCTGGTACTGTAGAGGGAAGGGAATCCAGGAGGGAAAAGAGAAGCAGAGGGGAAGGGGAAGTACTAGGGACTGAATTAGAAGAAATTGTATTACTTGCTTTTGTAATTATGTCAAAATGAATCAGATCATCATGTACAACTCAAAAAAGTCGATACAAAATAAAAAACAATAAAGACTAACATAATGATTAAAAAATCAGAGTTTCAAATATCCTTAAACACCCATGTTTACAGGAATGTGATACAGATGGTTATATAGAAAAATACATCTTGAAATGTGCATTAAAGTAGTTTATGTACACATATATTTTCCTTGTTTTATCATATTAAAGGTTCGAAAGGCAATTGGCTGGTAGCCATAAGCACCTCTCATGTCTCTCATGCCTAGATCTTGGGTTTCTAATGCCATACTGCAATACAACCAACTAGGGTTCTTTCAAGAAACAACTGATTCTAGGACTTAATAGGAAATACGAAAGATGAATCTGGAGCAACTCTAGTAACAGAAAGGGAAAACTGTTCAAAACAAAAGCTAGGTTGATGAGATGATAGGTCACAGGAGCCAAATAAGAGAGTCCTCAACAGCAAAATCTGGAACAGTTTGAGCAACAAAATACGGTGGTACTGGAATACATACTGAATTATCACCAACCTGCAGAATTAATATTTAAGTGTTTACACCGATGTAAATAAATGATTGAATAAATAAATCAATGGGGAAAATAAATAATTTATACAGATACTCCACTCACCAGGACAAGAGCACACTTCCCTGCTGCTTAGCATAGGCTGTGTACGGTGAATTTCTTCCACAGAATCCAATGTGGAAATGAGGAAAACATTAACTTTACAGTGGAGAAACCTGTTATACATTCCTTCAATCAGTTCTTCAAGACTAACATGAAATTGCATAAATCACTGACTGTATGTGCTTTTGATAGGATGTGATGACCTTCATCCAAGGAAAACTTCAAATGAATTACAATAGAGAGGATCCTTTAAAATAACTGCCATGTCCTCCTCAAAACAGTTAAGATTGTTGGGCATGGTGGCACACTCCTATAATCCCAGCAGCTCAGGGTGCTAAGGCAGGAGGATAGCAAGTTTAAAGCCAGCCTCAGCAACCTAGTGAGGCCCTAAGCAACTTAGCAAGATCTTAGCTGAAAACAAGGTAAAATATTAAAAAGGCAGAGAAAGTGGCTTAGTAGTTAAGTTCCCTAGGTTCAATCCTCAGTGCCAAACAACAAAAAAAAAAATATCTCAAACAAACAACAACAAAAAAACAGTGAAGGTTGTCCAAAATAAGAAAATATGTCACAGTGAAGAAACACGACACTGAAAATATTGGGGTATATTGACTGGAGTCCATAAGAACAAAACTGGTAATAGACAAAACTGAAGGAATCTATATGAAGCATGGGCTTCAGTTAATAATAAATATCGATCTTGATTCATCATAACAATTGTACAATATTAATGTTAAGATGTTATTAATAGGAGAAACTGGGTAGTAGGTACATGGAAACTCTACTCTCTTCTCAGTTATTATGTCAAGCTAAAAATATTCTGAAAAATAATGTCCTTGAAAATGGTTCTACCTGGCTTTCAGTATTCAGAACAGCAATGCAGATGTCATGCATACATCAATCTGTGGGTTTATATGTGCTTCCAAACCCACAGTACACCTTTAAAGCTCTTTTAAGAAAATTTACTTTGCTCTATTGTACGTATAGCATTGGGTTAGAGTTATAATTGTCTGCTGTTGGTCAGTCCTACAGACAAATGGGATGTTCAATCTCCTCATCTTGTAGTTACCTTCAGTTTCTTGCAGTTTATCTCTTGATGAATGCCAACTGGACCATTGCACTTTTTCTTAAGGATAATGACATTCAAATCTGATGTTTTCTACTCCTTCAAATAAACGTGGTAGTGTAAGAGAGAAAAAGTTTAATCATTCCAAAAATTCTCAGTTTATGGACATTAAATACACTTTATTTTTGTGTTGTTTTATTTAAACCTACTGATATTGTAAGCATTGGGATATTGGCTGTAATTATGTTCAATAGAAAAAGCTTCTCAGCAGTATGTGTTGGATATAGAAACTCTATGAACTTCTTGTGTGGGCTTAACTGGGATCTAGCCCCCTTTAGGATTCAACATGATAATTAAATTCACAGAATCATATAGTACCATGTGCTTGGAAATAGAAAGCTGAAATGTACTTAGCAAGGGGACTTCCAACCAGTGAGTGAGGATATTCAGTGATAGAAGTGCTATACTCTGCTCCCAGACACCACTAGCATTAGTGTGATATTGCAAAGCTTATTAAAACCTATTGTTTATTTGTGACTTTTCAAATATAGGTCAGTTACATTTTTATGGTGGTAAAATGCACATAGCATCAAATCGACCATTACAACCATTTTAAGTGTGCAGCTCTGTGGTACTGAATACATTCATAACATTGTGAAACTATCTCCATGGCTCTTTTCATCTTGTAAAACCAAGACTCTGTTCCATTTAAGCAGTAACTTTCAACTCCCTTTGCCTTTACCTCCTCTCAACCACCAACCTATTTTCTGTCTATAATTTTTGACTAGTCAGAGAATCTTCTGTAAAGAATTTAGGATTTGCCTATTAGTGACTGGATTTTTTTCACTTAGCATAATATTCTGAAGGTTAATTTAAATTGTAGCACACGTAAGCCTTCCTTTCTTTTTTAAGGATAAATAATATTTCACTGTGTGTACGTGGCATAGTTTCTTTTTGCTTTTTCATTCATCGATTGGCGGACGTGGTTGCTTGAGATTTTGGGAACTGAATACTGCTCTTGTCATTATGAGTGTACAGCACTAATAGCTCTTCAAGACCCAGCTCTCAGTGTTTTTGCATGTAGCCCCAGAATGACAGAATCATAGGGTAATTCTAGTTTAATTTTTGTTGGAATCATGAATATTATGTTTTCATTCATCTCACATGACTATGGAAAACAACCATTCTGTCTTTTATAATGCTCTGAATTTTTTAAATGACCTAAAAATCGGATGCAGATTGTAAGATAGTTTGAAAAAAACTGAATGACGTAATATATAATGAACACATGAATTATTTTAAAAGTTTTTTGAGACTGATTCTGAAATTACTTTAAATTGTGAAATGTCACAGTTAAAACATTGTAGTGATTGTATTTTTTAAACCCTTAACAGTTTTAGTAACACCAAAACTTTTTATTTTGGTTGTTTTATTACACAGAGTAAGGGAAAGCTGAATATGTTGGACTTCCATTGCTGAATTTTGTAAACCGCTTGACTGATTTAGAGTGTGATTTCATTCTGTGACTCTCAGATAAATAATGATATCATTCATCTCAAACATTATCTATTCATCATCTATCAGTGCATTTTATTAGAGAGGAAGGTTTCAAACTGGGAAGTAACTTTTATCCAAAATTCACTTGTATTTAGCTTACTTTTCAACAAAATAGGAGCATTTTAGGTGTTCATACAGGATTCTGGCAGAATCCTAGAAACCAATTCCACCCAAGATGGCACAATTTCTCTTTCAATCAATACCAAAACTGATGACATAACATAAATGCTCGAGAGTTATATTTTTCTTAGTATTGTTTTGATTAACTCCACTAAATTTCTTTCCTGACATTAGCTTACTTGGCTAGCAGGAATGCAAAAATTATTCATTGAGGTCTATAGAATAATTTATCAGAGGCAAGTATTATTTCTGATCAAATAGACATAAATGTTTCTAATGTGTCTTGCTGGGTTTGATTATAGCTTCTCTACAGTTTACTAAACTAACTATATGAGGATGTTAAATTTGAGACAATTTAGTCAAGAAATGTAGTACAGCATGTTTTTCTTCTGCTTTTGGATATATTTTAACATTCCTTGAATTATGGAAAAGTTATCCATGTCCAGATAGATTTGTCAACATTTTAATAATAACAACTTAAGTAAACCATAATGTTAATAATCAGTATTCACATTTTTTCTTTCAATTAGTGTCTTGTTTTACCCGTCAGAGAAGCAAAATAGAAAGCAGGGGATGAAGAAAATACATTTACCTCATTCAATCCACTTTTCAATTCGGATTTATACATACATTTGAGAACACTAAAAATTATTTAACTCTGCATCTCCCTTTCCAGTCTCCTTCAAGAAAAGCAATTAGTCCTGTATAAATCTGTGCATATTTTATCTTTCTGCCATGACAGTGAAGAGTTTATTTATTAATGCAGTTAAAGTGCTTAGCTTGTGCAATTTCTCCCAGTTTGCAGCTATTTCATGAGCTGCTCTTTGCTATGGTGCTGCTCACCATCCTCTACAGTGTCACGGAAAGGACAGGACGAAGGCAACATGTATGCTGAGCAAACATACGAACTTGTCTTCCCATAAGGAAAGTGTGCCTCTGTGTGTAAAGAGAAGGAGTATTTTAAAAGATACTTCACTGGTACTTGCCCTACCTAGTAAATGAAAAACTGTCATAAATTTATCTTCTGAAGAATCTTATGCTTCCTCTTTCATGTGTTAAGAGTTCTGACATCGGCCACCCTTCCATTCTCTACGATCCTCTTGTGATAAATTCCTACAAATCCATAAGAAATAGGATTAATTTGGGGGTTCCCCATGGGTACCCTCACAATACCAAACTCATTGTGCTGTAGCCAAGCACAGCATCCTGAGAGTCAGTATTCCCTGATGTCTAAATCCACAGATACAGACCATTCTGCTGTTTGATACCTGCGGAACCAAATGTGGGCAGAGTTTCTACAAGTAGATTTCTTTTCTTCAATATCAGATATCAGCATAACTTTAACTCAGGAAAATTTCTTAAGGAACCATGTAAATATTCCAAGAACATACAACAAATCAGGAAATGGCATATTGTCGAGGAGGCAGAAGGGTAAAAATCACAGGAGGGGTGTGTTAGCACGTGTCAAATATGTTAAGCCAATGATATGATTCCATAGGCTTTGAAGACAAATGAGACTGGTCGGACAGCTTTGATGAAAAAGAGAATATATGTATGTTTTATATATTAAATAAGTAGAGATATCTATCATATTTGTGCATACATGCATACACATACAGATAGATAGATAGATAGATACATACATACATACATATAATCCTCATTCCCAGGGGGAGAATCTTACTACCAAGAAAAAAAAGTGGTCTTCTGTGCTATCTTTTTCCTTGCAGATGATCTACATGAAGATATGATCAGGTATGTTCTTCACTCTTTCCAAATTTTGTTCAAGGCATGTATGTATTCATTGAATACTGATGACCAGAGGCTAAAAAAATTAACTTTATTTGCAGAAGTGATAGGATGCCTTATTATTCCAAAGTTCTCCAGAATCATGCATGAAGAAATCACAACATACTTTTCTCCATGTGGTAGATTGAGAGTTCTCTAATTAAAGACACTTTCAGCTGGGCGTGGTGGTGCACACCTGTAATCCTAGCACTTTGGGAGGCTGAGACAGGAGAATCGCGAGTTCAAAGCCAGCCTCAGCAAAGGTGAGGTGCTAAGCAACTCAGTGAGACCCTGTCTCTACATAAAACATGAAATAGGGCTGGGGATGTGGCTTAGTGGTCGAGTACTCCTGAGTTCAATCCTTAGTACCAAAAAAAAAAAAAAAAAAGACACTCTCAAGGATTAATTTAGTAAGCTTGCTCAGGAAATAGGGAGGGAAATGTGGCTTATTAATCTAGTTTTCTTCAATTCCAAACACTTAACTCTCAGCTCTCTCTTTTGCCTTTCTCATTTTCACTTAAACCCCACGCCTGGCTATAGAAGACCACTTCTAAATTTCCACTTTACCAAACTCTCATAAGGAAAGACAGGTAAAATCTCCATATTTGGTCATCAAATAACTTGAGAGCCATTTCATATATTATTTCAGATATATTTAAAAAATATGTTCTATGACTTTATGGTCATCAATGGGTAAAAGAAACACAGGTGCCAACAAGTCAGAATTCTCTGTTCAATGGCCAGTGGTCAACCTCTTTCCATTCTTTTTCAGAGCAGGGACGTGTCTAGCAAACAAAACCTGATTCATTCTATTGGTTTGTGTAGAATGAATTTACTTAGGTTTTTAGTCTATGTGAATACATTGTCAATAGTATACAGATCAATAAATAACATAAAATCTCTAACACTATTTTTAAACAAGAATACCTGTCAATACCAAGTTCATGTTGTATGAACTGCCTGCTTTAGATATGTCAGACTTGTGTCTCCATCTAAGTCATCGTCCAAAGTGATGGGGTTTGGGAAGCAGGCGGAAGACTGGATTCTCTCAGGTGAACGGAGAGGTATGGTGACTATCATCATAAGCCTGGTTGTCATTACAATTCCTCCTACTCTATTGACAGCCAGAGCCTAAATCCAAGTGCCAATAGTGATTGCCTTTTTGCGTTGTTAAGAGGAAAGAAAGAAATGTAATCTGCTTATAATTTTGTGCAAAGTTAGAAAAATTATGATTGTAACAATTTTTTTTTATTTGCCTCAACAAATGTTTCCAGTGAACAGTGTGTACAGCTTCTGAAAATTTGTTTTTTTTCTGTTATGTTTGATAACATGTATTAAAATGCAATTTTTGAGAAAAATAAAAAAAATAAAAAAATAAAAATAAAAAAAGAGGAAAGAAAGATATTCCCCGCAACTTATGTCTCTAAGAAATCAAAGAAACAAAAACAAACAATGAGAAGATCTTTTGCTTCAAGTATGTATGCATTATCTTTACCAAAAAATTCCAACATTTTATCATATATTAATATTCCTCTTAATGGAAGGCTAGAAATTATTATGCAGCTTGAACTTACTGTATCACACTCCATTATTTATTTATTTATTTTTTGGTATCAGAAATTGAACCCAAGACACTCAAACACTGAGCCACATCTCAAACCCTCTTTATGTTTTTTTAAATTTTGACAGTCTTGCTAAGTTGTTGAGGCTGGCTTTGAACTTGTGATAATTAACATTTTTGATGATTAACCAAGAAATGTAAGAATCTAAAATCTTGCTAATTTCCTGGGAAAAGTATCTATTTAAAACAATTTTCTTAAAAAAAAAAAAAACCTTGAAAAGTTTTAGAGTGTGTTGAAAATTATAAATCATTGAAAATATTTTTGAATGCTAATCTGAATGGTATGGCAGAAAAGATCGAATTCATGTTCAAGAACATCAAGTTACTACCATTATAATTAGCCTACAAGAAATAAATATTAAAGTAGGAGCTAGTATTTAAAATTTTATGGCTTTTAAAAGATAATCTTTGATTTCTTATTAGAATTTAGTAAAATATGATTTTTCATCCAAAAATACACATATTCTTTGTAAGGAATAGAAGCAAACAGAATTTGTGAAGATAGATTTCAGATTCTGTTGCTAGTGGGCACTCCAATCAAAGAGACAATTTATTCCTGTCAATATTTTAATTGAGAGAGATTTGCATAATATTTAACATTTTTCTACCAACACTAAAATTTGTTTCTGAAAGGACATAGATGATTCTAATCCAGGAATTTAGGAATGTGGCAGAAATTTTGAAAATAATCTAAAGAAAATATAATAGGTAGCTAGAGAACAGAGCTTCCCAAGTATCAAGTTTCTTCCACTAAACTGACTCTTGGACATCATGCCTGGGATGGCACATTTCACAAGCTCTAAAGACATGATATTGAAAGGAAAACTTTAGACCTAATTTGAAAAAGATCTCTATTAAATAATAAGTATTATAAGAAATAATACTAAATATATTTATACATTTCACATTGAGCTTTTTGTGCCACATGGAAAACATACCACTCTGTCTACACAATGATGAATGTGTGTGTATAACAAACACATTTATGAAGAGATATATGTGTGTATACATGTAGACAGTTAAATGAAATACAGTGTGTTAAGCAACATGTACTTTAGTGTATTATCTCAATTCCTCCCATCTTAAATGAAAGTTGGATTCCAAGTTTCTGACAGAAAAACATTCACTATCTAAGTTAGTCTTCAACTATTGCAGAAGTGCTCTCAATATATTAGGACTAGAAAGTGGCAGAGCTGACCTTGCCTTATTTTTCTTTGCAGGCTTTTAAAATCAGTTTGGGATTTCTGTTCTGTGAACTAAAATTTAATAATATGCTTGTGGAAGGTGAAAGTTCCAGGCCAAGAACATGTCTCCTTGAGAAAGTTCAGTCTATACTTCCTAATTGTACCTTCTTTTTTTAAAGTCTCTTGTTCTTTGACTCTTCAAGTAGACTAATTATTTATGTGAGAATTAGACACCAAAAGTAGAGATCACTTTATATATAGACTTACTGTTCAATTTACTAATATTTTACCTGCCTTTTTAAAGTTATTTAATGATTAAAATATTTTTCTGATGAAAGGAAGATATTCAACCTAGATATTTTAGATATATATAATTTATTCCATATTTGCTAAAGTGAAAATAATTATTGATATGCCAAATGAAATTTAAAATAAATTTTAATTTCAGTAATGTTGATTACATACTTATAGACAATAAGTATTAGATAAAAATACAAAATGTCTTGTTTTGAATATAAACTTTCCACACTTAAACTATGTGGGCATTAGATTATTAACTTTTAAAATTAATATGAATCTAACACATTATACTCTAGGGGAGTGTGGATTTTTTGCTTCTTCTCTTTTGCAACTGAGTCTTTCTATGTTGCCCAGACTGACCTTGAACTCCCAAGCTTAAGCAATGTCCCTGCCTTAGCTTCCTAAGTAGTTATGACTACAGATGAATACCATCCATCCAGCTGGAAAGCCATGTCTAATAGTGGATTTTGAGATTTTTAATCTGATCTCAATATTTAAGTCAGAAAAATGAATGGATTCTTAGTTTTAAAATAAGGTGATTTTATACAAAAGCTTTCCAATTATTACAATTGACTAAAATATACCTTCCTTTTTATATTTGTAGGAATTTCCATGTCTTGTATCTAGTAATTCACTTTCAATTCCATTGATATCCTTAGAAATAAATACAGCCCAAACATTCAGAACAGAAAAATAGAAAAATATCTAAGGAATATATAGAGAGCCATCCGTGGGCTGTGTGTGGACCACCCCGCAAGAATCCCACACAGCATTAGATATGGGCTGCTCTGCTATAGTGGCAGCTCCTCTGAGATGGGTGTGACCTGCCAAGATGTCAACCAACCTGCTGACTGCAAGACTCCACCTTCTTCCTACCTTGGGAAAGAATGTTCAGTGGAAGGTCTTTGAAGTCCCTGGATATAAACAAAGCACAAGCAGGACCATTTTGCCTTTTGACTTTTTGCCATCTTCCAGAAGATGCCTGAACAATCATCTGGCTGTGGGCCTATCCTACCCTTGCGTTTTGAAACTATTTTCTGTGTTCAGTGGTTTTTTTCGTCTCCCTATTTCTTTTAGTCTTTTAGCAGTCAGAGAATCTTCTCCCTAGAGTCCACACGAGATGTGGGCAACAGGAATAGTCATATTTATTTACTAACAAAATATAATAAAAATACATTAAAAATAATAAAGAATTTATTATCACTTGAACCTATGTACATTTCTATTGGAATATAGTAACAAAACACAAATGTTTGCTTTAATGTGATTGCCCGTGTGAAGAGTGCACACTATCTTTTTTTAAAAATATTTTTTAGTTATACATGGACACGGTGTTTTTATTTTGTTTACTTATTTTTATGTGGTGCTGAGGATCGAACTCAGTACCTCACATGTGCGAGGCAAGCGCTCTGCCACTGAGCTACAGCCTCAGCCCCACGCTATCTTTTAAACACATTCTAGGACAGATTCTGACATAAAGCCTGCTTGGGCTTTGCTGAAACTGACTTCATTAAAAAGCAAAAGACACTTTACTTACAGATATAGTCCCAACTGAGAAAAGTAAATAAAGCTAGTAGAAAGTAAAACTTTCTGATTTCTTAAACCAATTACTTGATAAAGCTGTATCACTTTTTATTTTATTTATTGGTAGAATAAAAACGCACATGTCCCAAAGAAAAGAAAAACTACGTCTGTAACAATTCCTATCTCACGTGTCTCAGACATATCAATCCATTCCATTATTCTTAAATGATTTTAAATAAATTTAAAGCAGCACAAAAGTACTTTTGGTAGGGAAAGTTGGGATCACCCAAATGCCAAGAGCTTATATTTGTTTTATGAAATGATTTTCTTTATGAATCATTGCAAAAATATTAAATTTCATTACTGATTTTTATTGTTTATTTCTTAATTTCAGAATATCACTTTATTTCTCAGAGCATTTGTAATGTTTATTTATGTGACTGTCATGAGCAGTTACTATTTAAAAGTAGTGAAAACCCCATCTGTTTTAAAATAAAATAAATCATATCTTTTCAAGCCAGTTTTACTTGCTCGAAATGTTACTTTCTTTAAATATTATTGATTTTCTTTGTTTGGAGAACATTATACCAATTAATATTACTATTGAATAAATTATACATGTTATATTTATTATCCTTGCTGATTTATAAGCAAAAATTCTGTGTCATCTGTGTTCATAATTGTTTAAGATGTGCAATAATAGAAAATTGAATGAGATTACAGGCACATCACTCAGACTATAAATTCTTAATTTAGCACCCTAGGAGTCTCAATTGTTTTGCCTTTTATTACTCATTTGTTCCAGTCTCCCACATTGTATAACTAAAAATGAAGTGGTTTAAAAGCCTATTTTCTCACAAATCTTGCTCTCCTCTCTTTAGAAAGCAATATTTTATACTGAGCTCCTTCTAATGCTTTGTACGTTTCAAAAAATATAGAGCAAAAGAAATCATTTAACAATTGCCAGCTGCTTCGGATTAGAGAGGGTGAAAATAGGTGATAATTTAAGGCAATAAAGATGAGATCATTGAATAATACCAAATTGCATTTTAAGATATAGATGATTTATAATCTCTTGCAATTCTGCAATCTTTAACAAAACTACAACAGAATATAGAGGATATCAGTAAGAAAGCAATGAAGGTTTGCAGCTTGACAGAAGTTTCCAAATTTTCTATGTAGAAATATATTTAGAGAGAAATATACTTTAACAAATATCTTAAAGTTGATGATTCTGGCGAGTGAATCTGCATACTTGTTTCAATAACTTACATTAAAAGAGTTTTGTGGGTAAGGATATTATGACTTTTGTTAAATGAAAATTCCTGCATAGGGGATTCATGCAGGGGCTTATTTTATTTCGGTAACCAATCTTTTCAGCAAAGATGATGCAGATTTTTTGTGTCTGGAAAATTGAAGCATAGTTATTAGAAGTTTTATAAAAAGGACTGAGAAAAATCATTCAGGAATAATGAGCAGTTAAAGAGTTAAGCAGCAAAACTTCAAAATTAAATGTCTTTTGATTTGTTAAATCATCACACAAAATCTCTAGTCTTTTATCTGTCATGATTCTTCTAGTTGATCTTAAAATTTAGACTTCATAGTATAATAATTAATACTATGGAGAGCCACAGGGGATACCTAAAAGTGATTGGTACTGTCTACAGTAGTTCTCTTTCATAGAACTCTCATAAAGAGTAAGAATATTATATATCTGCCTTGTACTATATGGAAGCCCTTGATGCAAGTGTCTATTAAACACTTGAATTGTGGTTTATATTGTGTAGCCAAGACACTGAAAATTTAATTTAAACTAATTTAAGTTTAAATACCTACAAATTTGTAGAAGCAGGTATTTTGGAAAGCATACATCTGGAGCATTTGAAATAAAGGAGAGATTTCTGACATGTGAGATTGGCTGGAGCATCAATATAGCTTATGTGGG
>CM053408.1:8733371-8748939 GCA_028644305.1 Xerus rutilus | reverse complement strand
CCCCTGAGATCAATCCCTGATACCCTCAAACTCCTCCTCCCCCCAAAATAAGAGGAATGAGAAAAGTTTTCTCATACCACTGCTCATTCTTTTGTTGGAATATGAAACTTCCTTTCACCCTTCCTATTTCTTTCATATTTGTATAAATTCTAACAGTTATTACTTATGGATCTAGGGAACAATAATGTTTTCATGTAAAAGCAAACTAACTTGCTCTTTTTCAGCATGGAAATCTTTTGATCTTTCTTTTATTCGTATTATTTAAATATTTATTTGGACATAAGAGAAAAAGTCAGTGGCATGCATTTACACATTACGGCTATTCATTGTGATGTTATTTCCCTTGTTATTTGAGTTTTAGAGTGACTTATATTCCTGATTTGCTATTTTCACTTGTATTTCTATTTACTGCCCTGTACTGTAATCATCTTATTCAAATATTACCCCTGAAATTTCTGAACTAATTTCTACTTTCATTCAAGAATTGTGCTCTTAAGACATAGCCATTAACCTCAGATATGGAACTTTATCAAAAATGCTTAATGGCAAGGAAATAACGTTGTACATGAGAAAATGTGCAATTTTATTCTGAAACATTTCTTAATCTTCAAAATTATTTTATCTTTAGGGAAGAAGTAAATGTTGTTTTTTCCCTCATGATAAAATTATAGCTTTTCTCTGAAATTTCAACTTTAACTGCTTGCTATGTGCTAAATTTCATTCTTCATACCAGAAAAAAAGCATTGTTAGTAGTTTATCAAAGTTTTAAATTGGTGAGAATTTTTCAGAAATCTATTTCATAAGCATTATGCCATGCTCCTTCATCTTATCATCATATTTCTCTATTATAATCATACAATTTGTTTATTCTTATGAAGTAGAAAGGTACCACAATGTCCTTATAAAATGATGTATTAAAAAATTTAGTTATTCTTCCACAAGTCAAACATGTTTTCATTGAAATTTCAAAGTTGCTCCTGTTCTGTTTGTTTTAAATTATGAAAATAATTGGATATATTGCTTCAAAGACAAATAGAGATGAAAATGCTTAAATCTTTTGTAGGCAAAATTTATTGGATGATATATTTAAAGATTAAAATATAAGAGATTTGGAACCAATGAAGTGACTGAATATTAAATATTAAAATTCTATGTTGCATATGGAGGGACATATATAGTATTAAGTAAAATAACTTTTCTTTGAAATATCTATATTAAGTACATTTTTGTAGAGCCTCCAATTAATAGAGATGATGTACTTAAGTGGAAGGGTCTTCATGTTAAATAGTCTACATTATGTGATGTGTGTGTCTTGAATCAAACAAAATACTACCTAATGGAAAGAAAATATCATTTATGTCAAAATTTTAATGTTCACATAAATCCTTCAGTATTAGAAAATTCTCAACTAAGACTAAATCTGGGTTCAACTAACACAATAGCTTCATGCTTACCCTAATGTACTAGCTTTCTATCAAGTGTTGTTCAGCAGCCTGTGCAAAGTTCCCTGGGAATTCATATTAAATTGCACATTTCTCAACTCTACCACAACCATCTGAATCACAATCTGTGTAGGTGGTGCATATTTTAACAAGTCCCATGGGTGACTTTGTGCATAAAATTTTAAATGTCAATGAACCACACAATGCTTCTGCAATACTACCAGATTTTTTACCCGAATAGTAAGAGCTCTCAACTCTTGATTGATACAAGGATCTTAAAAAATTAAGTCATAAGCATAATCTATTTTTAAGCTGAGTATTTTAGTCCTGCCAAAATCAATGGAAGAATTGGAAAACTGAACAGAGAAACACAGACTCTCCCTAGAGAAGCTAAGAGAGTGTAGTATAAATAAAACATCAGCCTGTTCAAGGTAGACCATGCTTGCTTACTGAAACACAAGACTCTCTTGTCAGGCATTGCACTCAGTTACTAAAGTGTTTCAGTGGAATCCCATAAGTCAATGTTGATCTCTACTGGAAAGAAAATACAATTTGCAAGTGCCAACTGTCCATCTAAACCATGGTTTATTATTAATGACAATGACAATTTGGTGTGAGTCAAGCCAAAATCTCTCCATAAACAACAACACAGACAAAATTATAGTGAACAAAACACTTATCTGGAGGGAAAAAGAGATATTAAACAAAAGAATAACTCTGTGGTTCTTGAACATAAGAATTTTGTCTTCCAGTATTAAAAATATAAGTGAAATCCAAAAAGTACAATACTGACAAGCCAATTATAATCTTTTCATTTTATTTGTATACATAGACAGCAAAACATTGAGAGAAACATTCTTTTTTTAAATGTAACTCAGAGCCCTAGTTGGGCTAGGCACATGCTCTACCACTAAGCTACACCACCAGCCCTTGTAGTGTTTTTCCTAATAGATGTAACAGAAATCCATCTTGATTATACAGCTTCTTTGATATATCCACAAATATTAAAATAATAAAGATTTTCCTGAAAGCAGAAAGTTTTGAACAAGATAAAAATCATTGATAGTCATAATTATCCAGTATTGTCAGAAAAAAATATTAGATAAAAAATAATGAAAGGAAGCTATCATCTAGACAATGTAAAATTTAAAAATTTGGAGTTTTCACCATATGTAATAGAATGAAATTTAACACCTATCTCTCACCCTGAACAAAACTCAGCTCACAGTAAATCAAGGGCCTGGTTATTAGACCCCAATACCTGCACCTACAAGAAAAAAAAGGTGAGCCTGATGCTCCAATTTATTGGCTCAAGAACTGACTTCCTTTGTAAGATCTCCAAAGTGCAAGAATTAAAATCAATGATCAATAAATGGGATGGAATCAAACTAAAAATCTTCAGAGCAAAGAAAACAATCAAGAGCATGAAGAGGGAGCCCATAGAATAGGAGAAAATCTTTGCCACCTGCACTGCAGATAGAGCATTAATTTCCAGGATATATAAAGAACTCAAAAAACTTAACATTGAAAAAAAACAAAGCACCAATAACACAGTCAATAAATGGGAAAGGAATAGACATTTCAAAATGAAGAAATATGAATGGTCATCAAATATCTGAAAAAAACATTCAACATCTTTAGCAATTAAAGAACTGCAAATTAAAATACACTGAAATTTCATCTCACTCCAGACAGAATGGCTATTATAGAATAAAAGTAACAGTTAATGTTGGTGAGGATGTGGGAGGAAAAGTGCACTCATACATTGCTGGTGGCACTGCAAATTGGTACAAACACTCTGGAAAGCAGTATGGAGATTCCTCAGAAACTTAGAATGAAATCACTATTTTACCCAGCTATCCCACTCCTTAGTTTGTACCCAAAGAACTTAAAATCAACATATGGCAGTGACGTGGCCATATCAGTGTTTATAGCACCTCAATTCACAAGAGCTAAGTAAGGAACCAAACTAAGTGCCATTCAACAGATGAATGAATAAAAAATGTGGTATATATTCACAATGGAACATTACTCAGCCATGACTTTATGACATTTACCAGCAAATGGATCTGGAGACTCTCTTGCTAAGTGAAATAAGCAATTGAATTTTTCAATTTATTTGTAGATTCTTATACTAGGTAACATGATAATGCTAGATGATGGAATGATCATCTATTGTTAATTTGCAATGCTTACATTTTTATCTTCATCATTAATTGCTTCATAAAGCTGTTATTTAATAAAAACATTTAAATCTCAGATTAAATGCAGATTAAATTACACAAATAAAATACTGGTGACTTATGTATGTACCAACAATTTGAGATAACAATAATAGAGATAACATTACATCTTACAGTTGGAAACTTCATTATCACTAATATGTAATACCTAACTTAAAGAAAAAGTAACACATTACAATATTTACGGAGGTTTCATGGGTGTGGTGAATTCCAAACAGAAGATGATAAGAATAATTTCTTTATTTTGGACTCCAATCCATCATCTATTACCTAGATACAGGGTTCTATAGCAGAAAATATGCAATACATGTTAGCAGATAAAATATGAATGAGAACTGATGATAAAGACATCTTCTTTTCACATATGATAACATCCTTCATATCCATGGGTTCCTGACCTAATATGTACATATGTTTCCATTATTTGTTCCCTTTCCTTTTCTTTATTCTTTTAAACTTGATGATAACTGATGAATTTGGAAGCCTGTGGGGAAGCCCATATCCTGTCCTAAGAGTTTTCTTCAGAAATCATGTGGGATGAATATAAAAAACTATTATGGAAATTCTGAGAAAATATCCCTATGGCATGGAATTTGGGCAGGGAATATCAGTCTTTGCAGAAGGAACATAAACTATATAAAATGTTCATGTCAAAAATAAACAAAATTAAAATTAATACAAAAGCATATCTAGAACTAATCCAAATATTTCAAAATTTTTTGTAGTTGTAGATGGACAGAATTGCCTATATTTTAGTTGTTTATTTAGATTTTAATGAGGTGCTAAGGATCAAACCCAGTGCTTCATATGCTAGGCAAGTGCTCTGCCACTGAGCTACAACCCCAGCCCCAATATTTCAAAACTTAACAGCATATTTCTTAAAAAATAGTGAGTAAAAGAGTAAAACTCAAGGGAAATTCATAATTATATTGAACAGAATACATAGAATTCAACATATAAATATATGTGGGGTGCAACTGAAATAGCAGAGGTAAATGCATAGAATTATAAATCACGACACTCAAGTTTATAAAGTTGTTTCTCACATCAGTAGTATTCAGGTATTTTGAAACTATTCTATATATTTAATAAATAAGAAAGAATGAAGAGTAAAACCCAGAATTTTCACTTAGTCAAAAATATAAAAATAAGCAAATGAGGGATGTTAGAACAAAACCTGGGCTCCTCAACTGGAGACAGAGATATCATTAGACACTCGTTCTTTATAAATGGACATCTATGTGTGTGCAATATGTTTGTATTACATACACACACACACACACACACACACACACACACACATATATATATAATGTGTAAATGTATACATGCTCATTAAAAACTTTATTTCATATGTATAAATCTTAGCTTTCTTCACTAAAACCCCTGGAATCTGTGACATTCCTGTAGAAATTAGCAGTTTAGCTCACTTACCTTTGTTTACAAATATCATTCTTCAACTAAAGGGACATCTTGTAGCATTGGCTGATTCAAAGCTTACGTCAGTGATGAGGGAGCCTAAAGCTTCTTGTCATGCCAGGGAGTAAGAAAGTACTCAATGAAATGGGACAGTGGTATACTGAAAGAGCATGGGGCCAAAAGTGAACAATTTGAGCAACATAATAAAGAATAACAGCCTGTTAAAACCCAAAAAATAAAATAAACTACACATAATTATACATTACTATCAATAATTGGTTAAAATTGCAAATGAACAAGAAATAATGAACATTTCTTTGAAGAATTCTAATTTAGGAATGTAGAAGAAATAAAGGGAAAAATTGCTATTAGTACATGGTAGTAATAATGCTGCAGGCAAGGTCCACAGATGAAATTAAATCTAAGTAACACTAGTGGTAAATGTTAAGAGAACACAGAATATTCACAGAGCCACAAAATTTAAGTCCCTAAATATCTTTAAATTACAAATAGTAAATTGTAACTTCATTTGAATGTAACACACACCACCCTAACCAAGAGACTGGGATTCATATAATCAGTAGGGAGCCATGTTGATATTAGGAAGTCTCTGATATGATTTGATGAAATAGCACTTTACTTCCTTGACATTAAAAAAAAAAATCAATGATCTCAATCCAAGTATTGGAAAATAGCAAAGAAACCCCAAAATGAGGGCCATTCTCCAAAATACATACACATCAAATTTTTCAAGATATTACAAGACTAAAAAAGAAAAAGGAACTGCCATAGAATGAAAAAGAAAAAAGAAACTCAGCTGATAATTAATACAATGCAGGGTCTTAAATTAGTTTATTAAATAGATATTAAAATAATAAATGCAGATGGAAAGATAAGAATAATCTGAATAAAGTCCATTTAGTTAATATTTTAAACACTAATTTTTTACTTTTGATAATTTTATCATGATTATGGAGGATATTAATATCAGAAAATATTAAGTGAAGATAACAAGGAAACTCTGTTCTTTTGTAAATCTTCTGTATGTCTAAATTATTCAGAAAGAAAAGTTAAAATAACAGGCCATTGAGAAGATAGGAAACATTACCCCAAACCATGTCTAACAGTTGTTTTGATTAGAACATTGGATTTAGCAATCTGCTGTCTTCAAAGACTCCCCTCATTGTCTAGATTCATTAGCATTTAACTCTTGATTTAATGTCGAAAGGGGTGCTTTACCTTGTTGGGGAAAGGGGCAAATATTCTACTCTTTTTTTCCATAGGAGCAAAAGAGGCAGAAAAAGTGATTGACTTGTCAGCATTTTTAAGGAGAGAAGATTTTCCTTTCCTATAAAATTCACATGATGAAGAATTCTAAAGGAGGTTTGTTTCAATTTTGAGTTATCAATCAATTCAAGTGACATTTCTCCCTTGCAAGTATCTTATTGCCTTTTTATATTGGCCTTACTGGAAGCAGGCAAAGGCCATGGGGTGTATCTTATTTCTTGCATGCTGTATACACGTGTGGAGATATCACTGGAACCCCATTAAAATGTGCAGTCAATACAAGTTCATCAAAAGTAAAAAAAAAAAAAATCTTAAGGAAAGTTCTGAATCTCTGAACAAGTTGTACCAGTTTGATGTGGTCACTACTTGTTGTTCAGTGTTGCATTTCACCACTTCCTGTCTTGCACTTGATATTCCTGAAATGTTGATCTCTTCCTAGATCCCTCAGCATGCCCTGATGCTTTCAGTATTTTATGGTTACCCATATTCTTCCCCCTGCCTGGACTACTCTACTCAAACTTCTTCACTTGGCTAATATCTATTTGTCGTCCCAGACAATGCCCAGATCTCCTCCTGGAAGTTTTCTGTGATCCAAGCAAGACTAGGTTTCCCTTTCCTGTCATGCAAGAATCCCTACCTTTGTCCCTATCACTATTAGTTCTGACTAAATTACAGTTGCTGCGTCCTTCCTTAAAACACAAGTTTCTCAAGGAAAATAAAAGACAACTGAGTAATTTTCAGAGTAGTATAATATTAACTGAAATTTCCAAGTTAAAATGTCCATTATAAAACCATACAAAATATCTTCATAATTTCTCTTTTTGGGGATTGTATAACATGTATATATCCAGAAATTCATCTTGATTTTGCTTATCATATCCCTTTTCCAGAAAAATCTCCATCAAACCAAAGCTTCTGAAGAATGGACAGTGACCACATAATTTTGCCCATGCTCCTCTGACCACCATGATTAGAGTATTATTACTTGATATGCAGGAATAACATCTATGAACTATCCAGTAACTACCATCCTGGCGCTAATAAGCCAGCTAAGCACAATCTTTTATCTCAGTGGATTTTTAATTGGGATTAAAATAGGTTATGCCATCTGCTAAGAAAGAGAGGTGTCAGTCAGGTGTAATTCACAGACAACAAGAAAGAAAGAAATCTGCGGTAATATTGGGTAATTGTGTGGCCTAGTGATGTTCTGGTGCTTGTCATTCTTTAGATTGGACTGTCCAAGTTCCTCAAAATTCCTTGAGAATATTTGGAATCCTTGTGATAGACATTTCCGCAAATCTCTTCAACTGGAATTAATTTAATCAGCTTTCTGCTTCTAACTATACTCAATACATATTCATAGAAATTAATTAGCTTTATTTATGATTATATTGAAATTGCTCCTTTTTAAATTAATTTCAACAATGGTAATTGTAAAATGTTACCTCACATTCATAAAATGGTACACCATGTTTTATTTAAAGTATACACAAATATTTAATTTGGCATCCGATTTTGTTTTTTTAGTTATTAGACTTTTCAATAGATGATTTTGTTTATCTTTAAAAACATTTCCTCCTCATAGCTCTGAAGAGTGGGATAATAAAATTGGAGGACCATAACATTTTTGTTCTACTTTGTAGTTTCACACAAATGAAAGACGCAATTTGTTTTATTTATTCGATTTTCACTTATAATGATGTAAAAGAAAAATAAATAGTCTCTTAAAAGCAAACTTTCATGTTTGAAAAAGTGCTGAGTATGTTTTAGCACATTGCTCCATTGATGTGACCATGCCTAGAATATAAAATCTCTTATCCCTGGGTACTTAAAAAAGGGAACTTACCCACTAAATGTTTACATAGGTATGAATTGAAAATGCTTAGGATTAGATAATATGTAATTCTAATATGTTTAGATTTTGTCCACATTATTAGAAGCTTAATAATTTGGTGTTTGATGGAGATGAACAGACCTAGGCATCGTGGGTCATTTTTGACAGGTAATGACTTTAGTATAGTCTGTCTATCTGAAACTTAACTGTATGTATTATTAAATCTTACATTCATTTTAATAAAAACAAATTGTAAGAGGATAACAATATATATCTCTGCTAGCTAGAAATAAGACTGGATAAAGATATACGCCGTGGAACTTTCAGTCTCTGTGGGTGGTAACTTGTGGCATCCTTATTTAACAACAAAAAAAGAGTAATAATAATGTTATTTTAAAACATGTCTGTCTTCTCAATTATTTTTCTTCTCTCATTTTAGGTCCAGAAATATAATCAGAGGAATGGTTTAAGAAGAACTGCATTTCTGACAAGACTTTTGATACTCATTAAAACTTAAATTAAACTTTTTATATACACTTTGAAGTGAGCTGAATTCAGGCTAATGTCTCTGAATCAAAATGATTTTAAAATAAAAATAATTTATTTTAATCAAAATAAATAGATCTTATTTTTAACCTTGTAGGTATCATAGAAAGTCATCAAATATTCTTATATTAATGTTTGATATATACTGAAAGCTAATGTAATTGAACCACAGAATTCAAAATAACATTCTTCATAGAGATGCTAAGTCCCTCCTTACCTACCCAAAAGGAGAGAAAGCAGGTATTCAGACACTCAGATTCAGTTACTGAGAATCTGACTCTTTAGACTGTGAAATAAAACAGAAATGTTCTACTCAAACTAGAGAAGTCATGAACACAAAGATGATTACATGATAGTGTTAATGCCATGTCCCCTCTGGTGGTGATGTCGAGTCACAATTGTGTGTAAAGTCATTAACAGGTATGCTGAACTGGAAAATGCATTACTGTTTTTACATGTACAAAGTAAAAATGGAACCTAGAAAAATTGTCTTAAAGTCATGATTATAAAAATAAAGGCATCATAAAATCTCAGTTTTGTTTTGTTTTGTTTTGTTTTGTTTAACAGTATTTCTTGGTGGAATTTTTTCTACTCCTGTATTTGTGTCTATCATGAAGGATTTATTGACACTTTGTTTGAGATTATAACTCAGTTCCAGCAAACAAGTCAAGGACTCTGTTAAATATTTTACTTTAATTAGTTAATAAGCTTCATTTGAATTGTTAGAAATTTTCTTTGTAAATACAATGTTTTAAAAGACCAGAGGCTAAATTCTCCCATTAAACAGACATCTGTAACTATCACTAATTTCAACAACAATTTCTACATAAATAGCTTGGAGTAGAATTTCGATCTAGAACATAAGATCTGGGAAAATCCAGCAAAGGTTATATTTGCCCTAACTCACTTCTTTAATAATTTATCTAACAATATTTTATTATGCATTGTCTGCTGTCTCAGTCTTACAAAATAGAGATAAACTTACATTTTTGTTCTTGAATTATTCTCAGAAATTTAGAAAGAAACTGTACCTAAAGTGAATTGAAGAGTGAAAATGACTACATTAAATGTATTTAACGGCTTCCACATTGTGGTACTAAAATCTTTTTTGTGATGCACTGAAAGCAATTTCACACACATTGACTCTGACTCAGGATACAACCAGTACTTTATATATAAAGTGTTGGGTCACAAAAGGATATAAAATCAACTTGTTCGGATCTCTGGGGCTTTTCACTGACCTAAATGATAATTAGAAATTGAGAAGGTTTTCGTTGAAAATTACTAAAGTTATAAAATCAGAAGACTTATGTTGTATTTTGTTTTTGCCATGTGCAATTAGCATAGTTATTTATAAACTTTTTAATTGGAACTGTGCAATGAATCATCCTTTGACCATTACATTGTCCACTTTTTCCATGCTACCAGTTTAAAGTGAGGTAAACCGTTGATTTTATAGCCAAAAAATAAAGAAGAAAAGCTATCACTTACATTTCAGCATGGTTTCTTACATTAACACACAAACTTACATTATCATAACATAATAATAATAGTCATTTATTATTATAGTTAATTCAGGTAAGGTAGTGGTGGTGGTGTTTGATTTAGAAACAGTGATATTAATGTAGAGATACTTTGATTTGCAGAAATTATGGGAACAAATCTCTTCTTATATTTTAAGCTAAATTTCCTGTGCAGCTATTAAAAGAAAAAATGACTGTTTTCACACAGTTTTTCACAGAAACCTGAAAATCATTCAAATATTATTTTTTGAATAAGTTTGTACATTTGCTTTATTTCAGTGTAATTTTGAAATAAAAGTGAATATATTTAAGATACACAATGTGGTTCTTTGATGTACATATATGTTGTGAGAGAATTTCCACAATAAAGTGAGTCTACACAGTCATCACCTCACATATTTAACTTACTTTTTCCTTTGATTTGATGAAAGCACTTAAGATCTGCCTTTTAGCAAATTTCAAGTATATAACAGACTGCTAATAACTAGGCTCACTATATTTAAAATAAAATCCCCATAGCATTTTCATGTTACATCTGAAAGTTTGTACATGTTGACCAAAATCCCCATTTATCCCACATCCCAACTCCTTCAGTGCTGTTTAATTACTGTTGTATTCTCTGCTTCTCTGAGTTTGTCTTCTTAAATTTTGCACATAAGTGAGACCATGCAGGATTTGTCACCATCCGTCTCATTTCACTTAGCATACAGCCCTCATTGTTCATTCTTCTGTTAGAACTAGAAGGATCTTCTTTTTTTGTTATGGCTGAATATGCCACATATTCTTCATCCACTTATCCCTCGACAGATTCCTTGACAGGTTGCTTTCATTTCTTGGCTATTATGAGACCTGCTAAAAATAACATTAGTGCATTATGTTTTTAACAAACTCATTTAATTTCCTTTGGATAAATATTCAGAAATGAGACTACTAGATCATGTGGCGGCCCCATTTTTAATTCTTCTAGGGAGTTTCATGCTGTTTTCCATAATCGTTGTATCAATGTACACTTCCACAACAGGTGCACAAGAGTTTCCTATAGTCCACATTATTGCCAACACTTCTTGTCCTTTGTCTTTTTTGATAATACCCAAAATAACAGATATAAGACGTCACCATGCAGATTTGACTTACATTTTCTTAACAATTAGTGATGTTGAGCACCTTTTATGCACCTGATAATCATTAGTCATGTTTTTTGGGAAAATGTCCATGCATATGTAGGTCTTTTTTCTATATTTTATTGTTGTTGTTGTCATTGTAGTTGTCATTGTTGTTGTTATTTTACTATTGAGTTTTATGAGTGACTGATATAGTTTGGAAATTAACCCCTTAACAGATACATGATTTGCAAATACATCCTCCCAGCTCATTTTGTTGAGAGAAAGAAGCTTTTTAGTTTGATGTAGTCTCACTTGTTCATTTTGCTTTTGTTGCCTATGTTTCGGTGTCAGTCTAATAAAGCACTGTCAACGTGGAGTCAAGGGCACTTTCCTTAGGTTTTCTTGTAGTAGCTTTGTAATTTTAGATCTTACACTTATGTCTTTACTCATTTCAAGTGTTATTCCATTTCAAGTTACAGTAGTCTCCCATTATTCTGTATTGTTGTTTTGTATCTTCATTTACTTGCCATTGACCACAGTTTCAAAATATTAAATGGAAAATTCTGGATAGAATAATTCATAATTTTACATTGCACTCTATTGTGAGTAGCATAATGAAATCTTACACTATCACAAAGTGAACCACCCCTTGTTCCATATCCACAGAGTTTATAACCTCCTACCTGGCCATTTAGCAGTCTCTTGATCAGATCAAATGTCATGATATCGCATTGCTTCTGTTCCAGTGCTATGACCCTATCTATGCAGTGGTGGTAGCCTCATGACACTATGTCTATATCTATCTGTCTATCTATCTATCTATGTACCTACCTGCCTACCTACCCACCTACCATCTATCTATCCTGTTGGTTTTTTCGCTGGAGGATCCTAATACAAGTCCATTGCTTAAAGTAGCGTATTCTCAGATTCTGTTACCATACATTCAATGGTAAAAAGTCAAAATATAATGTTTTTAAGAGGGCTTAAGGATAACAATATTTGGTCAATAAATATTTATACTGTTCTGGAGCTAAAATATAAGACGAAAACCAAACTAAAATCTGAGTAAGAGCATGAGATGATCTTCACTGGGGAAGAAATGGATTTTGGAGTATTGTTTCAAACACATCTCTAAATAAACAAAACAACCAGCCACACAACCAGAGAAACATCCAGCCTTGGTGAAGCAGGGATTGAAGGGTTATTATACAGCATTTCTAAGTACATTATATAAAAACATGGATTTTCAAGAAAAAAAAATATGAGATATAAAGAATTATAAAAACCAAGGAAAGTATGATTCACATACAGAAAAAAAAAAAAAAAAGCAATACACACTACTGATGAAGCGTGCCAGATACTAGACTTAACAAAAACTTCTGAGGCTTAAATAAATGAGAAGTTGCCCCATTGCTAGGTATCACAAATACCAGTACTGTTAAGTAATCCCCAAACAGCAATAATCCATATGGATTCAATGAAATCACCATCAAAATCTCAGCTGGCTTTTTTGAAAAATAATTAAAAAACAGAAATGGACAAGCTGGTCATAAAATTCATGCAGAAATTAAACAAAACAGGATACATGAAACATTCTTCTCAATTTCATATCTTAACCACAATAATGTAGTAATCAAATCAGTGTATACAGTTATAAGGACTGGATTATAGATAATGGCAACACATTCAGTAAGTCAGAACTAAATCCTTACCTTTAAGATCATTTTATTTTTGATAAAAATACCAATACAAATCCAATGGGAAAAAATAAAATTTTCAACAAATGATGCTTAAACAATTGGATAACCAACTGCTAAAGAATAAACTCCATCTCACAGTACTCACAAATTATTTGGAAATAGATCATATAACCAAGTAAAACATTTAATAAACCATAAAACTCTTGGGAAAAAAACCAGGAATACATCTCCATAACATTGGGTTAGGTAATGTTTCTCAAATATGATGCCTAAAACATAAATAAAAAAATAATAAAACACAAATTGGATTTTGCCAAAATGTATAACTTTTTGTTATAAATGAACCCATAAAGGAAGTAAACTACAACAACAACAACAAAAATTTCAAGTGTTCCTAGCCTGGGAAAACATGACTTTTCTTAAGATTTTGTGGAACTGGGACCCTATAAGTTAGATATCAGGCCATTTTCTTTCTAAGGACATTTTAGGCATTGGTTCTTCATAAAATAAACCATTGTCTTTTAGTAGTAAATCCTCAGAGTTGAGGAAATGTGAATAGTTCCCCAGTATGACTTTTGTTATACAAATGATTATCAATAAACCTGGTAAAATAAAGGAAGACATTCTCTAACTGGACCTGAAATAAAAATCTCAATTATAGGATTTGTATTTAAAATTTTATTAGCAATTGAAAATCTGATGCCACTTCAAATACGTTAATTTGTGCTCATAGAAACAAAGTTCGTCAAAGTGATGTATCGAAATTGAGAAGCAAACGACATATTTCCTCTTAATAAAAATGGAATATTAAATAATAAGAATGAAAATCCATGGCATGTATGTACAATTTTTTTCTATTTTTTTGTGGGAGGGGCTACTGGGGATTGAACTCAGAGGCACTCAACCACAGAGCCATATTCCCAGCCCTATTTTGTAATTTATTTAGAGACAGGGTCTCACTGAGTTGCTTAGTGCCTCACTTTTGCGCAGGCTGGCTTTGAAATTGTGATCCTGGTGCCTCAGCCTTCTGAGTTGCTGGGATTACATGCATTTGCTACCACGCTCAGCTTTCCATTTGTCTTTGTCTTGTATCATTCATATTTATCCTGCTGATTTTTTTTCAACAATATGATTTTGTGCAAGATATCTGTTCCAGAAAATGAAATAATCTGGGACACTTGACTTAGTCACTGGTAAAGTTTAAACTTGCTTAAGCATTGTCAACTTGGAAAGCTACTGCTACTATAAATGAAGTATGACATTTTCCATGAGGTCTAAGATTGTCCTTTTTGAAAACACAAATGCTGGCCTGTAAATTATAACAGAGCCTTTAGGCAAACATCAAAATACAGCATACATTATCTATGGATGACAAAGACTAAATTCTGTGGTTAATGTGTTACAGAATTATTTATTGTGTCCAATCACATCACAATGCAAACAAATAAAATTCTCTATTGGAGTGCAGTACATAAACATACCATAGGATTTGATTAATGTTTCTATGGAAGATAAAAATATATTGTAGAAAGGCACAAATAAATGTCTACATCCACAATATAAAGGGTGACATTTCTGAAATATGTGCATAATTAACGTTTTACTTATAAAAAGTCAATTTAGAGAATGCTCACAATCTCTCCTTCTTTAATACCTCCTCCCATTCAGCTTTTGCAATAATTATAACCTAATTAAAAAATACCTAAGTATGCAGTAATTTAATTATATCCATCACATGTTGAAAAAAACAAATAATTGTGACTTTTCAGGTGTTGTGTTTTGGATATACTAAAAGTTATTTTAGATACAAGAGATGTCCTGAATTTTTTTTTCTGAATTTATGATCCAATACTGAAAAATATCAAAAAGTTAACAGAGAATGAATTTCTTCATTAAATAATAAGAATAATAAGCATATTGAAACACTTTGGTATTTAACCAAAGTAACAATAGAATGAATGAAGAAGTGGTACTGTCATTATTGTAAGAAATCATACATGGCTCACAAATAAAGAACAATACTTTGTTCCTACGGTTTTAAATAATCAAACACATATTAACATGGTATTATCCAGGATTCTCCAGAGAGATCGCACTAACAAAACATATAGAAAAGTTTATTGTAAGGAATTGGTTTGTTAAGTTATGGAGGTTGAGAAATCCTAAGAACTGCAAGATCTCCATGGGAGTCAATGCTACAGTTCCAGCCTGAAACCTAGGAAAGCCAGCGTAGTAAGTTCCAATCTGAAAATAGAAAGTCAACAGGCTCTAGACTGAAATAGAGCCAATATTTCAAGCCTGAAGTCAGAAAAAGACACCATATTTAAGTTCAACTAGTTATTCAGGAAAGTTTCTTCTTTGCCAAACTTTTGTTTCTAAGAGTTTGCTAATTGATTGGATACAGACCATCCACATTAGGGAGGAATATGTACCTTACTCAGTCTGCCAATACAAAAGTTTCAAATGTTCAT
>CM053408.1:8660705-8732871 GCA_028644305.1 Xerus rutilus | reverse complement strand
ACAGGGACAGTTATATGCTGACTCGTACCTTGGTGATTATTTTGCTGTTAATAAGCTGCTTCTCCAAAGGATAAACCTGTACTTTGAACCATGATGATTCTTAAATCAAAAGTAGCAAAACCTGTAGGGAAAATGACATTTATAGTTGAGAATATTGATTTATGTATAGCAGAACTTGGTTTCAAGTGTTATTACATTTCACATGTATGAAATAAGAAAATGAGTTTCCATCAGCAGAACCTATTATTTGGAATGAATTGGACTTGTGGAATTAAAAGAAGATAATCGATACAACTTACACCTATGCCATAGAATTCAATCTTAGGTTGAATGAAACTGTAATAGGTAATTTTCTTCAAATAATGATATCAGGTTTCATAAATAACGTGTCTTCCAATGCAGAATTGAAAGCTTTGCAATATTGATGATATTTTATGTCATATAATATTTAATAATATTTAATATATTTCAGTTATTTCACATAAATATTGATATCTGTCATTTAACAAATCTGATTTTTTTAAAAATATTTTTTTAAGTATAGATGGACACAATATCTTTATTTTTATTTATTTTTATTTGGTGCTGAGGATCGAACTCAGTGCCTCACGCATGCTAGGCAAGCACTCTACCACTGAGCCACAACCCCAGCCCCTGATTTTTTATTATATGTTCAGTTTTGTATTATTTTTGGACCAGGCATAAAATAAACCCCTAAAACCTCTAGTTACTAAGGACCAAGAGGCCAATGCCTCTGCCTGAGGCAGCATGGACTATGCCCTGGCATCTCAAGAGATGCCTTCACACAACTGAACCTGAGGCCAGCTCCAGGTGTCATGTTCACAAAGAAACCATCTTACCTGGACAAATGTAGTGTTCAGGACATGAACACTATTAATTTTACTCAAGATTTATTTGTGTCAAATTAAATTATGATTTAAGTAAGAACAATAGACTTATTGTTCAATAATAGACTTCTTCAGGTCTGCCAATATTTATAAAATTTGATAATGGTTTTTAATCCAGTATACATGAATTTTATAACATTTATAAAACTATATTTCATTCAAAAGCCATGTTTTTATATAGAGAGGTCAATAGGTCACTACATTGTGTGACCATTGTTTTCCAATTTTTAGGTGGAATTTTTTTTTCCAGTCCTCGTGGTGGAACCCAGGGCAATTTCTATACTACTTAGATAAATCCCCAGCCATTGATGTGGATATTTTTTTACAAAAATATATTCATAACCATTGTGATAAAAGTAAAAATGGGTGGGAAGAGAAAGAACTTTATGACTTACACTGATCCGCAGTCTTAAACTAATCATCCATCTATTTTATTGTTTTATGATCCAAAAAGAATTAAAGTTGTTTCAAGTTTTCAGGTTGTGGGTCATATTTTTTTTTTAGGATGACCTGTAATATATTTAATTAATACTTCAAAGCAGGTGAGAAAAGGAAGAAGGGGAATTAATTTTTCATCTCTGGTTAGGAACCAAGCAATTTTTGTAGGTTATTTAATTTTTAGAGAAAGCTGATAAATCAGGCATATTTTAACCTTTTGTATATGAGTAGATATACTCTGTAAAAAAAACTATCCTGCTGGAAGTTACAGGTTTTATTAACAAAACACAGTATTTTAGACTCCAAAGTCCACTCATCTACCTATTTAGAGCTGTAAACACACTTTACCTTGCTGTTATGTCCAAGGATGAATGCAGTTTAATATGTTCATCTATTTATTTGCAAGAGTTGAGCACTACATCCTGGAGTGATGGAGTAGAGAGGTAATTTCTAGTTTGACCATTTTTCTATTTTGTATATAGATTTTACATCTGCCAATATAATTCATGCTCATCAAATTTCTCAAATATGATAACAAAGCTCAGTAACCTAGAAAAACTGGGAGTTTCTTATGGTCCCACTCAGTGGCACGTGGCCCTGCATGTTCCAAGTCTATGTGAATTATGTAATAAATGATATGGGAACAAGGAGCAAGGCAAAGTTTGTCCCTTGCATGTCTTTCCAAGGAAATAAGGATGAATTTGTATTTACTGATACATATGTTGTTCTTATTTATATGATATGAATATACAATGTATCACATAATCATACAAAAACTATCCATTCTGCTTCATAAACTATGCTTCTGGAATCAAATGAGGGAGAAAACTCTGTGATGCTTTGCCACCATTGCTGAGGAAGGTCAACATTTGGAGGGATTTCTGTCACAGTCCACTACCAGGTATACAATCTTATAGCCACACTCAACACTCAATTAGACCTTGTCTTAACACATGGGTTTTTATTAATTATACCTGAAAACAGTGCTAGAGGGATTGATACTGATGAGTTTTCTTTACTTATCTCGTACTAAAGATGGAAGAGTAGAGTTGAAATGTATGAGAAGTACTCTCAGAAAAAATGAGGGTGATGTTGTGGAAGCTGCCTGAATCCTTTGAGCACCCATTATCTCATATGTGAAATAAGCATTGATACATCCTTCAAGAGCTCATTATGAGACTTTAGTGAGATAATTCATTACAGCACCAAGCCTGGGGGTTGGCACAGAGTATTTTTGTCTTCTAATATAAATCCTACCATCCAATTTATCCCTGTATTTCATTAAAACACACTGGCTATTTTAGGTTTTCAAATCAGATATTAAATATTTCAATGGCACAAAGTTGTAATTGATATTTTATATCTATTTTACATTGTAATATTCAAAATACATTATATTTATAACAAACTTATGGAACATTTAAAAATAATCAGTTTACGTATTGAAGGATGTCAGTAAAATTTGTTACTTCATGTCTATACAATATAAATGGGCAAAGATGTTAATAAATTGAAAACATGAATTATGGCTTACCAATATTATTATAATCTAAAATGAAATGCAGTTGACTTGCCCCCATTTATTTGTGCTATGCCTTACTTCTGTTACCAAGTGTTGATTATTTTCATTTGTTATCCATGCAAGGCTGTAGTCCAAGTGATATATCTGTGACTAATAAGCTGTTGGAGAAAGATTCTTATGCACTGTCAAAATGAATCATGCATACAATATCTTAAAAGGTGAAAGCTGGTCAGTTCCCCCATTTAATGCACATATCAATTCTCATGCTAGTTGTTGTATCTCTGTTCTTTGCATAAGTTTGAAGTATCTTAATTTCAATACCTTCAATAAAACTTTAAGATTTTCATTTTTATCATTTCTTATGGTATTTTTTTGTTTACTTATATTTTTAATTCTTATTTATAAAATTAATTTTTAAGTCCTTAAGGATATCATTTATTTTTCTATCATTAATTAATATGACAATATACCTTGAATGTTAATATATCTTGTATTATGTTTTTCATTCTTCTATTTCTATCAAAATAGCATACAGATGGAAAGAAATTCTAAGGGAAAACTTGATGTTACATAAGTCTTTTCATTAAAATCCATGCATATAAATAATAGTTGTTCTACTATCCCTAAAAATAATTATGATAAAAAGAGAAAATAAAAACATGCAGAGAAATTCTCATGTTCTTGTGATGATGCTGATGGAAGCAAACCAATGGGGATGCCAGTCTCATCAAAGAGAGCACAACACAATGTACAGTACATATATATGATGATAATAATAATAGGTGATTGTTATGTATTTATGATATGACTATGGCTTATATATAAACTTATATCGTTTACTATATATATAAAAATCAATCAATCAATCTATCAATAATAAAGGCTTAATTACTTTAAAAAAAAGAAGAAACGTGAAATTATATTACAATTATGAGTTATCTTTAGTGAACAGAATAGGTAGTATTTCAAGTAAAATGTGTAATGACAGGTAAAATAAATATTCTTACTGTACTAAGCCTATATTTGTATTAATATATTATTATTCTTAAAATTAACCTTTTTCTCTTATAATCTTCAGTATCTTAAAACTGAAAAGTAGCTTCAGAATTTCCCATTGATTTTGCTTTATCCTTTGTTCAAGGCTTTGTTATTAGATACTTAGACAAATTAGTTCATTAGGCATTCTTGATGAATGAGCCCTTTATCATTATGAAAGGTCTCACTTTATTCTTGGTCATATGTCTTGTTCTGAAGACTAGTTTGTTCAAAATTAATGCACCAATTCCAGCATTCTTGGACTGGTGTTTGCCTGGTATTCTTTCTCTTTTTTTGACTTTTATATTACCTTTTGCAATTTTAAGCACTTGCATGTAAACAGCACATAGTTCAAGTTAAAATACTTCTGTTTTTTTATTGGTGTGTTTAGACATGCACTATTCTGTGTGGCAACCAATAGTCACATGAGACTGTTAAGCCCTTGAAATATTGCTAGCCTGAATTCATATCTGAAACAAGTGCTTTAAGTCCAAAATACACTCTGTATTTCAGTGATTTACAAAAACAAATAAATGTCATTAATAAATTTTATATTGATTGCAAGTTAAACTAATATTTAAAATACTTTAATAATATTTACAATATTATTATATTTATAATATAGTAAAATTAAATTAACTATTTTATTTTCTAATGTAGATAAGAAAAAAATTGAAATACTTGTGCTTCAACTTATGTTTACATACACAGTTTTTGTTTAGACTATCTGCATTCAGTCAAATCATTTTAAATACGCCACCTTGTCTTTGTTTAGTATTTGAATGCAATCCTTTATTTCCCATTTCCATGATTTTCCCTCTCTGTTAAAGATTGTTTTTATGATTTTATTCTGTGTTCACATTGTCTTATTATGTAGAAGTCTTTTTAGTGGTTACTATTGGATTTATAATAGGTATCCTTAGTTTACAATAGTTCACCTTGAAATAATACTAAAATCAACATATTTTGAAGATACTTAAGTCAGCATACTCCATTTTACCCCTCTTATAGTTTATACTATTCTTTACATCAAGTTGCATTTACTTAATGTTTAAAATTCATAGTAATTATCTCCTAAAGACATTTAAAATAAAAAATGAAATCTGGCACACACTTGTAATCCCAGTGGCTCACTAGGCTGAGGCAAGAGGATCACAAGTTTGAGGCCAGCCTCAGCAACTTAGTGAGACCTTAAGCAAGTTAGTGAGAATTTTGTCTGGAAAAAAAAAAAAGAAAGAAAGAAAGAAAGAGAGAGAGAGAGAGACTGGGGATGTGACTAGTGGTTAAATGTCCCTGGGTTCAATCCCTGGAACAAAAAATAAATAAATAGATAGACAGAATAAAGAATGCAGTCTGTCTTTCGGATGAACACACTTAACATTTTATGGCGTTCTTTATTCAATTGTGTATATACAAAGTTCCACTTGGTAATATTTTCTTTTTGTTTGAAAAACTGTTTCAAATTTTTTTTTGATACAAAGAATAGATGAAAAATTCAGATTTCATTTTTCTAAAATTATTTTGATTTTTCTTCATCTTGAAGAATTGTTTTTCACTGGATGCTGATGTCTGGGTATTTAATTTTTATCTTTCTCACTCACTAGCCAGTGCTTAATTTTATTTTTATATTTTCAGGCTGTTTCAGTAGATCCTCTCCATTAGTTTGATTTCAGCTCTTTGATGCGCTGGTGTGCTTTATTTGTGCTTTTTTTCCTTTCCTTGAAGTGGTTTGTTTTATGTTTATTCTACTTGAAGCATGCTTGTTATTTCTTTTACCTTCTTATATCTGAAACTTTACAGGTTGAAATATATTCAGAAAATTTAAGATCATGATCTTGTTAAAAATATATTTTTCCTTTTCCCATCTTCAGTCTAGAATTCATGTGTGTGTGGAATAGCCTGTGCATGTCATGAACTTATTTCTTTTTGTTTTTCCATCCTTATGTTTTGATTTTCAACAGTCTCCATTGCTATGTCTAGGCCCTCTGACATTTTATTCTATTTTTTTGTAATATTCTCTTTTTTCATTTCAAATATTATAGTTTTAAAATGCATCATTCCAGTTTCGTATTTTCATTTCTTTTATTTCTCTCATGTTCGTGTTTTCCTTTACATCCTCAAGCACTCTAATTATATTTACAATGGATAGTTTAAGATTTTCATGTGTTTTTCCACTTCGTCTATAATTTCTTTTTTAAATTTTTTTTTAGATGTTGACGGACTTTTATTTTATTCATTTATTTATATGTGGTGCTTAGAATCAAACCCAGTGCCTCACACATGCTAGGCAAGCACTCTACCACTGAGCCACAACCCCAGCCACATCATCTATAATTTCTATTAGTTCATTTTTCCTTTCTTTATACTTCACAAATTTTTCTTTACTTGTCAATTATATTTACTTGGCTGTGGTTTGTCATGGATTTTGTCTTCTGACTACTGTGTTGAGAGAGTGCTAGACTTTGTTCTGGCACACTTCTAAATGACTGCAGATTGGTCTTATCTTTATATTTACTTTAGGATTTTTTAGGTGTGTCTGTAATGGGCTTTACCCAGTATTGGGTCCTGGCCCTTTGTTGGTGTCCTCTCAGTGTCCTGCGTAGTGGGAGGTGTGTTGACTCTGTCCAGTGGCAGCAGAAGCACTCGCCAACCCAAGGAGCTCCAGGAGTGACTTGATGTTCTCTTCTCTGGTCTTTCTTACCTTGATCTTGGGGACTTTTAAGCCCCAATTCCTTGCACAGAATACTATCCAGAGTAAGAACCAAGTGGACTATGATGCAGATCTCTGGGGCTCATTCTCTGTCTAGCTGCCTCATTTCTAGCATTCTGCCCAGAATATCCTAGTATTTAGTATTTAGCAAGATATGATCTCTCCCTCTTCAGTTAGAAAGACACCAGGGAAGTTTATATACCAACTCTCCAGCTATTGCCTAAAAACTGCATTTCTCTTCTCAAGGACCACCATTCTTTGCTATATGTTGTTCATTATGAAAATGGCTTCATATATTTTGTCCAATTTCTATAAGTTTATAATGGGAGGGAGATTTCTATCATATTTAATCCTTGATTAAGTTAAAAAAATTGTATTTAATCCTTAAAATTCCTATTATAGTTAATCCTTGAATTTCCTAATTTTTCTCCCACGAGGATCTCACTGAATATATTGTGAGATACCATCTGAATTTAAATATCTTACTAATAGGATTGTTTGGGAGATATTAAGTCAGCACATTTCCAGGGTATACCAAACTTTTCAAATTCAATGAGGCTAATGTTTGCGCTATAAACAGTAAATGTCTTATAATAGCTTGAATCTAAGCCAAATTATTGAAAAATGTTTTCATTCATATTTATTCTAAAATAATATGCAGTAATTGTGCATAAAATAATTTATAAATTTTGCTCTACTGAGCGGTGGCTCAGTGGTAGAGCGCTTGCCCTGCACGCATGAGTCACTGGGTTCTATCCTCAGCACCACATAAAAATAAATAAATAAAATAAAGATATCACATCCATCTACAACTAAAAAAAAAAAAATTCTAAAAAAAAAAAAAAGCTTTATATCATACCTCGTAAGATATTCATTCCTTTAAATTTACTGATTCACATGCTTAATATTTTCAACAACTAAATTATTTAGTATCTATATGAAAGCCTTAAGAGAAAAAGTTCTACTAATATTTTCCTTCATTTTTTAAAATTATAAACTCCATATTTTGCTCATCTCAGACCATTTTGATCCAACGAGAACTACTTTACAAGTAAAAATTTAACCTCAACTCCTGTATGTTATTACTCTTTCTCTCTGTATAACATATATGCTTTTGACAAACTGAAGGTAAGTTACTTAAAAATATGAACATAAAAACCCATAGATGAATATGTTAGGATAATGTCTTTCTCCAAGAGAAATAATGCATGTAATGGAATTACTAATTTATTTTTCTTTCTAAAAAAATTAATTTGTTCAAACACATGCAGCCACTCTAAGAAGAAGAAATGAACAAATCTATAGTTATAGTAAAAAATTTATCCCTTTCTCTATCTTCCAAATATTGGTAAAAGATACTTTCAAAAATTGAAAACAAGTACAAGACTTGAATACAATTAGTACAGTTTATTTAAAGATATATTAAGGCCCTTCTTATGGCAGAGGTAGCTATTTGCTTATATAGTCCTAATCTATCATTCATTTTCTATCAATGGAGGCCACTTTTATTCCCAAAGTCATTGACTTCCTTTTTCCATTTGGTGTCCATAAGTTGGAAGGAGGAATTAACTAATACAAGTCAATTGTAACAGTTGATATTTGTGACCTCCAAAATGCTAACGTTGATATTCTAATTCCAAAGTGATAATGTTGAGAGAGGGAAACCTTTAAGAGGTAATTAGTTAATGAGGGAGGAAAACTCATGAGTGTGATTAGTGTCCAAAAAGAGAAGGCCAGACAGCAGGTTAGCTCCATGTCTACTATGTGGTGGCATGAGAAGGTGACTTGTAAACTAGGAAGAGGTTCTCCCTCAGTTTGACCATGCTGTCACTGTGATTTAGGCTTTCTGATCTGGGAGAGGAGCATGTTTGTTTTTTAAGCAACTAGTATTTGATTTTCTATTAATGACAGCTCAAACTAAGACAAAGATGGTATGAATGAAGTGCTGCTGTAACAAATGGCTAAAAAAAAAAATGCAGCAGATGCAAGTGGTAACTTTTAGAAGAGACTCAAATGTCACCCATTCAGGAATTTTTTAAATTGAGAAGGCATACAACTTTTAGTAACACAGGATTTATGTCAAGTCAACTTCATATATAAACACAGTGACACTGGTTGATATCTAAATTACACTGTGTAAGATTCTTCTCAATCATGCCTTTAATAATTTATGTTACTAATATTTGTTAAGTACATATTATTGTCCAGGTAATACAGAAGTCGTGGAATATGAACAATGAACAAGACAGAGTAGTTAAGGAAACTTGCAATCTAGTGTGGACTTCAGGAAATCAGTATGTAAACAACAAAACAAACAAAATGCATGGTTTGTGACATGCATTCCAGAGAAAATAAAGAGAGCAGTGTTCGTTGCAGATCAGAGGGGTTTCGTTCACAGGGACCGGCAAATGCATTTCAGGGAGAAAACTAAGACCAAATGGATTAAAGTAAACTGTCCTCTCTCTGGCATTAATTATGGCAGCCTGAACTAATGCAGAAAATGTATGTTTGCCAAGTGCTAAATTTTTAGGCTCTGTAGTTTTGGAATGTGTTTAACATAAGGGAACATTTCAAGAGTCTAAAATTTTAGTTACGGCTACCAACTGCACCAAGAGACCAGCAGGTCAGGATGGAAGGAGAAGTTGACTTTGGTCATTTGAATTCGTTGGAATTTAAAAGAACTAATACCATGCAATGGGATGAGTGAAGACGGTGTTCTGCTCATTGCTGATTTCCTGGGTCCTCTTTTGGAACATCCTGCCCGGTGTCGATGGTAAATGTGCAAGAGACACAGCCACTGCCTGGGAAAACATGATGACCAAGGCTAAATAGCCCTCATCAATAAGACCTTGTGTGAATAAATGTGGCAATTCACCTAGACCAGGAAAAAAAGTGTCCAGTGAGAGCAGAAAAAAAATAGGCAGCCAACGTGGGAGATGATATCAGTTGTAACTCAGAGACCAGCAGCAGTGCCAGGGGTGGAAGCAAATGCCTATCGTCTCAGTAAACAGGGAGGCAGAGGCAGGAGGATCTCAAGTTCAAAAGTCATCCTCATCAACTTAGTGAGGCTCAAAGCAACTTTGTGGGACCCTGTCACAAAATACAAAATAAAAAATGTTGGGAATGTAGCTCAGTGGCAAAACACCCTAGGTTCAATCTCTATTAAAACGAGACAGTGTGGGGGAAGGAAGAGAAACTACCTGCAGTAATAGAGATGGTAGTTCATATCACTCATCTTTTACTTATCAAAAATTCCCACTAAAAGACACTAGTTATAATCTTGGAATAGCTGTTCCAACATGGGTGAATGGCCTGTATGAAATCCCCAGACACTGCGGTGGAGCACACAATTCCTTCTTTCATCTTAAGGTACTGAGATTGACTCCTAGGGTGTGCTTGTATTCAGTCATAGTTTGTCCTCTTGCTTTGATTTGAGAAATCTCTTAATGGTCATCTCAGTTTCACAACTGCCCAGGAGATGGAAGAGGCCAATCTGAAACTGAGTTTCATTGGAACTGTTCCATCCAGTTTCTCCTGCCTCACGCACTCCCTCCCTCATGGGGATTGCTCTCGAGGTCTGGTTTCTATCTGTGTACAAATATTTTTCTCCAACAAGGCAGAGTAAATAGAGAATAATTTACAAACATGTGCCTGAAGGTTGGGAAGGAATCCAATAAGTAGAAACTTTCTTCTTTCTCACTTTCTGAGCTCTTTAAAGCACTAGGAAACAGACTTAGGAGTGAGGCAGGTAGAGATTGAAACACCGTTTTCTTTTAAAAGCTAAAAGCAAAGTTATAACTTCAGTGTGTGTAAATATGAGTCTTCCTCATAGAAGACTCACAATTAAGTAGTTTACCTTATCAGAAGTTGGTTGGATAGCTATAGACTTCTCATTACTGGATAGAGTGCTCACCATAATTTAAATTTATGGGACGAAAGAACAGAGCAGAGTTTGTGTTCTTTGAAGCAAAAATCCCAAACAAGTAAAAGAAGGGCTGAGCAAGCAGCAGTGCTTCCAACATCTACTTTTATCTAATTTTGCAATTCATTTTTCATTCCCTTAGAAAACATGGGTAACTTTTCCAATTTGCTTTATGGAAGAGAAATTCTGAGCTAAATTGTGAGATAAATACTACAATGGTATTGACACTAATTTTTCTTAGGTTCAGTAGAATCTCTGAATATAATTTTTGACTCCCATGCATAGATTAAAAAAAAATCTTTAAAAATCTTTTATTAACCTATTTATCTGAGCACAAGAGGCTCCCTTGTGCATGTAGGGGTTATTCTTAATCTTCCACCTCAGTACACACAGCCATATAGCTTTGTTTTCTGTAATAAATTCGGCCAAAGCTCATTGCAACACAAGAGAATACACTGACCTCAACCCACATCTGAGTATCAATCTTCGATCACATGAAGCTTCAATACCTTTTTGATCCTTGCCTCAGCTTCTTTTATTATACCTTAGCCTGCACTGTAAACTAAAGCAAGCAAGCAGCACTAACACTTACCTCTTATCCAGCTTTGCCTCATCTTTGAAATGTTTAGTTTTTTTAGACTCAACTCACACTTGAGATGTCAAACATGTCAATTATTGAGATGCAAGTAATACTTCTGTCCAAGTAAACACTCAAGTGAATTATCATTTATTTTCAACAGTATTCAACTTTTCCCCCCACAACTTTTACTATCATAGATTAGTTACCCCCTTGTATAATATTAAGGGAATTTTAGTAGTAAATAACCAATTAATACTTGTTGAAAAGCTGAATTGTGGCTGAATTTGTGACATTTCTTATGATGTTGACTTATTAATTTTCAATGTCCTTGCTGTTATTTAGGGGCATTATTTCTTAATGAGAAGGAGAAAGGGAACTTTTAGGCCAATGGTTTATTGGGAAGAGCCAAAAGCTCTCCTGAGTTCTAGTATTTGAAAAAGACAAATAAAAATGCATTCAAGTGATATTCTTTGAGACAAGATTGAAAAAGAAATATTTCATTCCTTTAATATAACTTAAGAAAGGGCTTGAAAATATTTAGTATCTCTAAATTGTGGAAAATTGTAGATGGGGTAGCATACAATATGTTAGAAATAATTGGAGCTTAAATGTCAGATGGCTTATGTATGATTTAATTTCCACATCTTTTCAACTGTATAACTTCGACAAGTTACTTAAACATAATTCTCATATTATTCATTTTCAAAATGGCAGTAATAATATCTAATTCAAAATACTATTGTAAATATTAGATGTCATCATTTAAATAAAATCCCTGACACAAATTAATTGTTCAAATCAGTCTCAAATACGTGGTATTGTATCCTGAATTAATCCTAAATTAACATGCTATACATGATAGGATACATGTGATTACAATCCTTTCATATTCTTCTTTTTATTCCATAAGTTTTACTCAAAGCGTTTCCATTTTAATTCTATCTTGTAAAATAACACTCTCTGAATGATCAATGTTTTCACTATTATTTTTGAGGTAAAACAAATGCTATCACAAATAGCATGAAGAGTAAAAGAAATGTTCATATTTCTTAGACTACAACAGAAACCTTAAAGATTTAGTTCTTAATAAATTAGGGAGAGTGCTTCGACACCAAATAAAATTATTAACTTAAGACTGTTTCTATAAAACTCAGAAGTCAAATTTGCTATTAGGAATTAACCTATTATTCTGGGCCCATTTTGAATTTATTCTCAAACTTTAGAATGTTTGTTAGTATTTACATTTTCAGGTGAGGGGATTAGCTGAGGCTTACATTCACTTAAGACTTCTGTTCTTAATGATGTTTAAAAATGGCATAAGTCATAGTTCTTTTGTTTCTTCCACTGATAAATACTGATGAATAAAAATTTGGTACCTTAGCATTTAAGTTATCTTTACTATTATTATTCTGAGATGTAGATATAGGTTTAAATGATGTCTGTTATATATAACCAACATATATGTACAAAATAATTTTTTCCCAATTTAACCCAATATCAGAACAAGATATTTTTTTTTCATTTTCCATTATAATTTTCTTATAGTTCAGTAACCTTGATAGGTTTGAGTCTATTTTTAGTTTATACATTTTTTCCTGAATTTCTGTGGTTAATTGTTTCCAAAAATGTTGTTTCACATTAATCAACTCTCTGAATTTTTGCCTTTTGTGGTATCATTTGCTGTTACAACTAATAAAATGTTGGAGTCTATTCTTTATACCTTCAGTTTGAGCTGGGGTTGTGACTAGCTTTGGAAAATAAAATGGGAGAGAATATGTTTTTTATCAGCTTTTTAGCCTAGGGCCAAAAGGTCTTTGTGGTTTTCAGTCCCTGTCTTGGAATCCTACCGTCAAGGGCTGGTGTGTTTGAGCGAGCCAGTATTAGCCTGCTGGACTGTGAGGCTATACCGGTCATATTGGCCTATCCCAGCCCACACAGCCAGAGAGAAAGCAGGGCACGGCAAGTGTGAAAACAGCTATTCTGGAAGAGATATGCCCAGATGACACATGAAATGCATGAGTGACCCTAGCCTAGGTGATGTGGGTCTGGACAAGTTCACAGAGCTACTTGGTTTACCATAGACTCACAAACAACATAAGTGGTTATTCTTTGAACATTCTGAGTTTTGTGCATTTGTTAAAAGTGATGTAATTTGTCTAGCTACTTTCACATCAAAATAAACCTTCTAAACTTTTGGATAAATAGGTCTTGATATTTGTTAGGACTGGTAACGTTTTTGCCACTTATTTTTAAATTACATTATTTTTTCAAGATAAACATGTTATTTTTAATAATTTTTAACAAATTTTGCTTTAGTATTGGCTCAGAGTCTCAAAGGGTATCTAACAAAGTTAGTTATGAGCTAAATATGAAATTCTTCATTCTAATATGATCAAAGATTTTGAGTTCCTTTCTCTGAGAAATGGGGAAAAGGGACTTTTGTAGGTACCAGGAACTATTATAATGATGATTTAAGGATAGATAGTGTAGCAAGTATCCTACTATTGTTAGTTATATTTCATAAACCAAAATTTTATATCTAGTAATATAATTTATACACATAACATTTTGGAACTAGCAAAAGTTTGTAATTCATCTCCATTTTTAGGAAATGTGAATAGTTCCTCAAATATAAAAAGATTTGTGTTATGCCCCAGTAGCTATTAACAGACAAAGTCACCTGTCTTATGACTTTATATTCTTCTATATAAATATGATGTTTTAAGAACTACTCTAAGCAAAGCAATTTTGTGACCAAAGAAGTAAGAATATTTCTTTAGGTAATTAACTAAAGTAAATTCAAATGCTAAAATAAGACCTTAATAAGATAAACCTTGTTTTGCTTTTATATTTTTAAGTTACATAAGCACAATTTGCAATAGTGAAAAGGACTCCCCACATAGAAAATTATTCTAGGATATGAGGAAAATGTGTTAAATTTATCAAATGTCCCTGTATTTATACTATTTTTATTAGGTTTTATTAATGCTATTTAACTCTAAAGTTTATTTCTTACTATTCCAATCTTGTTTGCATGTATTATGTGTACTGTGAGACTAATATACCAAAATCCCTTTCAAATTATGGTGATCTGGGGTTGGTGTGTTGCCTGACTTTAATGTATATGACTCAAATTGAAATAAACTTGAAGAATATTACTTTGAAGATTACTGAAGGTGTTACCTTATATATGAGCATCAATGTTTTCATAACACATAAGGAAATGTTTCATTATCTCAAATGATTATTCAAATTGTTTCCAACTAATGTAATCTGGTATATAAATAGCCAAATTTAAATACTGTCAGATCAAACATAAAGTCATGTACACTAGCAACTATGAACCCTACTATGTAAAGAGACATTTTGTGTGTTTCAAAATAAATAATAAATTTTCAAATTACTTCTTAATGCAGTTCTGGATCATATATATTTGCGATAGAAAAGCTGCTTTTATCCCTAAACCAATCATTTTGGGCATCAGGTGGATAAATACATTAATTGTTCATTAATTATCATTAATGTAATAATAATGGGAATTAACTCCTGTTACTTAACAGACAGTAAAGGAAGTGCTTTACCTGCTTAGATTTTGTTTACTCAGCACGACAAAACAAAGAAAGAATAATAGTCAACAGGTAAACTTGGATAGCCCACGAACATCCTACCTAATTGCTTTGGTAGAGGCCACATCTCTTCCTATAAAAGATCTCTTGCTATTTACACTTTCATCTTTGATTGTGACCTGGTATATTTGAACAGCCTTCTGGGAGAAAATGCTCCCACTTTCCCAGCTTTGAAGTAACGTGCACAGGTTCATTCTTTGTTTTCCTCCATTTCAGTGACTCTCTATAGGATTAAAACTATCTGATATGAATGCCTGTGCCAACTATATGCTAACTGTCATGCGCTTTGGGTAACCTGCTTGCTCTCTACACCTCAAATTCCATCAACTGCAAAATGTCACTTTCCTTCCTCCAAGTCCATTCATCACCTAGTCTTTCTTCTTTCTATCTCCTCTACTCAAATATTTATGTCACTGAGGTTTATCTTGTGAGTAGGTCAAACTGATAAAAACAACTTCAACTGTTATATGATGTCTCATTCTACAAAGGGGAATTTTAAAACTCAAATGGACTGATCGTTGGCACTCTATGTAAAAATGTTGGTAGTTCTCAGTTGACAGTAACCACTGTAGAAACATTTAATCAGGTCACTAGGAAAGAAGAGGAGGTATTTAGTCAATATTTAACACTTTACTAATTCATTGAGCACTGATTAAATACCAGGTCTGTGCTAGTTGATTCTGCTAGCTAATGAAGTAAAGAGCTGATCAGACATAAAAGTTCAGTGAATATAACCAACAAACAATTATCGAGCATTATAATAAGGGTCCAAAGTATATACTGATTGGGTGCTCCAAGAGCTTTGAAATTGTGCATCAAATCAGAATTTCCCTCAAGAAGTGAAGAGAAGGCATTCTGGAGGTGGTTACATGAACAAAGATTTCAAAGGAAAGTAGGGGTTCCATGAAAACTGCCAAGTGAGGTGGGGATAACACTCCAGGCAGCACTTTAGTAACCAGCTAGGAACACATAATTCAGGAAATTAATCAACATTGACTCAAGTTCAGTAAAAATAGAGCAACTGAGGGTTTTTAAAAACACTACATGACCTAATAACATGAAAAACTTTCATGCTTTCTAATAAAGAATCTTTGTGTTAGTATCATACTTTTAAGTCTATAGTTATTACCTGAATAAATCTGTATCTAGGGAAAATCACAATATCATGACACCATGAAGATTCTATTTTTACTTTAATACTTTCAATTTTGAAATAGTGTCTCGATTTGAATGAACATAATCTATTTTATTAATAATAATCTATTGTATTATTTACTATTTTTAATAATTATAAATTATTTTTATCATAATTTATTTTATTATTATCTTTGATGCTTCCTGGTTCCCTTTTTTCCCCCCTAAGTATCTGTGAAGTTTAGTGCTGCTACAACCCCTCACATGTGTCAAATCAGAAAACATGAGTGTGTTCCCACGAGAGCTGGTCCAGTGCTCTGCTCCCTTCTGTAGGGCTGCCTCTAGGCTGTGATAAATACATTTATTTCTGACTTTTGACACTTGTGATAGTTACATCAGGCTGCTTTAGTTTTTAACAAAGGATCATTGTGTAAACTTGTAAAAGCTATTAAAATGGCAGAAGCCCATAATTAACTACAGAGACAAATATATCTTTACTGTCCAGGTAAATTTATAATTGTAGAATTAGATAAAGAAGCCTTCCAGCCAGGGCATAAAATCTCTGCTAGTCAGGAGGCTGCAGTGTCAGAACCGTAGCTCTATCCACTATGGCAATACACTCAGGAGCATCCACTCAGGAACAGGTACCTGCAGCAAAAGCACTGCCTTTCCCCTTCTCCCTGCCTCTTTTCCATGAAAGTCAATGTGGAATAAATTCTGAAAAAGCATCTGACTGAAGGAGGACCCATAGAATCTGCAATTCTAGCTGTGAGGGACTGAGGGAAGGGATGTACATCAACATTTCGTCTTCTGCAGCACAGGAAGTTATTCTAGAAGGTCTGTGGATTCATGTTGATGAGCCAGGGCACGGTCTCTGTGCAGTCCACTCCTCTATTTACCTAATTTCCACATATATTCCTTCCCCTCACATTTAAGCTTCCTGATAATAGCAGCAACAAAAATAAAACATAAAATATAAAGCAGTGTAGCCTTGAAATGAAAACACACACCCAACATCTCATAGGTTTCTGTTCCTCTTTCAAGTAATTTCTCCTCTTCTCTAGTTTTAGCCCAATTTTGATGTTGCGGAACCTTTCTGCTAAATTCTAATTTTAACTACATCAGTACTATGATTAAAATGAAAAAAGAAAAAAAAAAAAGCCCTAACGGGTAAGTTATTTAAACAAAACAAAACAAAACCACCACTATCACTACCACCATCACCATCACAACAACAAAAACCTTACTCAATACAAATGTCTACAGAAGAAAAACAAAAAGAAATCATGTGTACCTGTGATTTTGCTCCTGAATTATCACTTTTTTTCTCTCTGCAACCAGCATTTTAAGCTGTTTCTTTCCTCCAGCCTTGGCATGGGTCAGGTCTCCTCCTGCAGTACCTGGTACATGCATTATGATACTGTTATTCTCTACTCACATGCATCAGAGAACATTGATAATTGAAGCGATTATAGGCAGTATGAGGATTCTACACCAATGAGAAAAAAAAGATCATATTGCTGATGCAGTCACCATCCACTGAAATAATCTCTGTCCTTCTCATGATTGAAAATCTCTCTGGGAGAACCAGAGAATTACCCTGACAGAAATCAAATTGTTTCCTCAAGTTTGTCGATGTTCTCCTAGACTTAAAGATACTAGACATTCATATGTACACAGGTATGCCCAGGGTTTGGAAGCATTTTGTGAGGTTTTTCCAGATGTCTGTCTACATTTTCTATTTTTGGTTTATGACATTCTCTGATCATTCATGCAAATAATTAATACCCAGAAATCAGTGTACATAGAAAATTTCAATGGTAATATTTCTTTCCTGATAGTGTGTGCACCCATATATACTCCTCAAAGTCCCATTCAAGCTACTTCAGAATAGGATTTAATGACTCTGGTAATGATTTTATGTGAGTGGATTTTTAGTTTATAATTCTTATTCCTTTTCATTCATTAATTTATTTTCTTTTGTTTTGATAATTATAATCAGTCTCGGAAAAGCCTAACAGCATTTTTTAATATAAGATTTCTAGTATATGCACTCGTGTCAATGAATTTAACCAGCTTTAAAATTCTTTTATGTTCTCTGATCTACAACCTTCAGAATCTATTTCTACTTATCTTCTCTTTTTCTCCCTTATAAATAATAAAATATTGTGTCTTTTAAATAAGTAAACCTTCCATTCAAAAAACAAATTAACAATTAACCCCCGTATCAGTTTGATTTCTGGCCTGTAATTTGATTCTAGAGAAAATGAACAGTGGTAGCAATGAGGTGTGGGGCGACAACTTCCAAGGTTTCTTAACACATCAATCAGAGGCTTATTCCAGCAGGAGAAGCGCAGCAGGGTTTGGGTGTAGCAGAGTAGTCTGAGTCATCCACATTTCCAAAATGTCATTATTATAATTTGGGGTTTGCACACTGAATTTATAATCTAGCAACCCACAGAATGAAATGAGAATATTGCTTTCACAGATAAAATATTTTAGAAGCTCCAAAATCTTCTGATTATGCTGTGAGATGAGAAGTTAAAAGCCAGTGCACTTCATTTTCTATTTGTGAAAATGTGCTTGCTTGATTAAAGTCCCGAGGCTGCTCATAGTCTTTTTTTTTTTGGTACCAGGCATTGAACTCAGTGGCACTCGACCACGGTGCCCCATCCCCAGGCCTATTTTGTGTTTAACTTAGAGACAGGTTCTCATTGAGTGGCTTAGTGCCTCGCCCTTGCTGAGGCTGGCTTTGAACTCAGGATTTTCCTGTCTCAGCCTCCCAAAGTGCTGGAATTACAGGCGTGTGCCACCACGCCCAGCTTCATAGTCTTTTAATTCTTACAAAATCCTAATGATTTTATTGCCAAAAGATTTAGTTAGCAGGACTTACCTTTAATGTTCTACGTTGATTTAGGCGCTCATTGAAGATAATCTAAGTAGCTAAACAGTCTATTATTTAATGCTTTTAGTTCTTATCAACTGTACCTCTTGAGCCCCATAGTGTTATAAATAATTTTAGTGAAAAACTGAAAGCAGAATCTCTAGAAATAGTTAGAAATCTACATTGCAGAACTGGACCTCCAAGTGTGTCATCTACCAGTTCACCCTCAGGAGGCTGCACAGTTATGAAGTGCTGTTTATAAAACCACTTCTCTGCTGAGATGTGGAAGCTACTGAATTTGTAGCATTCTCTAGAACAATACAATAGTCGCTAGATCCCAAAGCATACTTTTTGTTCCATAATATGTCCCTTTAAAGCAGGTGGCTCGTTCTACCTGGAACTCCGTCCTTCAAATTACCATGACTAAATCCAAGTCAGGTCTAAAATCTTAACTAAAAAAAAGCTGAGGGAATGTAATTTGCACACTGCAGATTCCAGCACTGGTAGGTGCATGACAGCATTTAGAGCTGGTCTTTCGTGAACCAACCCATGTTATCAGTGTAAGATTGTTGGGTTTTGAAACGACTGTCGCTTCTAATATTTTTATGTGTTTTGTAATTTATTTGCACATTTTTTTTGTATTTATTATAAGGAATACCTTATGGATGAAAGGAAAAGAGAAAAGAATATTTTAACCTTATAGAAATTAATAAAGCATGTTCTGAGAAAAACTGGATAAAATGATATATAGTCAAATATGTAAACGGGAGCATATTAGTTTTGAACCTAATTTATAATTTGATAAAAACAGAAGTCTGGGATAAAATTTTTATAGTCTAAAATATTTTATAACTAGTAATTATTCAGTTATTTTATAAGTTAATTATAAAAAATTAAAAATAGACCATATTATCATATTCAGTAGCTTTTAGCAAAATATTCCTGAAGGCTTATATCATAAAATAAGTTTCAGTTTGTTGGAGGAAAAGATAGAAAAGTTGTCAAGGGTAAATAAGAGTCATAAAAGAGATATAAAATATGAAATTCATAGAACAACCAAGATAGAATACTAAACTAAGTTTCAGAAAGAGTAAGAAAAAGATAAGAAGAAAGGATGATAATGAAAGATAATACGGAAAGACCACAGACAAAGAAAAAGGAGGTTAGGTATTTTAAAGATGGCCTTAGAGATCTATCTACCACACATGCAGCAAGTCAGTGCTATTAAGGGCAGGTGACTCTCCCTGAAGTTGAAATCAATTTTACTTTAGGAAAGCATTACAGACTGAAGCTGAGTTTTGAATATAATAAATTATCTATGTTATAAATGTGTATACAGATGGAGAAATAAGGGAGGTTTTTTAATTTAGATAAAATAATGTGAAGAATTGAAAACTAGTATTATCTCAAGGAAAAGCAGGATAAGTTCAGAAAAATCTACTACTTTCACTCTTTTGTTAGTTAGCAAGACTCCTGTTAATTTAGTAGAAAATAATTTTCCATTTGAATTTGAGATATATTATCAGGTTACATCATCAGGCTACATCATGGGGAACCTCCAAATAGAAGTTCATTATTTTAAATAGCAAACTATCATTTTCATGGGCTAAGTTCAAGTGAACACTAGTTAATATTTAGCATTGTCTTCAGGGTTTATATCTAATTATCAACCATTTGAGGGACCACCAGATATATTTATAATAATCATGTTTACATTTATGCAATCTCTTCCAGACATTTCTCCCTATCATGCTTAGACTTCGTAAAAATCAAGCAGTTGCTTTTTACTTTATTAATTAAAATAAATCTCATAACATTTCTTAAGTTCCAGTGTTTTTAATAATAAAATGAAGGCCTGAACTTTGTTTTCAAAAGTTCGAGCTTGGGCTGGGGTTATAGCTCAGTGGTAGAGCACTTGCCTAGCATGTGTGAGACACTAGGTTAGATTCTCAGCACCACATGTAAATATGCAAAATAAAGGTCCACTGATAACCAAAAAAAAATTTAAAAAAAAAGGTTGGAGCTCTCCCCATGAATATCTGTGAAGGGCTGTGATTAGATGCATCTCCTCAGCCTTTTGTAGTTCCCAGGTCTATATTCTCAGGCCAGTCCCTGTTTAGTTGTTAGTAATTTGCAAAAAAATTTAGTTTAGCTGGACATGTTGGCTCAGGCTTCTAATCCCAGCAGCTGGAGAGGCTGAGGCAGGAGGATGGCAAGTTCAAAGCCAGCCTCAGCACATTAGGGAGGCCTTAAGCAACCTAGTGATATCCTATCCCAAAATAAGAAATAAAAAGGTCTTTGGGTATGGCTCAGTGGTTAAGCACCCTTGGTTTCAATCCCCAATGCAAAAAATAAAAACAGAAACAAATTTACTTTAATGCTTCTTAATCACTGGTATAGTATTTCTGGCAAGTGGGAGCCAATGTTTCAATGTGTTTCTGCTTGAAAGTGTTTGCTAATTTTATTTTTTTTTTATTTAGTTTGTATAGTTTTCATAACAACATTTAGCCTGCAACTTCAACTCTCTGTTGGCTTCAGTTCACGCCATGATTTTATTGATATTGTTTTTCCTTCTTGTAAATGAGGGTGCTGCTCTTTACAGCTTCCGATACTCTAAGTGCAAACCTTGATTCTTTCTTTGAACAGAAGAACGTGGCAAATAGATATATGATACAAATTCGATTCTAGTTTCTTCAAATGATTCAAAGAAGTATCAGTTAATTCCACTAATGATGAAATGTTTCATCTCATTCAAGTAATCAGAAAAATCACTGGAACATGCTTTTGTCCAAAGTGAAACATATTATCACTGTTGTAAATGCAATTAAAATTTGATATGAAAGACAAATGCATTTGTTGCTTTTTTTGTTGTTATAACATAAAGTCCTGATGAAACACATTAAGTGGTTTAAAAAAAATTCTCATGAAAATATAGGGACGAACAATAGATTAGAGGAAGGAGATCAACAGGGAGGGAAAGGGCAGGAACTGCAAAAAAATATTGATCAAATTATGCTATGGGCCTGTAGCAACATATCACAATGAATCCTACTTCTATTTATAATTGTAATGCACCAGTTAAAAATAATAAATACATAAGAAACAAGACTAGTGCAGTCCAGGAAGGATAATGAGATCAGGGGAGGTAGAGAGGATGTACTACAGAATACAAAGCAGGAAATTGTTATATTGATATGTCATAACCTCATATTATGTATAATTATAATGCACCAATAAAATCACAATTAACTTTGTCTTAAATTAGGAGCATAAAATGTGTTCTTTCTAATTTAGACATTTACACATTTGAAAAAGTTTATTGGTGAATTCAGAGTTCAATTGGATCAAAAATAATTGCAATTTGTATTGATGTGATATAGAATGTTTATATTAACCAGTATTTTAAAATTACATTAATATCACAGAGATTAATTTACACATGATTTTTTGTGATGAAGTTGGTAACTACAAAAAGTTTTATCAATATGCTATGTTTTATTTTCCCCCTGTATCAGCTATATATAGTGAATGACTGAGGTATTGAAGACTTAGATTACTCTCTTTTTTTATTTATTTTTTCCTGCAATGATAGGGATTGAACCCAGATTCATGTGTATAATATGTACCTGCTCTAATACAGAACTATAATCCCTACTAAAAAGAAGTAGATTAGATATCAGCTTATATATTCTGAAGTTCTATTTTTTTAATTGAGTCTTCCAATTTCTAAAAAGACCTGGAAAATTATCAGTCATATTCTTTAATCAAATGAGCAACAAAATTTCAACACCAAAAATTTTTGTCAGATTTTAGTATTAAAAAATTCTTGAAAACTAGAAGCCAATGAAATTTCCTGCTAAAAATATAAGATGACAACTGAATGTATTAAACCATGAGTATCTCCCAAATGCAGAAAATTCAATTCTGAAATTCTATAACTCTACTTTGATGTACTTAGATTTTTGAAAAGAAAATTTTACTGAACCCCAATTTATAACTAGATTAGTTTATATTTATTTCAGAATGCCCTGATGTTTAAAATGCTTACAGTTTTGCAGCACTTAAATTTGGCAAAACATTCTGTGAAGTCATAGAAACAAGTTATTAGATGAGAATGTTTTCCCTTTAAAAATATTTTTAAAGAGGGCAATAACTGCTAAAATATCAGAGTAGACATAATTTCACATTTTAATATTAAAATTAATGGAATAGGAAACATTCTCCATTTTGCAGAATTACCATGAATTTACTTGTTATTTCAGCATATGTTGCAGAACATTATCTCAAATAAAAATATGATGGTCAAAACAGAAAGTCAATAGAAGACTATAATTTGAAACTAAGTAAATATAAATAAGTTTTTGGACATTTCTGAATAAGTTATCTAAATGAATATTTATGTAAATATTACTAAATATTAAACACAGTAAAACTCTATTAAGTACATTCTTCAAGTATGTAGTGATGACAAGAAATGGCACAAAGCATTTTTCTAAATATTTCTAATATGTTAAAATATCCTAAGTGTAATAAATCTTATTATTAAATGTTCAATAATTAAATCAGGAGGCTTTATATTGTTATGTAGAAATGTACTTGGTATTTTTATTTTTAATTTTAAGAAAGTATTTTATTTTAAAAGTGGTTTTACCAGAAGAATTCCATATGTTGCTAATATAATGATATAATTTTTGTTCTGTAAATCATGTAAAATCATGTAATTTAAATAATTTTTAGCTTCCCATTTTCCTTGCAAAAAGTCTGCATTGGAACAATTAATTTAATGTCAAACCTGTGAGGCTACTGGACAGAATGTTTAAGAAGAAAACTTTTATCATACCACGAACTGAAAATGTTACAAGAGATATGGTGGAGGAGGATAGCCAAGGATATAAATCCAAGATCAGGCAATGAGTCCCGGTTTGCAGTGCTTCTAAAATCACACAGAAAGTAGCATTGCCATGGAGACTGCCATGCAGCCTAGCAGGATAATTATTTTTTTCCTTTCCTTCCTCCTTCTCTCTCTCTCTCCCTGCCAGCCTCCCTCCCTCGTTCCCTTCCTTCCTCCCTTCCTCCCTTCCTGCCTGCCTTTCTCTCTCTCTCTCTAACAAAGAAAATGAGATGGAAGATTCAAATAGTCATGAGTGAATGTCTTTTGGGTTTATTGTTTTCATTTTATTGATATCAAATTTATCATTCTAGTCTAGATATAATATCTATCCTCTAATAATAAAACCTCAGTGAACTTCTAAGGATATTTTGCAAATATACAATATAGATTTAAATCGAATCACCCAGTTAGTACATGTGCAACTCTAATTTTTTAAATCACTTTTTAAAAGATAAGGAGATAGAGGTTCATAATACTTACATCATTTGCAAATCTTAGCTGTAGAACTGAGGATATAACTCAGGATTTTGACCTGCTGCCCTAAGTAAGAGCTTTTACCATAACCTCATACCATTATTCCCTCCATGTATGTTCTTTGGACTCCATGTATTCAAGACAGAAAACTTTCTGGGACAAAAAGTTTATATAATTTACTTCGGAGAACACTTCATTCATTTATTATGTGTGTATTTGTGAGTAATTTAAAGATTGAGAGGCAAACTATGCTGAAAAAACAATATAACCTGTCCGGATGTAATACAGACCATTATAAATTTTTTAAAAATGACCTAGATGCGAGTGTAGAAAGCCTATAAAAAGAATAAGAAAGAAAAAAACAACAAATTCCCCCCAACAAAAAGAGCTAATTTGAAAGAAATGTCAAATTATTGTGAGAATGTCATTTCTCTGACACAGGTGTTCATTTGTAATTTACAAATTAATTTATGTGTTATCCAAATTACATGAGAACAAGGGATATTATTTATATTTTAAATATTTTTGTAGATGAAAAGGACAAATAAAAATATAAGGAAAATATGAAATTAAATTATTTTTATTCATGTAAATTTTCTTTCAAGAAATAATTTATATCAAAAATCTTCTTTTAGCCTGTAATCCTAGGGAAAATTACAAGTTTGAGACCAGCCTCAGCAATTTATTGAGACCTTCAGTAACTTAGTGAGATAATGTCTCAATAAAAATAAATAAATTGAACACTAAGGATATAGTTCAATGGTAGAGTGTCCCTAGATTCAGTTCCCAGAAAAAACAAACATACAAACAAACAAAATGCTTTTATTAAGGTCACAGTAGCTTATGGTTAAACTGGTAGTCTTTGAAGGGACATATAACCTTAGCAGTTGAACAATTTAATGTATATCTTTATACTTAATGAAGTAAATTTTTTGAAGGGACATGCAATAATAACTTGTATGCATCTTTTGTAAAAAAAAATTAACTGTCCTTTAAATTCAAAATTTAATGAGAATGAAAAGATGATTTTTTTTCATTTTGTTTTGTCTTGGCAGATAAGCAAGAATTTAAACAGTAAGTAAAGGCTTTTATATTTATATTACATTTTCAATTATTTTATTAAATAAAGTTATTATAGGTAAATTCAAACAAAAACAGTAGATATCACAGGTTCAGGGTTAAGCATGTATATGTGTACTACCAAATAACACTATAAAATTACAACAAAATATTGTGTTGTGTATATTTATTTTTCTCTAGGAATAAATCTATATTTTGTAGCTTATTGTCTTAAAAATGTGGAATATAACTGTTACCAAATGAACCATACAGAATGTAATGTAGGATTTGAAAAAAAAAAATTGACTGAAAAGTTTATAATGAGACATAGCAGCATTTGTAGCAAACATCAATCTACAAAAATGGAATTTAAAGTCTGTGTAAACAAATATGATTTTGACTTGTTAAACAGTAGATGTGATATATGTTCAGATCTAATACAGAATTAAGGTAGCCTTTTTTGTTGTAACATTCTTCTTTTTTATTCTTAAGCATTAACTTAAATGTAATGGTGATATAGTCAAACTGACTCAGTCACTTCTTGTTTAGCCATAGTAATTGGCTATAGAAATCATACCAATAAATATTATAGAAAGTGATGTCAGCAAGCTGGCAGAGTATGAGATCTTGAGTCTCACTTCTTCACTCAGGAAGTTCCACTGGGTGCTAGCCACCAACTGTAACATCCTTTTGAAACCCCGATACATGAAAGCGGGCCCAGAACATCTGCAAAATACAGAAAGCTGAGTAATTTTAACATAAGGGCGAGAGAATGGTCTCACTTCTAATAAACCACTCCTTATACTTCCCCAATTCATCATGATATCAGATCAAGAGGATTTCACAAGACCCACAGTTTCTATAAGGGAAAAAAATGAGCCAGAGGTAATCATTCAACTTTCCAGCATTCTAAGACCATTCTGGAGAAGCCAGTTCTGGTCTGACTTCACAGGGCCTGTTAAGGGACACTGCCTGGTTTGACTTCAGAGACATCACACAAAACAAAGTGATAGTGGGCAGTCCTTGGTGGTGCCTCTGTATTCTGGCCAGCTGTATTGCTTCATCAGAGATAACAGCCAGTCTCATGGTGCAGCCACAGAGCTGAGCTGGTCACCTCAGAAGCACAGTAGGAAACACAATCAGAGCTTGAACCCCGAGACTGCTAGTCTCTTCACTCTGCTTATCCCAAAGCAGGGAGACCACCATCTCCAAGTATCTCAAAGAAGCAAAATGGTGAAACTGGCTTGACCCAGGAAGGCAAGCAAAAGATCCACACAGACGGCAATGTGCCCAATTAACACACCTATCAGTGACATTATCATCTCTGTGATCTGGGGAGAAATGTAGTTGCTATACCTACTTAATCCAGGAGGATTAACGGCTCCTCAGCTCAGTCAAAATTGCATCCCAGAACTCTGCCCATAGCTGGACAAAATCCCTAAGCAAGATTTCTAAGGAGCAGAGCCTCCAGAACTGTCTATCTAGAATAGTGACTAAAACTATCCTCAGAGCCTTACATAGCCCTTCTCTACTTCAGATTCACAATAATTGAATAGCCTAGTCAGGAAAAGCATTCTGAGACCAACTGCCCCAGAAGTCATTGCAGCACCTGGCCAATAGGTCCACTTTAACAGCAGAGCCTCGCCAGCATCCTGTCCAGTGGTCTTACCAGTTAGAAGAACCTAGCTGGTGACCTCATCCAACGGAGAAAATGCAGCAGCCCAGCCAACTAGAAAATTCACCATGAGCTCTACCTAACAGGGTCATCCCCCAGCAGGATCTTCCAGAACTGCAGGCTAGACTAAGTCGTGACATTATGTAGCTACCTATAATAGCCAAAAGGGGGACTGTCTCCTCATATGCACCACCAACAACAATAGGACACAAAAATTATAAAAAACAGGGAAGCATGACACTTCCAGAAGCAACTAATGCTTCAATAATGAAACAAATGAAGATCTGGAAAATGACTGACAAAGAATTCAGAACAATACTCATAAAGAAGTTTAGCAAACTACAAGAATATACAGATTAAAATCTAGTAAGATTTGTAAGATAACACATGAAAAAAGTGATAGAAAAAACAGAGAAATAGAATAATTAAAAATAATAACCAAGCCAGACGCAGTGGCACAAGCCTGTAATCCCAGCACTTTGGGAGGCTGAGAGGAGAATCGCGAGTTCAAAGCCAGCCTCAGCAATGGAGAGGTGCTAAGCAACTCAGTGAGACCCTGTCTCTACATAAAACACAAAATAGGGCTGGGGATGTGGCTCAGTGGTCAAGTGCCCCTGAGTTCAATCTCCAATACCAAAAAAACCCCAAAAAAACCTGATAAAACTTTTAAACCTGAAAAACACAGTGACTGAACTGAAAAATTCAAGAAAAAACTTCAATAGCAATATCAATTAAGTACAAGTGAAAGTCAGTGAGCTGGAAGACAGTACATTTGAAATTATCCAGTCATCAGAGCAAGAATGGAAAAGAATGAAGAAAGTTTATGAAAGTTTATGGGAATTACTGGACACCAACAAGCAACCAAACTTCTGCATACCAGGAGTATCAGAAGGAAAAGGGGGGGGGGGAGCTAGAACTTGTATTTAAAGAAATAACAGCTGAAAACTTTCCTAATTTGGGGTGCCAATACCATGGAACTAGAAGCACAGAAGTCTGCAACAAAAATTAACCCAAAAAGGAGTACATCAAGGTATATAATAATTAACCTATAAAAAAATCAAAGATAAAATTTCTGAAAATGGAAAAGATAACAAACACATCACACATTAAAAGGAGTTCCAAGCCGGGCACAGTTGCGCAGACCTGTTATCCCAGCACTTTGAGATGCTGAGGCAGGAGAATCCCAAGTTCAAAGTCAGCCTCGGCAAAGGCAAGGCGATAAGCAACTCAGTGAGACCCTGTCTCTACATAAAACATACAACAGGGCTGAGGATGTGGCTCAGTGGTCAAGTACCCCTGAGTTCAATCCCCAGTGCCAAAAAAAAAAAAAAAAAGGAGTTTCAATGTGCTCTCAGCAGATTTCTCAGCAAAAAAATCTATAAGCCAGAGGAGGGAAAATATATTCAAAGTGCTAAAGATTCAGAACAAACAAGAATGCATTATTTCAGGGGGATGGCAAGTTCAAAGCCAGTCTCAGCAACTTAGTGAGGCCCTGAGCAACTTAGCAAGACCCTGTCTCAAAATTTAAAAAATAAAAATAAAAAGGGCTGGGGACATAATTCAGTGGTAAAGTGCCCCTGGGTTCAGTCCCCAATACAAAAACAAAATAGCAACAACAAAAGAATGCATTATCTGGCAAATCTATCCTTCAGAAATAATGACCAATATTTTCCAAGACAACAAAAGCTAAGGAAGTTCACCACCACTAGACCTGTCTATGGGAAATATTGGGATGAATAAAGAAAGAACGCTAACGAGTAACAGGAAAACATTTGAAGCATGAGGATTACTAGTCAAAGTAAGGTAAGTCAAATTCAGGCTGCACCAAGACTGCAACAATAGTGTATAAAAAAATTCACTTATGTTTTAGTTCAGAGGTTAAAGACAAAGCTATTAAAAATACTTGTATTTTAGGGGCTTGGATTGTAGCTCAGCATAGAGCGTTTGCCTCGCATGCATGAGGCCCTGGGTTCGATCCTTAGCACCACATACAAAGCAATAAAATAAAGATATTAAAAAAATATATGCAAAATATTCTTTAAAAAATACTTGTATTTTTAATTTACTGGAATAACCAAGACAGTATTTTGGTTTTAGAAATTTTAGTCTCAGAGCCACATCTCAGATCCATAAAGACACAGCTACTCAAGGATGGTGAAGTGAATTGAACTGCCACACGTATCAGTCCATAAGCACAGGGAACACATGAAGTTAAGAGTGGTGAATGACTTTCATCTTATGTTATGTTCTCAATTTACACATGAATAAGTCTAAAAAGATTCATTTATATTTGAACCTATCTAAGAAAATGCCATTATAACATTAAAGCATTGTGGTTAGGCACAGTGGTACATGCCTATAATCCCATCTGCTAGGGAGGCCGAGACAGGAAGTCAGCTTCAGCAACGTAGCAAAGCCTTCAGCAACTTCATGAGACCCTGTCTCAAAATAAAAAATAAAAAGGCCAGAGAATGTGGCTCAGTGGTAAAGTACTACTGGGTTAAATTCCCAGTACTAAAAACAAACAAACAAAAAAACCAAGGATTGTGATTCTCCAACATTGGGTAAATTAAAATATTTTTCATCTGAAAATGCTCAGGTGAATATGTTTAAATATGTTTTCTGAAATGTTCAGACTGAGATTTAACTAATACAATTACAAAAAGCATGTGACATATAAACTAATTGTTAGAGCAAGAATTCAATTCCAAACAAATCAACCAAATCAAACTGAGTTTCTATCCAAGAAGTCTGACCTCACTTTTCAAGTAGAAAACGCTAATATGTATTTCCATGACACATCAGATTTCTGATTTCTAGTTCTAACACAAAGAGGCAAAACTAGGACTTCTCATGAGTTTACCTGGATGTAACAAGGTGACAGTGCCCTCAGTAGGTTTGGCTTCTGTCCCCTTTGCTTTCTCTTGTGGGTCCCGCCTGGGGCTTAATCCTTAGGGAATGGAAGAGGTGAGAACATTAAACAAGAGCTGTCACCACCCTCACCAAAACAAAAAAAAATAGGTTGTTTCATTGATTTTAACAGTGGTATCTATTTAAAAAATATAGATTTGTTCTAGTACTTATTTAAAACTCTTTTTTAAAACTCTTCTTTGTTAACAAATCTGATGTTTTTGTATCCAAGGAATACATGTCATGAGGAATTTTAGGTAAACGTGGCTTTCATTTGTAAAGGTGAAAAGAGTGATAGAAAAAGAAGACATCTGATAGGAAGGAAATACTCGATGAACCTGTTTATAGAAGCGGTTTCAAGAAGGCCAGTTTTATGAAATAGTCCACTAGTTAAAGACCTATACAGTTATCACCACAAAACTCTGTGTGCCTGGATACCACCTGGAAATTCTTTTATGCCTGGGAGAGGTGGTATATCAGTATCATAATTTGAACTATTTTGCATGATCCTTCATGGGCTTTTGAATAATTCAACTTTAAGAATGGACATATGAAAATACAATTAAACTCAGCTGATTCACTGGAAGTTTTGTTGATTCCATTTAATGTGACAATGTAATACTATTATTAACTCAAAGATGTTTTGTGATTAATGTATACCAAGAAAATAAGTATTTAATAATTAGATTACATATCATTCAATGATTGTTTTATTAATTTCTAAAAATAGTTAATTTCATTTTAAAATAATTAAAATAAAATATAAGCTACAGTTTATACTTAAATTCAAATGATGCCTGATTTTTAAAAGTCAAGCTTATTCAATATAATTGAGGTTTCGGGAAAAAAATCTCCTGTGTTAATATATAAATCATTTTTTCTCATGAAATAAGATAAAAACACGTTACCATTTTTGTAGAGCTTTATAAGCTTATATTGCATTGATTATATTTATAACAGGGTTAATTAAAATAATAGTCACAAATATTAGATCCAGTAGTAAAAGTTTTTAAAAAATATTTGAGTGAATGAAAGAACAATTGACAATGTTTTATATTTTGGGTTTTAATGTTATTACATTAATTTATGAACAATCCATTATTGAAACCATTCACTTTTGAGGTGGCAACTTTAGAATAATCATGAAAACCTGGCATGTTTAAGATCACAATAGCTAGTAAGATAAAAGTCATACATACTGTAATTTTATTTAAACTGAAGCTTAGCACTAAGCAAACAAAACAATAACAACTATAGTAATTGCAAAAACAAAAGACCCAAGGGTTTCTTTCTAAATGCAGTGTCATTTATGTTTAGCTGATTTTAATTTATTTTGATGTTATTTTTTCTGGTCACTCATGAAAATATTATAGCCCCAACATCTAATTTAAAACTGAAATCACATTTAAATTATTCATAAAGCATACATTTAAGTTATTTTGAAATATAATGAAGTTTTAATGCCACTTGAAATGCCTTCCTGTCCCTTAAGTAATCTCAATATCAGTCTCAACTGTTGCTGACCAACAATAGAAATAGCAAAACAAATGGTGTATTTCTGGTTTCGTGGAAGTTTAGAAGAAAAAAATAGGGGATTGATTTTTTCCAATGATAAAAAATACCTGTAAACCCTACCTCATAGCTATAGGCATTTGACAGCTCAATTCAATTTATACTAAGGAGAAATCATATAAGTAGAATAACATTAATATAAATTAATTTTATAATCCATTTGTCCAGATTAAGAAAATGTTATTGTTTTTACTTTTAAATAGATGAATTTCTCCTTTTCTGTTCAATTTTTAAGTAGTATTTGGGAATGAAACAATTTTTCATTTCAAAACAAGGATAATTTACATATTTGATACACTATTTTGTCTTTAAACATACTTACTATGGGAAAAAATGTTAAGTCCTACAATTTTTAGGTTTCTTTCTAATGTATTAATTATTATGACTATTAAAGTTTTATTAATTCTTCTTTCTTGATTAAATTATCTTCAGATTTTTCCATACTTATGTGGTTTCTCTCCAGAAATCATTTTTTAATTTGAGAAATATTGTTTTAAAATTATTCTTCCACTTCCACTCTGTTTATCTGCTTCAACTCATTATTTTCCAATTGTTTAATAGTTTGGACCTTTCTTGTTTTTCTTTGCTTTATGTATTTTAAGCCACACAAACATACCTAGAATATGTTGTTTGAGAAATTGTGATAGGATAGTTGCTACTTTATACAATCCTTGAGTGAGTGATCATGAATTGATAGTTAAATCCAATATTCAATATATCTAATAAATCAAGCTGGTTAGGCAATAGAGTTAAACACTAGTAAGCTATTACTGTGGTGGTATTTTGTAGAGAAGATTAACGTCTACAATCAACTTTAAGTAAAAGAGCTTATTCTTGATAATATGAGTGGGCCTCATCTAATCAGCTGACCGTCTTAAGAGCACAAATTAGTTTTCTCTGAGAAGGAATTCTATCTCAAGTATGTAATATGGAAACCTGGCCTGAGTTTCTAGCTCGCCCTCTATGCAGATCTGAGGCTCAAGATCACCTCAACTGGTGCATGAGTTTCCATCATTCTGACTTTTTCAGACTTCCAGAATTGCCAGTCTACATAACCAGGTGAGCCACTGTCTTAAAGTACTTTTAAAATAAACTGATATATATTAAGGTATCTGTTTTGCTATTTTTTTCTGAGTCATGATTGACAAAGAAGCTGTAATTGTATGCATAGAGTTAAGCTTTGCTTAGTGACAGGTATATGTTCTAAGGAATGGCTTTGGATGATTTCATTTTTGTGTGAGAATAATAGATTGTACTTTCACAAATCTAGATGGTTTCAGGCAATCACTCAATGCAGCCTCTTGATGCAATCAAGAAACATAGTAAACACCAGATGTCTGAGGTGCTGCTGGTATAAGCATACATTTTACAGTAGCCTTTTCTGTATGTAGGAGTACACTCCAAAATAAAGATAAAATGTGTGGTACAGCAAATATATGAATCAGCAATATAGTCATTTGTTGTCATTATCAAATATTATATATTGTATAGAAATATATGTGCTATTTTATGTCACTGACAGCCTGGGTTAGTTTATACCAGCTCACAGCAATCTTGTGAGCAATGTGCTGAGCTAGGACATTATGATAGGCATACATCATTATGTACAGAAACTTTTGAATTCCATTATAGTCTTATGAAACAGTTATTGTACATGCAGTCAACAAGCCAACCATGATGATGGTATATGGTACTTGACTCAGTGTGTTGACATATGACTCTGTGTGTTGACAATTTCCTGCTAGTAGGATTAAAGACTGCATGACCTGTTAGGTGCAGCTTTGATCTCATTCTCTGGGGTCAGGTTGGAGCCATTGTAAGAAGACACTACTTGCTTCCTGGGACAATAACTGGCACAAAGAAAACATTTATAAATATTGTTTGTTACTAGCACTAGTAGTTCTGGTGCTAACTGCATGTGTTAGGGTAGTGGTGGTGGAGTAACCCTTTGCTCTCTGTTAGTTCACATTTGAATTATGGACTCATCACTGAAAAGAGGAGGCATGGAGAATGTTCCATCTTAAATGCTCATGTCAAATTTTTTTTTTCTAAAATAAAAGAAAATGTACTCTATGTACACAACAGAATCCTACTCAAACTTAGAAACAACTTGTTTCAGACTTGTCATTTTCAAGAACCTGGATGAACCTGCAAGACATTATGCTAAAGGAAACAAGCTAGACACAGGCAAATAGTGCATGATGTCATGTATAGGTGGGAACCTCGTGGAACTCGTGGAAGTAGAGAGGTGAATGGTGAACTCGTGGAAGTAGAGAGGTGAATGGTGGTTATTGGGGTCTTGGGAAAGGCAGAGTGATGGATGGATGTTTGTCTAAGCTACAAATATTCAGATAGACTGGAGAAAAGAAGTTGTAAGATCTATAATCATGCACTGTGTAGTCCAAAACTGTGAAAAGTAAATATGAAATGTTCTCATCACAAAAAAGTAAATATATTAAGTGAGAAATATATCAATTAGCCTGATATTACCATTTCACAATGTGTATTTACACCAAAATATCACCCTGTCTCCCTAAATATATGAAATTATTATTTATCTATCTGATATTTAAGTAAAGAAATAAATGTCTCAACAAACCAATATAGTTGGGTCTTGCTGTTTTATTCATTCAGTCTCTCCTCTTCTTTGAATTTGAGAATTAAAACATTAACATTTAAGGTGATTATTGAGAGGTAAGTTTTTGCCTCCAGCCATTTTATAATTTGCTGTCTAGTTTCAGTGTAGTTGCTTTCTTTTTTCTCCTTCTCTTACAATTTTACTTTGTGGTTAAACGATTTACTATAGGAGTGTGTCTGGATTCTTTTCTTATTATTTCTGGTTTAACTATTATAGATTTTTGCTTTGTGGTTATCATAAAGCTTACAAAAATATCTTTTGATTATAACAAGCTATTTTGAAATGAAAGCAACTTCACATGATCATAAAGATAAGAAATAGAAAAAATACATTAGAAAACTCTCTAAATTCATACTCTATTTTTCCCCACATTTGGAATTTGTAAAGTCTCAGTTTATAAATTCCTGCATTGTCTTCTCTCAACATATTATTGTAATCATTATTAGTTTAATTGATTTTTTATTATTTTTATTAAAATTATAAGTCTTTTATATACCACGCTTACAATATTAGATTGATCCTCAGAAATGCCAAGTTCCTGCCATACCACCAAGTTAAACCCTTGGTTGCTCTTCTCATTTTCTTTCTCTCTTTCTCTCTCTGTTAGAAGAAACATCTTTAGCATTTGTCTGATAGAGACATTCTCTCAGCTTTTATTTGTCTGAGAATGTCTCTATCTCAGCTTCATCGTTAAATGATAGCTTGGCTATTCCAGCATTCTTGATAATTTCTTCCCTTTGGTATTAGGAAAATCTCATGGCACTTTCTTACAGCCAGTAAAGTTTCTTTTGAGAAGTCTCCTGGCAGGCAAATCAGACACCTTTATATGTTATTTATTGTATCTTGTGGCCTTGAGAATCTTCTCTTTTTCATTCTTTAAGAATGATAAATTCTTTATTATTCTTTAAATCTAACTAGTGACCTTTGATTTTCATATATTTGTACATTTTCATTCTTTTCTAGGTTTGAGTAGTTCTGTTATGTTCTCTTTGAATAGTCTTTCCATCTCTGTAGTATTTTCAAATCCCTTTTCAGTCCCAATATCACAAATATCTACTCTTTGATTGCTGTCCCAAAGTTTATGTATGCATTCGTCATCATTCTGCATTCATTTTCCTTGCTACTAATCCAGCTATATGGTTTCAAGTAGCCTGACTTTGATTTACTGATTCTTTATTCTTTCTTAGTTTGCTATTGATGCTATCTAATGCATATTTAATTTGCTTACTGTAATTTTAATCTCAAAAATTTTCACATGATTTTCAATTGGTTTCATGTTTTAAGTTGTTCTGTTAAAGGATTTAATCTTTTATCTGTGTTTTCTTGACACTCAATAATTTTCCTTAAAACAGCTGTTTACATTCCTCATCTGAGAGTTCATACAAAGTGGTTTCTATGTGCTCAGTTTCTGGCATATTATTTTGACTATTAAAGAAATCATGTGTATCTGAAGGCTATTGATGCCTCGTGATTTATCTAGTGTTGAAATAAGCAATAAGTCCAGGAATGCCACAAGTCTGGTTTTGGTATATTGTCACTGTTTCATCACTAGAAGGTAATCAAAGCCCATGTTTGTGTCAAATCCACAATTAATGTGTTATACATCGTGAACCAAGGGAATATATAAAAAGGGTACTCTATCTCGAAGTCTAGGCCCAGATGTTTGATTCATAATAACCTTCCTGTTGCTGGTAGCTGTGGGATTCTTCCTGTCTCTATGAAGAATAATTATGAAGCGATGAGACAAAATTCCTATGCCATACCTGTAGAAAATTCCTGAACACATACATCTTACTGAGATAGGCACATGAATAGAGAACCTGTAGAGACAAAGAACAAGTAATAATAAACAAATAATAAAACGTCTCCTATCAAGGAAGATCCAGGACCAGAAAGTATTACTGATTAATTATACCCAGACATCTAAGAAAGAACTTATACCAGTTCTTCTTAAATTATTCCCCAAACACTAGAAGAATGTCAATTCTTCCAAATGCATTCTCTGAGACCAGTAGCACACTTATATCAAAACCAGGCAAGGAGTCAACAAACAAAACCATAGGCCAACATCTCTGATGAACATAGAAGTAAAAATTCTTGATACAATTCTGGCAAATTGAATCCAGTAGAACATTATTAGACTATTCACCACAATCAAGTGGGATTCATCTCAATGATGACAAGATGATTCAACGCCTGTAGTTCAATAATTTTTATACATACCACCAACAGCACGAGGAACAAAAATGTTATGACCACCTCAGTAGATACAGAAAAAGAATCTGATAAAGATTAATACCACTTCATGATAAAATATGAATAAATTAGTACAGAATGTATGTAATTCAACATACCAAAAGTTATTTTAAACCAAAAGTTTACCAAAAATCCAACAGCTAACATTTTACTGAATGGAGAAAAACTGAAAGCTTCCTTCTTAAGATCTTCAATAAGACAAGCATGCTCACTTTCAGCACTTTTATTCCACATAGTATTGCAAGTTTCTAGCCAGAGTAATCAGACAAAAGGCAGACATAAAGTGTATCCAATTTTGAAAACTAAAATAAGTTGTTATTGTTTGTAGGTACAATTACAGTATGCATTGAAAAACTAGAAGAATTTATAAAACAAACCTATTAGAAGTAATAAATAATTCAGCCAAGTTGTAGGATATAAAATCAACATTCAAAATATCAGTAATGTTTCTATGTACCAATAGCAAATTTTGTGATGAAACAAATCAAAAAAGGAATCCCATTTATAATAGCTACAAAAATAAAATTAAATAAAATACCTAGGAATAAATTTAACCGGAGATGAAACTCTATGATGAAAATTGTAAAGCACTGGCAAAATGAATTGAAGAAGATGCAAAAAATGGAAAGATATTCTGTGTTCATGGATTTTAAGAATCAATATTTTTAAAGCATCACCAAAAGTGATCTACAGATTCAGTGTTATCCTGAACAAAATAACAATGAGATTCTTCACAGAACAGAATATACAATATAGTCTCACACTGTTCACTGGCACTGTGGATGAAGTAAGCTATTATCTTTCAAGTATATAGCAAGGAAAGCTTGGTCTGAGTCCTCTCTGTGTTCACCCAAGAATCCAGGGTCCATATTTGAAGAGAAGATTACAAATTCTCATCTGCTTTAAATAATTCCACAAAATCCTTGAGAATTCATATTTAATTTCCTCTATTTCTAAACTGGAGTTCCTCAGATTCCTAACCACTTTTTGTTTTATTGGGGTATGGAATCTCTGAGTTAAATGCACAGCATTTATTCCCCTAGAAAATTAAATTCAAATAGTATATGAAGTATATTTTTGAGAAAATTTTAAATGTGCTTGTGTCATAAAATTTTTATTTATATTTTCCATTTTTTATACCATGCACAGCCAGATCTTCCATACTTCTTAACATATTTGGTCACTTACTTTTCAAATTGTGCTACATTTTAATTTTTGGAACCTTGGTAATTTATTTATTGGTAAATAGTATGAAAACAAGAGGGTCTTTTCAACTTTACCCCACACATATGCAGAGGGTCTCTTCCGAACTGTACTGTCAAGCTACTTTTCAATGTGTGCAATTCTTCTTTACTAAACCTAAGGAAAGTTATTTACATGACCATGTTTCTAGTGTAGAACGCCAAGCTCAGAAAGTGCCCTGATGTACCAAGAGCAGCACTGAATTAGTTGTGACTAGCAAATCAAGCATTTCGACAAACTGGGATTAAAGGAAAGTTGTATGCCTATTAGAATATACAGAAATGCTATATAATAAATATGAAACACAGAGGAGGCAGGATAAGAAGCAGGCCTATTTTCTTGGGAAAGTGGTTTTGAAGAATGACTATGTCAATGATGCTCTTTCTGAGGATGCTTTTTACTGGCTATGAAAACTGATGATGCCGTACTAGATCATTTTTTCTTGCAATTAGTACAGATCCTTCTTACTAATTTTGTTTTCATTTAATATATTAGAGAATAAAAGTATTTGAAAAATATTTTAAAATTGAGATTTATTAATAGGATGATGGCTCAGTGGATCTGCTACCTTGTAAAATGAGGAAAGCTGGCACAAACTATGAAAAACAAACAACAAGCAACAATATTGGGAGGCTGAGGCTGCAGTTCAGTGGTAGAACGGTTTCCTAGCATGTATGAGACCCTGGGTTTTATCTCCAGCATCCAACACCAAAAATAAATATCTAAATCCCTCAAATTGCCCTAATGGCATATAGCAAATGAACTAGTATTTCTTCAGGAAAATCTACTAAAACTCATTAATAACCATGAAAATTTGTGACATTCAAGTCACTACCTACTCCATTCTTTCCCTTCTGCTTCATAGTAGCTTTACTCAGCATGGGGATGTTTGGGAGCATAAAGGAGACAGAACATGTTCTATGCTTATTCTCAAATAAAATCCTACGTATCTCTCTAAAAAGGATAAGCCACCAATTTTTCTAATCCCTTCCACCTCAAAGTTGAAGAGGGTACATTTTGGGTGGGTGTGGCTGAGTCCATGCCTCCTGCATCCACTTAGCCATGCCCACAGGACAGAGGCTGTGCCCCAAACATGGCAAGTCAAAATCCTGGGACCTTCCCTGCCATCTTTCCAGTTTGCACACAGGTAGAAATACCACCTAGAGATGCAGGGAATGGAACAGAGATCACATCCTGACCGAAAAACCTGAATGGCTCAGATAGTTTATATGGAGTGAGAAAGCCATCCACAAAATAAGAGCACTTTGAAGCTCTCCTCAAAGATTTCTTTAGATTCAGAGTATGGGAAAGTGCAAGCTTAAGGGTCCTCTTGGAAATAACAGAGCCTTTGAATTAAGAGTACTATCTTAAACCAAAGGTCAGCTGGTTACCCAGAGAAAACCAGGGAAAGATATAGCTCAGGAAGAGTCCTTGTGGAGTCAAAACCTCCAAGAAATTCTCCCTGCCAGAGTGTACTTGAACTAGATTACTAAGACATCTGTGGCCCAGGGTATCATCAAAAAGAATAGAGCAATTCAGTGGTCACTAGTAGAGTGGAAAGGCAGAGGTAATACCAAATAAATCAGACAGCTTACCAGAGAGATAAGAGGAAGAGAAGGTCAGACTGCTCCGCTAAGTTGATGTCCTCGCAGAGTGGCCAGAGGACACTGAATACTGCCTTCTCCAAGATGCAAAATGAAATCTGTAGAGGCAAACAGCCTTCTCTGGAATAGTCTCCGTAAATCACAAAACAAACAAGCAAAAGTAAAACAAGAGGCAGAGAGCAGTGTCAGGATTGCTACACTGTCCCCTAAAACATGGAGATTTCAACAAATTAAATTAGGAGAAATGCAAAGAAACATCAACAGGTAACTCATGATCGGGAAAGATGAACCGAAATAAGCAACAGACATTCTGAGAGAGACCAGGTACGGATGGCACAGGGACCACAAAGGCATATGTACCTTGGAATTTAATGTGATGGAATTGAAGTTCTGGAGTGAATAGCACTCTACCTGCCAAGTACCACGTGGGAGGACTCAACTGCAACCCAACTGGCAGAGACAGAGCCAGTGAATTGGGAGACAGATGCCTGGAAACAGTGCCATCTGAAGAGGAGAAACCAGCATGAATAAAAGTGAAGAAAGCCTCAGGAACACGGGACAACATGAGGTGCCCCAACATAGGCATCATACAAGTACCAAAAAGGGAGAAAAAGAAAAAAGAAAAAATAAATAGGAGAGCAAGTGGTGGCTGGAGGAAACTTTAATTTGCATATCCAAGGAGTTCAATCAATTCCAAATAGGATACATGTGAAGACATTCACAGCCAGACACAGCATAGTAAGAACACTGAAAGTCAAAGACAAACAGAAAATCTTGACAGAAAATGGCATGCTATTTACAAATGAAGCTCAATAAAATTAAGAACTTCCTTCTTGTGCAAAACAAGAGGCAAGAAGGTAATGAAATGAAAGAAATAATAAAAGAATAAACTGTCAACTTCAAATATTATATACTAGCCTATCATCGTGGTGCGCACCTGTAATTCCAGGAATTTGGAAGGCTGAGGCAGAGGATCACAAGTGTGAGAGCTGCCTCAGCAACTTAACAAGACCCTGTTTTAAATTAAGAAAAAAAAATAATAAAAAGGGGCTAGGAATGTAGCTCAGTGGTAAAACATCCCGGGTTCAATCCCGAGTACCACAACAAAAACAAAACAAAACAACCAAAACCAAAACCAAAAACCAGTATATTCTGTATCAAAAAACAAAAAAACAAAACAAACTTTCATGAAATGAATACAAAATAAATACACTCAAAGACAAGAGTAAACTAAGAAAACTTATTGTCAACATCCCTGTTTTATGAAAAGTAGTAAGAAATTTCTTTACACTAAAAGCATATAACTCAAATGAAAAATAGAATCTACACAAAAATCAAAGCACATCTCTAAGAATAATTACATAATTACAAAACAAGACAAATGCATGGCTGTTCTTTCTCTTCTTAATTGATTGAAACAGGAATTGTATAAAACATGTACATAATAGCATCATTAGTCTTTAACATAAAATATGTAATATATTTGGCAATAAGAGCACAAAGGACATTGGTGGGAACAGAGTTGTAATCCAATTAAAGATATGACACTAGATAATAGCTTGAACACAAGAAAAAATAAAGAGAACCAGTAACAATAAATAAACATATATCAAAGCCTATATATATGTGCTTAATTTTCTTTCTTTACTTGAAGAATATTTAAGAGATATGAAAATACCTAAAATGATAATTATAAGAGTATTGTGGGATTTAACATATATAGGTATATGTACGCATAATTTTATAAGTATAATTATATACCAGAATATTTTTTATATTTATATAAAATATATAAAATAATGTCATTGTATATAGCATATATTTTATACAGATACATAAACACATAAACAGAAATAACAATTGAAAAGGAGTATAGGGGATAATTATATATGAGTAAAATTTGTACATTTCCCTGGAGTTAAGTTACTATAAATGTGATGTAGATTATGATAAATTAAAATAAATACAGTAATCCTGGGCAACCACTAAGATGATATTTCAAAAATATAATGGAAATCAAAGGGTTAAAACAGCATTATACTGGGATTGAGTATTTTCTCAAAGAAATATTCCTCCAGGTTTTGGTTTCCAACCTACATCAAAACATAAATAAATAAGTCAATAAATAAATAAATAATATTTACTTTTAAAATTTCAATAGAATGAGAAAAAGTGTTCCTGTTTTAAAGAATTGATTTGGTTTTGAAGTATTTTAACACTCAGATGATATTTCTGTATCTAAAATATCTAGTGCTACACTATTAATTGTACCTAAAACTGATTCTGCTGCCATCAGGTGTGAGTTCCTCCACAGGTTCGCTACCATACAGGTATATTTTAATTGCTCCTGTTGCACAGCTTCTATTTCCAGGGAGAATTTGTGGAAAGTTTGTAACCCGCTCACATGGTCTTTGAACCCTTGTGTATCTGAGGGTGTCTAGGCTTGTGGTTGTGATATGGTGGTTTTGTTTTTGCTTTCAATGAACAAACTTCCCATGCTGCCACTGGATAGCTATTGTCTGCATCACTCATTTGTAAATATTAATTTTTATGATATTCAATTTTATATGAGTAAAAGGCAAGTAAAAATTTATTTTCTCTTTTTGTATTCCATGTACTGCTTATGGCTGAGGAAGTGGGTAATTTTTCATTATGTCTTAGTTTTAAGAGCTTCATCAATAACTTTAAGGGTGTTTTATCATTTTTTCTTAAATAGGGTAAATACTTTTTAAAGTTTTTTTAATAACTTTATAATTTCTTTTTTTTTTTTTTTTTTTTTTTTTTTTACTGTTTTGGTCAGAGACATAGAAACTCAATATTTTGGTATATTTTCTTTGGCCTCACTGGCAACTTTACTTCTGACTGCATCTGGATTTGACTGGTTTGTTTGCACATCTTTGCTCATCTCTTGTTGGTCCCCATGAATTTTGTTGTTGTTTGCTTATATTCCATCATGTTAATTCTGGTTTGCACATTTTTTTTTCTTTTCAAATTGCAGTAAACTTTGCAAAGATCATTAATTTGTAACTTACTAATTTTAACAAATATGTGCTTTGGTATAACTGAGTACCAACAAAGATATATTTTCCATTATCTCAGAACTTTTTTTCAAAACTTTGCAATCTTTAAAAACTCATACTAATTGTCTCAGTCCTATCACTATAGATTATCTGGCCTCTTTGGAGTTCATAGACATGGACTCATACTACCAGTTTTCTTGAATGTCTGGTTTGTTTTCATGAAATATATATATATATATATTTAAGATTCCTTAATGTTGGTGCATGTATTAGAAGTCTTTTTTTTTTTTTGATGACTATCGTCCAATTGTTAAATTAACTAGTATTTGTATAATTGTTCTCAAATTTATTTACAAGGTTTTTGTTTTGTTTTGTTTTGTTTTGTATCAGGGATTGAACCCAGGGTTGCTTAACCCTTGAGTCATATACCCAGTCCTTTTTGTGTCTTATTTTGACACAGGGTCTTGCTAAGTTGCTTAGGGCCTTCATAAATCGCTGGGGCTAGATTTGAACTCACAATCCTCCTACCTCAGCCTCCTCAGCCTCTGGATTACAGGCATGCAGCACCATGCTCCAACTATTTTACAAATTTTTAAATGTATGTTTTCTTATTTCTTGGATAAATGCACACTACTGAAATCGCCAAGTCACAGCATAGATGCCTGCTTCACTGTGATTGAAACTTTAAGTTTTCAGTGAAGACGGCTGCTGCAACTTGAATTAAATTCATTCCTAAGCATTTCACATTCTATGATGCTATGAAAGTTTTCATTTCCCAAATTATTTTTGGATAAAGACTACAGTTGATTATTATTACCATATAATCTGTGTATAACATTAGCTCTAATGTAATTGTAGATTTCTTAGAATTTTTTACATACAATATTATAAAAAGACAGTTTTGAGAAGTATTTAAACTTTCAAATATTTGGAGATCATTAAGTATTTGTTATTTGTGTTTAATTGTGATTGGCTATAGAATGCATTTTGTATGATTTCCATACATGGGATTTTATTAAAATTAGTTTTATGGATGGGCATATTGTCTATTTAGATAAGCACCCCACTTACATTAGTAAGTAATGTTCACTTTGTAGCTTATGGATATGTATAGTATTCTATGACTATGAATTAGGTCAGACTGGTTGCTAGCATTGCTGAATATTATGTCCTTATTTATACTTTGTCTACTTTTCTTAACAATTAATTAGTTGTTGAAATATCCATCGGTAATTATGAATTTGCCTATTTCTTCTCTATTCCTATAAGATTTTTGTTTAGATATTTAAACCTTTTTTAAAAAATTTCAATGGTTAATATACTTTGAAGATTGTCATTCTTGATGAAATGGTCATTTTATTATTATGAAATACCTTCCTTTACCTCTTGTCACCCTTCTTGTCTTAGAGTCAACTCTGTCTGATTAATATAGGCCAAACATTTTTTCATACTTATTTGCATGATACATTTTCTTCCATAATTGTAATTTTAATCAGCCTTTTTGCCTATTTAAATGGTATCATATCTTTACCCAACCTGATAACTTCCTTCTTTGTAATATGAGTGATATGGTTTGAATTGTTTTCCATCAAATTCATACTTTGAAGCCACACCCCACAATGTGATTCTGTTTGGGGATGGGGCTGTAGTCGATGCTAGAAGCAGTCATAATGAGATGGATGCCTGCAGAAGTGAAGCATAGATCCACTTTCTCTGTTCTGTGAGGACACAGGAAAAAGCAGCTGCTTTCTTCACAGTCTCACCAGTAACAAATTGGTCAGCAAACCATGAGCGGAAATGTTGTTTCAAGTGCTTAGTCTGATTCTTTTCTGGCCATCTGGGCAGACAAAGACAAAACTTTAGTTCATTAGTCCATTAATTACATATTTGGTACTATGGACTTGTGTTCAGTTTCTCACCATATTTGTTGTTTGGTTTGTTTCTTCTTTTGTTCTTTCTTTCCTGCCTTCTTTTTGGTTGAAATCATTTAAAAATCATTATTGTATTTCCTCATTTGCTTTCTCTCTTCTTAATATATATTGTTATTTTTTAAGAATCATAATATACATAGGTTAGACAACTAGAATTAATATTGTGCTTTTGGGTACATGGGCAAAAGACAATTATATTACAACAGTATAGTTCTATTTCACCTGTTCTTTATTTTATTATAGTTATGAATTTACTTCTAAATAATTTTCTAAATCTCACAAAATATTATAGGTTTTGTTTTAGGTAATGTGGTGACTTTTACTAAAATTCAAGAAAAGAAAAAAGCTTATAAAATATATGGTATAATAGTTACATTACTAGTGCTGTATTTTCACTTTCATATATCTAAATTTCCCATAGTATTTCTCTGTAGTCTGAAGATTTCTCATTTAAATTATTCGTAAGGAGATTAATCTGGAAATAAACTCACAGTTGGTTTATTGGACAATGCCCCTTTTTGTAAAACAAATTAGAAAAATAATGACATAAAAATAATGGAACATATTAACAGATGTAAGTTGAATTGACTAAAACAACAAATTCAGAGAAAAAAAGAGGTAATAAGAAAATAAATCCACAACCATTGTCCCCCCAATGCAAGCAGAGGAAACAAAAAATAAAGACAGATGGGCAGAAGGATATATAACTTGAAATAGGTGACATTAAAACAATAAAAATTATATATCAAATTTACATATATTTATCTGTATATCTATTAATCTGTCTAAGAACTGGAAAAGAACCATAACAACAGATATAGAATACAATCAATGAGTAAATTAGACATATAAATGGATCATACAAAATTTGAAAATCTAGAAGTTATGGATTCAATTAGAAAATATAGATTAAAATGTAATATTTAAATTTAACCACAATGTAGAAACTTTAATCAAACCATATAGGAGAAGAGCATTAATATGTATAGGGGTCATATGTTTTCACAATTGAATATTTTCTACTAAATTGTTAGATAATTTAAAGGTCCTCTCACAATATTCTAACCCATAAAAACATGCAATATCCATAGATATTTATATTGGTAAATATTTCATAACATCATTTACATGATATTTAAGAACTGAAAGAAGTATTGAAAGAACATGCAAATTTTTCTCTAGTCATGGGACTCAGGTGGTAGTCTGTGTAGGTTAGAGATTGATAACAAGATGATGTGGGTAAACTTTGGGCAATAGAACTACTTTAAAGAGTAAGATGACAGTTATATGTGTAGGCATTTGTCAAAACTCATTGAATAAGTCATTTGGGTTGAATTTCACTCAATGTAAATTTATCAGCTGAAATCAAATATGTATAACCATCAACTCAGTAATTGAATATCTGGTAATTTGTCCCATATAAATAAAAATATCACTATAAAAGGTATATGCAAAGATATTTATTGCAATATTAATTGTAATAACAAAATTCTGGCAATAAATGAAATCCCTCTCAGTAGAAGATGGACAAATAAATCATTCTACAATGGAATATGAATGGGATAAAAAAATCAGAATTGAGATTAATTAAAGGTTTTGCTAATAAAACCATTTGTAAAAAATGTATATAGACAAAATATACAGATAAATATGTATTTGTACACACGTGTGTTTGTGCATATATGTATCTTTGTAGACACATAAACATCCCAAATTTTATTCTGTCCTAGCTAGTTTGTTATGAGGAAAACTCAATGTAGCATTTGAAAAGAGCTTATGAATTGTAAGATGCCCTGCACGTATCATCAATTACTATTCAATCCAACAATTGGCTAAAGGTCACAAAAAAGAGTGGCTCAGTCTGGTCTAGAACAGAAGACTCAGTCTTCTTCAATTTTACTGTAAAAGATATTTTCCTAATTAAAATTATGAAAAGTCTATGCTTATTTTTCAAGGTACAGTTTAAAAATTGAGTACTTGTAATTATACAACTTGAAAAAGACGATTATTGGTTCCTGTTACTGAAAGTTACTTATATTTCATAAAATTACTCACTATCATATGAGTATGTCTTTGCTTATAACTTTAAATTATCAAAAAGATATAATAACAGCACATTAGGCAAATTGTTTATAATCATACACTTTTATTAAAACCCAATTTGACTGAATTAAATTGGATCATTTAAAAACATAACTGCACAGAAATGAATGTACATTATATTGTAATATTATGTCTAAATGATAGAGATAAAAGACAAAAGACAAGTTACCAGAGGGAAAACTTGAAATTGATGGGAAAAAAATAATAAGACCCATGATAACATAAAGAAGACAAGAAAATAGCAATCTAGTTTAGCAATAGGAGATTTCATTTTCTCCACAAAAAGTGTGAAACTTTTGAGAGGTGTAGGACAATAAAATATAAAATTATGGATGAAATAAAGAATTATTGACCTTCTGTGTCAGAAATCCTAATAGGACTGGTCCTATCCAATCTTAGAGAAAATGTGCAGTTAGTAGATTAGAAATAGCAAAGCCACTTGGTTCAAGTGACCCCATGATTAAATTCAATATAACTTAGAACAGTGACCTAAATGCTGTATCAAACTGGAGTTTGAATTCTCAAAAGCATATTTTCAAGGTGGAAGAAAAGGAATAGAGAAAGTGGCCCAGGAAATGATAAAATAAATCTAGACTAGTGAGAATAAGGGGATTAAAAAGGAAAAAGAAAATAGAAAATATAGGACATTACCTTTCCAGGGCAGCCACTTTAAGCATAGTTTATGTTAAAGCAAATGAATTATTTCTCTGCTTTTTTTTTCCTTCAATGATTTATTCTTTTAGTGGGCATCACATATTAATGTTAGCAATAATTAAATTCCATATTAAGTCAAGCTGTATGCTCTTTCCCTGAAGAATGAATGTAGTTTAGCAATAATTCTTATTGGATCATAAAGCAATTCCTTAGGAAATGGAACAAAGAAATCATTCCCTAAAGCTTATCCCAAGGAAACACCACCCACATTTTATTAAATTGTTAAATAAAACAGTAGGCAGAATTGGGAAACTCAGTAAATGAAATAAATTCTGAAATGTGAAAATATTACCTTTTTACTGAAGGTAAAATTGACAATGATGTGCAGTGATACCTGAATTAACCAATACCTGGCCAAGAGAGTATCTATGAAATAACTGGTGTCACCATGAAACTAGATGCTCCACGCAGAAATGAAGAAGGCTTCACACTGCTCAGGCCTCCAAATGAGAACTTTAAAAATTTTCCTCTAAAGGTTTTTTATTTGTTCTAATTAGTTATACATGACAGTAGAATGCATTTTGATTCATTGTACACAAATGCAGCACAAATTTTCATATCTATAGTTGTATACAATATACAGTCACACAATTCATGCAATCATATATGTACCTAAGGTAATGATGTCCATCTAATTTTGCCATTTTTCTTACCCTAGTGTTTCCTTCTCTCCCCCTCTTTGCCCAATTCAAAGTTCCATAATTTTTCCCATGCCCCTCTTGCTCATATTATTTTCTAATGTAGTTCATCAAGGATCCAAGGAAAGAAACTATGGTTATATTTAAGATATAATGTTCAATAAAACAGGTCAGCTATACTGAAAATTAATTTAGCCTTAGTATTCATCATATCCTAATAAATACAGATTTTTAAAAAAAATTTTCTTTGGTGTTCTTGTGCACTCAAATTATGAAAACTTGCTTTAGACTTTTGGTTATTTATCACTACCTTAACACCTGTCAAATGCCAGGGTTCAACTTCAGAATGAGATTTATTATCCAATAAAAACTATTTTTTTCATCTATATTTAGGTCTTTTTCTTTACATTTCTTGTTAAAATTTTGTGTACAATTTTCTCTACAACTTTATCTTCCTGAAAAGTAGTAAAGAGGAAGTCATGAATTTTGTAATTTTATATTTTTCTCCCAAATCTTCTGAAATTACACTTGATATCCTAAACATAATGCTAAAAGGTCATTTTTATATGAATTAGTAACAATTAGTGTTCAATTGAAAGATGATTTTGGAAACCTATATCTTGTTCTTGTTATAGATGGTTTTATTTTACTAGTGATAGCATCTAACTTATTAAAAAATTTTTGTTAATCAGACAACATCATGCTGTTGAATGCTTACAATGTGAAAGAAGCTATTTTTGTAATCTCAAAGCTACATCTAATCTTATCCACATTAGAGTCTTATTGAATTGGAATGATTATTGCCCTTATTCACAGAAGAATGAGCTGAAAGATGGAGTCTGAGTAAATTGTTCAGTCACACAGCCATGTTAGAGCACATAGGTCTTATTCTTTGAAATGACTTCTTATTAGGGATTTCTAACATTTTTAAAGTATTAATTACAAGTATAATTTTTATTCATCCATCATAGTTTGGATGGTTGTTAGTTCAATGTCATTATTTAGACTACTCACATTTGGGTCTGCTCCAAAAAAATTTAAATATGAAAAATTTTACATCACTATTATCAAGAAAAAGCAATATTCCTTGATATAAAATGAGGCATCTGTTAAACATAAGCATAATTAACCTATAAAGCTCATGATATAGATGTAACTGATTAACTGAGATAAAAAGTGAAGACACTTATTTTTAAAAATCAACTCTATCAATGTTTTTATACACAAAATGAAAGCATTAAAAATGATGTATTATTAGTTTTATATCCCTAATTTAAAAATAATTTGAGCATCTTTAGTTTTTAAATTATGGTGCTCTCTGAGCTGTATCTTTAGAAATAAAGTAAGGCAGCAGAACACAATGACTGCAATGAGAAAAGTTAGTATCTCTGCTAAGAATCTGGAGAGTCTGCCCTGGTTACAGGCCAGGTAGGGCAGCTGGCTTCTGCAATTGTGTGCAAGATGGGTACTGGGATTGTCAGTACCTATGCAACATTATTAAACTATGCAACATGATTAAAAACAAGAAACATTTTTATGCCTTTAAGTGCATAACCATGAGATACATATCATTTCAGAATGTACTAAAACCTGATCATGTAAATGTGTTCAGTTATTAGGTTTGTCTTCAGAATGGTAGAATGGAGTGCTTTCCATTTACTGATGCCATTGGTTTTGGAAAACATTTCAGAACACATTTCAGGAAGTCTCTCAAGTGTTTCTTCATAAATTGTTCTGATACTCTTAAGATAAAAATAGCCCTATTATTTAGATAATGAAAGAGAACAGCTTAATGCAATCAAAGTTTATACTCTCTGGCTCCATATTTCTATCGTATTCATTTTCCTTTGGAGAGGCAATAATGAAAGATGGTTTGGAATGGACACATTTAGGATTTTCAAATGAGAAGCCTTATTTATAAAATATGTAGGTCTTAAAGTTAGTTCTACTTTTGTATTTAATCTTATATAATGGAAGTTTTTCCCGGGGAGAATTGAAGTTCTCTCAATTAGAAAATGTGGGAGAGGAATTTAGAGGAACAAAGCTGACTACTTTTGTTTGAAAACTAGATTTTTGTAGTCATGGCTCTGATCTTCACAAACTGAACTGCTATTTGGAAAGCAGAATGAAATTTCCTTGAAAAAATAAAAGCATGAGAATTGTATGATCCAGTCATTCCAATTATAGGTATTTTTATAAAGAAATATCGGGATCTTGAAAAGATACTAGTATCACCCAATTCATTGCAGCACTATTCATTATGGATAAGATATGAGAACAACCTAAATTTCCACTAATAGACACATGGGTAAAGAAAATGTGTTATATGTGTATGCAAGTGAATGCCATTCCTTTTTTAAAAGAAGAAATTATGACATTTGCTGCAACATAAATGAAACTTGAGGACTTTATGCTAAATAAAATAAGGCACTCTCAGAAAGAAAAATATCTTACTATTCTACATATATGAGCTTATCTAACATAGTCAAATTGATAGAGTCAAAGAGTAGAATGATGGTTGTCAGAGGCTGAGGGTGTATGAGGGAATGAGTGGATGCTTATCAATGCACATTGTTCCAGTTAAGCAAAATGAGTGAGCTCTGGAGATCTGTAAAACATTGCATCTATGATCAGTGTTAATCCATTGTGTACTTATGTGTGGAAAGAGTAGATCTTATGTTAGCAGTCCTACCACTTTTATATAACTTATAAAAACAAAATATAGTAAAATCAAAGAGATTTTAGAATTCTATTCCCTGCATTGAATTTTAAAGCTAGCAAGGTATATAAACAATTTAGTACACTGGCTGTTGAGAGTCTGTGAGACATCTTTGCTTTCTAAACAAATGATGGCATTGATTTTGCCAGTCTTATCTCATTTAGTGAAATTTATTTACCTTTAATAATTTTCTGGGATTTACACTTAATATGTACCTATCATGCACACAGAATGATCTGTTCTTACTTATGAGTAAGAAAAAAATGGAGATTTATCTACTGAATTAAGGACAATGATAAAAATGGAATGGGAAAATTTACATATGTTGCCTATTGGGGATTAAAAAGGCTGGCTGGTTTTAAGTCCTTTGGGTATAAACTGAGGAGTGGGATGGCTGGATCAAATGGTTGTTCCATTCCAAGTTTTCTGAGGAATCTCCATACTGCTTTCCATAGTGGTTGCACCAATTTACTGTCCCACCAGTAATGTCTGAGTGTACCTTTTCCCCTACTTCCTCGCCAACACTTATTATTGCTTGTATTCTTGATAATTGCCATTCTGACTGGAGTGAGATGAAATCTTAGAGTAGTTTTGATTTGCATTTCTCTAATTGCTAGAGACGATGAACATTTTTTCATATGTTTGTTGTTTGATTATATATCTTCTTCTGTGAAGTGTCTGTTAAGTTCCTGAGCCCATTTATTGATTAGGTTATTTGATTTTTAGTGTTGTTTTTTGAGTTCTTTATCTATCCTGGAGATTAGTGCTCTATCTGAATTTTATGTGGTAAAGATTTTTTCTTATTCTGTAGGCTCTGTCTTCACATTGTTGATTGTTTCCTTTGCTAAGATGCAGCTTTCTAGTTTGAATCTATCCCATTTATTGATTCTTGATTTTATTTTTTGCACTTTAGGAGTCTTGTTAAGAAAGTCAGGTCCTAAGCCAACATGGTGAAGACTTGGGCCTACTTTTTCTTCTGTTAGGTTGCAGGGTCTCTGTTCTAGTGCCCAAGTCTTTGATCCACTTTGAGTTGAGTTTTGTGCAGGGTGAGAGATAGGTTTAATTTCATTTTGCTACATATGGCTTTCTATTTTTCTCAGCACCATTTGAATAGGTTATCTTTAATCCAATGTAAGTTTTTGGCACCTTTGTCTAGTATGAGATAATCATATTTATATTGGTTTGGCTCTGTGTCTTCTATTTTTTACCATTAGTCTACATGTCTATTTTGGTGTCAATACCATGCTGTTTTTTTTACTATTACTCTGAAGTATAATTTAAGGTCTGGTATTGTGATGCCTCCTGCTTCACTCTTTGTTCAAAGGACTGCTTTCATACCACAGTGATGGAGCCATATCATTTTTATGGCAGCTCAATTCATAATAGCTAAGCTATGGAACCACCCAGGTAACAACAGATGAATGGATAAAGAAAATGTGGTACATATGCACAACAGAATATTACTCAGATATTACTCAACCTCAAAGAAGACTGAAATTATGACATTTGCATATAAATGGATGGAGCTAGAGAAAATCATGCTAAGAGAAATAAGACAATCCCCCCAAACCAAAAGCCAAATGTTTTCTCTGATAAGCAGATGCTAATCCATAGTGTATGTTTGTGCGAGGGTGAGGGGGATAGGAAAGAATGAAGGAACTTTAGGTTGTGCAGAGGAGAGTGATGGGAGGGATAGGGCTGTGAGGATAGGAAGGACAGTAGAATGAGACATACATTATTACTCTATTTACATGTATGATTATACTACTGGTGTGACTGCACCATGTATATCCAGAGGAATGAGAAGTTATGCTCCATTTGTGTAGGATGTGTCAAAATGCATTCTACTGTCATGTATAACTAATTAAAACAAATTTAAAAATAAGAAAAATGCTGGATGAATGTGCATGAACTCATCTATCCTTTCGCTAATGTATTATTTATGTGTACCTATCTATCACTTATTGTATATTATTGGTTATATAAAAGGGAAACAAGATCTAAGAATGAAATAATTCCTGAATAGAAATATGGTAGTTTTACATGGGCTAGCAACATTAATAAAATAAATACACTACTTATGTTAAGACTTCATCTATGCAAAGTTGAAAGAAAAAGACCACTGGTTTCATCAGAGGTTGACTTATTCCAAAAAATGATTGACTTAGGACAAGAGAGCATTCCTCATTGAGTAATTAATGACGTTAGACATAAAGAACAAAATAAATAAGTAGTTATGGAGAGGACAGTACCTCAGACATACTTTTCTGGTTCTCCAACTTGCTAAGCAGATCCCGGGAGCTATTAGCTTCCATGCTCATGTTTGCTGATTTCCGTATCATTCTATATATATCATACCAGTTATGTTTTCTGCAGAATCATGAATAATACGTATCTTATAAAAACATAATTTCTTCACAGAAAAATAAAATATCTATTTGTTTATAGAAATTATTTCTCTTTCAACCTTTTATAATCAGCAAATCCCTCTTTTATTAATATACATTCTCAATTTACTTCTATACTGAAACATAGAAATTAACTATGAAATTCTACACCCGAAAACTAATCTTCCAATACAATGTGTTATCTTACCATACATTATTTTGCCTTGCTTTGATTTGCTTGAATGTGTTTTGTCATCTTGTACTACCTCAAGAACCATTCTATGTAACCTAATGCACTATCTATAAATTCTAATTTACTCTTATTCCCTCCTTCCTTCACCTATCCATCTATCACTCATCATGGCTCTCTCTCTACAGACACATATACATACACACAGTCATTTACAACTTCTGAAGAATGTGCCAATTAGCGATTTTTGTTATTGTGCAAACATCCAAACATCATATAGTCCATTTACACATAGATGGCTTCTTGGTGCAAAAACAACAACAACAAAAACCCACAATATTTACAAGGCTTTTGAGTCTGCTGCTGACACAACATGGTATACATTTATAGTAATTTTTGTTTGTAATGAGGAAGAGCACATTCTAAAATAACAATAAAAAGTTTAGTGTAGCTAATACATAAATGACTAACACACTCATTTATTATCAAATAGTATGTACTGTTGCTCCCCACACAATGTTATTTCAGGGACTTGGTGGATCAATGAAATTCCTGATGGGAGGAGACTGGCCACAAGTAGGCTCTGAATGTTTTGTTTTTTGTTGGTTTTTTTTAACATTTTTTAAAGTATTTTTCTTTTTAGTTGTAGATGGACACAATATCTTTATTTTATTCATTTTTATGTGGTACTGTGGATTGAACTCAGTGCCTCACACATGTGAGGCAAGCTCTCTACCACTGAGCCACAACCCCAGCCCTGCATGTTTATTAGGTAGGTTTAAAAATCAAAAGGATTTGCTTTGAGAAATCTTCAAGATAAACGAAACAGAGTTTTGAGCAAAACAGCCCAATTAAAGCTTATCAGTTTGTGCCCATATCTCTTCTGCCTTTGGAGAGCTGACATTTGAACTGAAGGCTGTTGAACTAATAAATTCCATGACAGGTATAGAATTTTGCCTCTTAACAGGGGCCACTGTCAAAAGGGCAGTTTTCTTGACACCTTCCTACTGAGAAATTCTCAAGGGAAGTGTGTCACAGATGTCCAAGGCAGTTTCCAGAAATGATTCATTCACCGCTCCCATCAATGTACTCTACATGATTATATGTTCTGTGCTTTTATACAACAGGCAACACAGTAGTTTTGTTTATACCAACTCTACCACAAAATATGTCATATGTTTTGATTTTCTGATGATGTTATGGTGACTATAACATTACTAGGTAAATGGAAATTTTCAGTTCTGGGTTAATATTATGGGACCTATATTGATTATGTATTCTGTCATTGACCAAAATGATGTTAGGTGGTGCATAATCATAAGTGTGTATATATGCATCTGTGTGAATATACAAGGGTGCATATATAAATATAGGTATACACAACTGTGCATATATAAAAATCTACCTGCATGTATCTACATATGTACATATATGTGCATATATATAAATACACAAATATACATAGATGTGTATGTTTTCTCCATGTCATTGTAATGAGTGAAGTATTTTTCTACTCTCATCAACAGTATGCTCTGAAGTCAGAGTAAAACCTTCTAAAAACACTTCATTTTCTATAAGACAATACAAAAAAAAATTATTCCAGCCCAGTGGTTACAATATCAGATAAAATGATTTTTTTTCTTTTTGATACTTTAGAAAATCATAATTTCTTTATCTTCCTGAGGCTAAAGAGTTACATTACCATAAACAATAACAAGATCATTTTCCCATAATAACTATGCCAAACTGCAGCAGCACTGAAAAAGAGACAAATGCAGTGTTTTAAAAGTGAAACGAGAAATCTGGTTGTGGAGGAGCTTATGCCACAGTTGATTTCATGACAGTTTTCCTATTTGATCTTTAACCCTTGAGTAAAAGAATAAGAAAAAACAGAGCATAGCTTCTATTGCCATAGCCAATTCCCAGGCACTGAATCTGGTCATATATGACTTAAAATAGATCTCAAAGTTAAGTGTTGGAACATGAAGTAATGTGCACAAGTATGGAATACTCATGAAAGATGAGGTTGTAAATGCATAAATAGCACAAACTTTAACTAAAAAGCATTTTTTTAGTGTAATCCAAGTCTTCCAGTCAAAGGGAAGGGTTAGAGATCAGCAGAGAAAGGGTCATAAGCAGTAACATGAAGACAAAACCCTCTAGTGGGATAATACCTCTAGAGGTTGTTTGAGGCCTAAACTTTAAGCCCATATCTCTTTGAGTTAAAATGTGTGTACTCTCCCAATACTGGACAAGGAGATCAGATTTGGCAATGCCCAGTCAGCACAAGGCTAGTGAACTTGGTTGCCAAAATAAACTGAGATATAAGGCAGATTCTTTACAGATCTGAGAAGTTACAAAGCACATTTTAGTGGTCTCCAACACCTAGTACTTCTTTTCCTTTGTACATTCATCAAAGGCTCAGTGGTCACCTCCTAGGTGTCCCAGCATCCTGCACTTCACACTCAAAGGCTGTTTTCATGCTTTCTATGACCATTACTTTGTTTCTCCTGTATCCTTTCTCTCCTCAGGGCTTTGCTAGTGTAACATGATGAAAAGTGTTACAATTCCATGTAACTGCATACAAGTTGTAATACATTTAAAAGCAGATCAGAGCCGGGCGCGGTGGCTCACGCTTGTAATCCCAGCACTTAGGGAGGCTGAGATAGGAGAATCGCGAGGTCAAAGCCAGCCTCAGCAATGGCGAGGCACTAAGCAACTCAGTGAGACCCTGTCTCTACATAAAACACAAAATGGGGCTGGGGATGTGGCTCAGGGGTCGAGTGCCCCTGAGTTCAATCCCCGGTACCAAAAAAAAAAAAAAAAAAAAAAAAAGCAGATCAGTTTTGTGCATATTTTCCATTGTCTATCTGCACATTATGGAAGGCTAGTTGCTCCCCTAACACTAAACAATCTCCCTGATAAAATTGCCAGTCACGATGGTGAAGTGTCAGCCTGAGTGCCTTGACACTTGTCTTTTATAGGTGCTTGTGCCTGACATTGCTCTCATGGACGCTCATCACGTTGCCCACTCACTGGAGCACCGAATCTCTCCCTTATATCCCCTTAGGCTACAGCTGGAGAGAGAGTGTGAGACATGCAAATCACATGATGGTCAAGCTTAAGCCAAGGATAAAGTAAGAGTGTTTTCTTCTCTTATTCCAATGTAAACTTTTTATTCAGTTGTGATTTACTAAAAAAGTTATACTTACAGGATGTGTAGTTTGTTTTAAAAAAATTTGAAATATACTCAATAAATTGCATGCCCATGTGCCATCATTCCTTGACTCAGCCTCCCATAGTGTTCAGCTATTAGAAATGTTGTCAAACACCGACTGTAGAGGTTGAATGTAAATTATAAACTTTCAGATATTATGAGATTTACTCATTTATTTTTTATTTATTTTCCTTTCTGGTTTACATTTGATGATCGTTTGTGCTTTGCTGTGATTGTTGATGGTCCAGTGTCAAAATTTTTGAAGATGAGATGAATTAGAAAGAGAAAGACTCTAGGCCAAGGTCTATAGACAATTCTGATGGGGTTATTGATGAATGATTAAATCTTCTGAGTCACTTGTTAGGTCAAAAAGGGATGGATACACACACACACACACACACACACACACACACACACATACTACAGACAAATATACCTGCAGTATGCCTTTACAATGAACAAGGTTATTACAGCTAGGTAATGCAGAGTTCTAATACAAATTATTTTATACTATTCTATGAAAAGGAAAGCACAGTTACCTAATATTATAGTCATTTGATGGGCAAATGTATTGAAGGTTACATTTGACCTTTGGAATCTCATTTAAAAAGTCGTGTTCACTGAAAAGGCTCAGGGAACAAATTTCTTGGTAGAATATACTACCAGAGAAGGACAAACCATAGACTTCATCAGAATGAATGCTAACACTGTGGGCAAGTAAAATCACAGTGGGCAAAAAGCTCGGACAAGATTAAAATTTTCCACTCTTTCTACCTAGGGAATTTAGTTGGATGAATTTCCTAAATAATTTCAAGGATGTATAAATACTTTAGTATTTACTTTAGTGACCTTTACTTTAGTGACTTCTGCAAAGCTATTTTTTTCACATTCCATCATCTAACGACTTATTCCTTTCATTTTCATAGACTTCTTTCCTTAATTTTTTATTGCATAAAGTTTAATAATACAAACATATCTTTTTAACTATTTAAGTGATGTCATTATTTTTGGTATTTCAAGAATGTTGTGCAAACATCGACCTAACAGAATTCCAAAATAGTTCCATAAACACCAAAAGAAACCCCATACACACCAAAAGAAATTCTTTCCCCACAAGAAGTGAGTTCCAACTGTTGTCTACCTGCATCTGTCATCCACCACAATGTTTTTGTCTCTATCTACACATTTATCTGTTTTGAATATTTTGCATAAATGTTATCAAGCAACATATGGTATTTTGTGCCTAGATTCTTTCAGTTAACAGATGTATTCAAGATTCATCTATGCTAAAGAATGCATCAATATTTATTTTTTTTGGATGAATAAATTTTCTATTGTATGAATATACAACATTCATTTTATTTGTTCATCAGTGGAAGGAAAGTTGTTTTATTTCCATTTTTGGCTACTATAAACAATGCAGCTACGAACATTGTACTGTATTTTTGGTATGTGTTCACATATGTTTTAAATTCTCTTGGGTAAATATGGAATTTTGGGTAATGTGATAATTTTACATTTAAGTTTTGAGTAATTTCTAGATTGCTTTCCAAAGTGGCTGATCCATTTCACATTCTCACCAGCAATAGTTGAGGGGTCTATTTTCTTCATATCCTTGCCAACATTCATTATTATCTTTTTTGATAGCAATCCTAGTGGATAAAAAGAAGTTTCTCAATGTGCTTTAGACATGTTTTTCCCTACAAACTAACAAGGTTGAACATATTTTCATATGCTTTATTGGCAGTTACATATCTTTTTAGAGAAATATCTATGTAAATTCCTTGCTCAGTATTTAATTATAATTATTTGTGGTTTCTACTATTTATTTGTATAAGTTCTTCATATAGTCTAGATGAAAGGCCTTTATAAGATATATGACTTGCAAATATTTTCTCTTGTTATATGGGTTATCTTTTCACTTTCTTGATATTGTCCTTTGATGAACAAACTTCTTTCTTTAATATGAAGGAAGTAAAATATATCTATTTTTCTGATGTTAATTGTGCTTTAGAATGTCGTTTGTTATAAAGTATTGCTTAATCTAAGCTCAAAAATATTTAAATCTTTATTTCCAAGGTTTATCCCTTACAATTAATTATTAGATCCATGGTGACCTACGTTTGTATGTTTGTGTTTATGGTCTGAAATAGGACCGATATGTGTTCTTTTGCATGTGAAAATAGTTTTTCCAGCACTACATTCAGAAAGAACAGTTTTTACCAATTAAATTGTCTTGGCACCTCTGTGGCAGTATGGAACGTCAAGGTCAAAAGCAGAAGAGGTCACTTGGATGTCTTTGAAAGAATGCTGAAAATGGAAATATGGTGAAGGGGACGCCATAGCGAGCAGCAGATCTTAACATTCTTACGGGATTTTTTCCTGTATCTTCAATTCTGCTCAAATGATCTATGTCTATTCCTCCGCCAGCACCACATTGTTTTGATTACTGCAGCTTTCAGCAAATTTTGAATTTGAGAAATACAATCCTGTTTACTTTGTTCTCTTTCAAAGTTGTCATAGTTTTTCATGTGACTTTAGGGTCAACTTGTCCATTGGTGCCCGAAATAAATAAATCAATAAATAAAACAAAGAAGTTGGAATTTTGGAATTTTGACAGGGATTACATTAAATATGTAGATTAATTTGAATACTATTATAATATCAACAATATTATGACTATTATTTACTCCAATTTATAGACAGGGATAGCTTTTTCTTTATTTGGGCCTTTTTTCAATTTTGTTCAGCATTTCCAAATTTTCAATCTACAAGTCTTGAACCCCTTGTTAAAAATATTCTTAAGTACTTTATTTGTTTTGAAGCAATGATGAAATAGAATATCTTCATAATATCATTTTCATATGGATCATACAACTTCACAAATGAAGGTTATTTTCATATTAGTACTTTGCCCTGCAACATCTTGGAAGTCCGTTTTTAGTGCATCTTAATGAGACTATTTATATATAATAGCAGGCAATGTGTGAATGGATGCAGATTTACTTCTTCCTTCTATTTCACCTGGCCTTTATTTGGCTTCTTGTGTACTTGCCCCAGCTGGAACATTCAGTGTAATGTTCAACAGCAGTGTCAAAAACAGACCTCTTATCTTGTTTCTGATTTTAGTGGGAAGGTTTTCAGTCTTTCGCCAGGCAATATAAAGTCAGCAGAGGCAGTTTAATCGATGAACTTAGTCAAGTTGAGGAGCTTCTTTTTTTCCTGGCTGATTGGATGTGTGTATATGGAAGCACATTGGATACTGGACCAACAATTTTCTCATTGATATCATACTTTTGATTTCCCTTATTCTGCTTACATTTTTATTATACTGAATTTTGTATGTTAATAAACTTTATATGTTTAAAATGAAAACCACTTGGTCACATTTTATAATATCTTAAGTATGCTGATGATTTTGGATTGTGAGTGCTGAAGATTTTGCATCTATATTCATAATGGGCATCAATAGAGCAATATTTTCTTGTGAAGTTTGGTTTTGGTGTCAATGTAAGGCTATTCTCATAGAATCTGTTAGGAAGTTTCCATCTTCTTGTATTTTTAAGCACTTTGAGAAGAATTGATACTAATACTTCTTTAAATACTTGGCGTTTGCCTGTGTATCCATCTGGTCCTGGGCTTTGCTCTATTGGAAGTGTTCTGATTACTGAGTCAATCACTTTTCCTGTTATGTGTATTCATATTTATCTTTCCTCTTGAGTAAATATGATAGTTTGTTTCTAGAAATATATTCATTTCATCAAGGTTAGCTCATATTGGTGAGATACATTTTCCAAAGTTTTTTCTATAATCCTTTTATTTCTATAAGATCAGTAATAATATGAATAATTCCATTATATTTTAATAATCTTAGCCACTCTGCTTGCTTTTTTATTTAGCACAAATGGAAGTTTGATAATTTTCTTCATATTTTCACAGAACCAAAGTTTGTTTTGTTGATCTTCTCTTATTTTCCTATTTTATATACTTTGTTCTTACTTTTATGATTTCCTTTCTACTTCTTGCTCTAGGTGTAGATTGATATCCTTTTTCTTGTTTCTTGTGAAAAATCAGGTTATTGATTGGAGATGCTACTTCATTTTTATAAAGTCATTTATAGGTAAGAAATTTGATCTGAATCCTGTTTTTACTGTATCCTTAAGTCTTTTTATGCTGTGACTTTATTTCATTGACCTCAAATATTTTCTAAGTATTTTTTATTTTAATTAGTTCTTTTTAAGTATACATGACGATAGAATTTATTTTGGCATATTATGCATACATTAAGTATATCCTATTCTAATTAGGATTCTATTCTTGTGATTGTATATTATGCAGTGTTACACTGGTTGTGTATTCAAATACAAAGATAAGAAAGTTATGTTTAATTAATTCTACTGTCTTTTCTATTCCCCTCTTCCCTCCCTTCCCTTCATTGCCCTTTGTCTAATCCAGTGTACTTCTTCTATTCTTCCCCTCCTCATATTCCCTTTTTATGGGTTATCATCCATATATCACAGAGAACATCCGGCCTTTTGTTTTTGGTACTGGCTTATTCACTTAGCATACTATTCTTCAGTTCCATCCATTTACCAACAAATGCTATAATTCTATTCTTCTTTATGGCTGAGTAATATTCCATTGCGTATATATACCACATTTTCTTTTTCCATTCATCAGTTCAAGGGCACCTAGGTTGGTTCCATAACTTAGCTATTGTGGATTGAGCTGCTATAAACATTAATGTGGCTGTGCCACATTAGTATGCTGATTTTAAGTCCTTTGGGTATAAACAGAGGAGTGGGATAGCTGGGTTAAATGGTGGTTTCATTCTAGATTTTCTGAGAAATCTCCATACTACTTTCCATAGTGGTTGCACCAATTTTCAGTTCCACCACCAATGTATGAGATTACCTTTCTCCCCACATCCTCACCAGAATTTATGGTTACTTGTATTCTTGATAACTGCCATTATGACTAGAGTGTAATGAAATCTCAGGATAGTTTTACTTTGCGTTTCTCTAATTGCTAGATATGTTGAACATTTTTTCATATTCATCGACAAATCATATTTCTTCTTCTCTGAAGTGTCTTCTGTTCAGTTACTTTGCCAATTACTGATTGAGTTATTTGTGGGTTTTTGTATTAAATGTTTTGAGTTCTTGTATATCCCAGAGATTAAAGTTTTATCTGAGGTGCACGTGGTAAAGATTTTCTCCCCTTCTCTAGGATCTCTCTTCACATTATTCATTGTTTCCTTTGTAGGGAAGATACTTTATACCAATCATGAATCAGCTGAAAGCAAAATCAGGAAAACTATTCCTATAACTAAAACTATTCCTAAAACTATTCACAATAGCTTAAAAAAATACTTGGGAATCAATCTAGCAAAAGAAGTGAAAGCACTCTACAGTGAAAACTACAGAACACTAAAGAAATTGAAGAAGACCTCAGAAAATTGAAAAATCTCCCATGATCTTGGATAGGCAGAATTAATATTGTCAAATGGTCATACTACCAAAAGCTTTATACAGATTTAATGCAATTCTTATTAAAATATCAATGATGTTCTTCATAGAAATAGAAAAAGCAGTCATGAAATTCATTTGGAAAAGTAAGAGGCCCAGAATAGCCAAAGCAATCCTCAGCAAGAAAAGTAAACAGCAGACATTATAATACCAGACCTTAAATTATATTAAAGAGCTATGGTAACAAAAACAGCATGGTATTGGCACAGAAACAGACATAAAGACCAATGGAACAGAAAAGAAGACACAGACATATACACACATAAATACAGTTATCTCATACTATACAAAGTTACTATAAACATACATCAGAGAAAAAATAGCCTCTTCAACAAACTGTGCTGGAAAAACTGGAAATCCATATGTAGTAGAATGAAATTGAACCCCTGTCTCTCACACTGCAAAAAACTCAACTCAAGCCAGGCATGGTGGTTCATGCCTGTAATCCCAACACTTTGAGAGGCTGAGACAGGAGAATCACGAGTTCAAAGCCAGCCTCAGCAACAGCGATGTGCTAAGCAACTCAATGAGACCTTGTCTCTAAACAAAACACAAAATAGGGCTGGGGATGTGGCTCGGTGGTTGAGTGCCTCTAAGTTCAATCCCTGGTACCAGAAAAAAAAAAAAAAAAAAAGAAAGAAAAAGAAGAAAAAGAAACAGAAAGCAAAAACAAACAAAAAAAACCCTCACCTCAACTCAGAGAGGATCAAGGACTTATTCATTAGATCATTGACTCTGAGTTTACTAGATGGTTTCTATTCAACCATTTGGTTATTTAGTAATGTGTCATTATTTTTTACACAATTATGAATTTTCAATATTTTGTTTTAATTAATTTTTAATTACATTCCACTGTGGTCAAAGGATATCACTTGTAAGATTTAAGTCTCTTCAAATGTATTGATAAATGTTTTGTGCCCAGAAGATAGACATAGTCTATTTCAGCGACACTAGTGTACTTGAGAAGAATGTGTATTCTATTCTTATTAGGTTGATATGTTTGTTAGTTATAACTGGTTTATAAACTCGTTCAAATCTTTTGTTTCTTTGAATTTCTTCTCTTGACTTCTACTCATGATTAAAAGTAGATCATTATAGTACCCATCCAATATTTTTAAACTATTATTTCCTTTAGTCCTTTTAATTTCGCTTTAGTGCATTTTTAAAAAATGTGTTATATGTTATTATTGGGTTGAGTTCTTTGTCATTATATATTTTTCTGTGTGTTTCATAACATTTTTCCCTAAAATTTATTTTTTTCTGATATTAGAACAAGCATTCAATCTCTCTCTTAATTATTGTATGCAAAGACTATATTTTTGCATTCTTTTGCTTTCCGTTTGTGGTTCGGAATACAAAATGAGTCTGTCAGACAGCATGTATTTGCATATTTTAAAAAATCTCTCTGCAATCTCTTTTGCTTTTTTGGAGACTTTAATCCATTTATACTTAATACATCCAACAAGGATGGACTTACTGCTGTGTGTTTCCTATATGTCTTTTCTATATTTTCATGCCTTCTTTGTTGCTTGCTTTATAACTGCCTTTTTTTGTGGTAAATCATTATTTTTTAGGATACTCTCTTTGTTCTCTAGTGATTACTTGTATTTTTTTTTAGTTTCTTAAAGATTGCTATGAGGAACTTGATAAACAATTTAACTGATAACAGCATATTTCAGATTAATACCAGCTTAATTTCAATCATATTCAAAATCTACATTACTTCTTTGAAGTCTACAATCAGAAACTACATATTTTTAAATTATGGTTCTTTCCACATATATTTATAAATATTGCTTTATGAAGATAAGAAATAAAATACAAGAACAATAAAGAAGCATGAATAAAAAACTACAGAAATACTACTTTTACTTTTACTTATGTAGTTGCTTTCATTAGTGTACTTATATCTTCATAGGATTTTCAAGTTATTTTCTAATTTCCTGAAATTTCATCTTGAAGGAGTACATGTAGCATTTTTCTGTTTTTACCAACATACTTTCGTTTTGTTTTGAATCTGGAAATTTCTTAAATTAGCCTTCATTTTTGAAAAGCAGTCATTACATATATAAAATTTGTATTTCATAATTTTTTCTTTTCTTTCTTAAGTTTGAATATGGCACTCAAGATATTTCTCTCTTACCTCATTTTGCCTGAGGAGCTAATGTCAATTTTACTATAAATGGTCTATTTGAGAGGAGTTTTTTCTTTATTGATGCTTTCAAGATCTTTTTGTTTTTGTATTACTTTTTGTTTTCAGAAGTTTCATCATGATGTGTTTAGGCATTAATTTGAGTATATTCTCCTTTCAGTTTGTGATAATTTTCAATGCATATATTTGTTCCATCAAATTTTTTAAGTTCTATTTTTTTGCTACTTTGTTTTTCATTTATTTCTTCAAAATAAATTCTGCCCTTGACTTTCTCCATTCCTTCCAGGACTCCCATTGTGCATATCTGTGTTGTTGATAATATACCACTGGTCTTTGAAACCTTGTATTTTTTTTCTTTTCTCTATTAGTCCAAAATTGTACAATCTCAACTGATTTCTCCATTAATTTCTAGTATACAATGATTCTTTCTTCAGCATGCTCACCTTTGGAGCTTAGGCCCTCTAGGAGATTTTTAATTTCATTTGTACTTTCAATTCTATAATTTCTGTTTTGTTTTTCATAATTTTTATGTCTTTAATAACATTCTATAATCAACAATGCAACATTTTAATTATTTCATTTAGTACTTTAGCCAAGACTTGCTTTAGACCTTTGAACATATTTCAAATAGACTGTTTTAAACTATTCCTAAGTAAATTCAATGTCTGTTTTCTCTATTGGTTTTGATCACTATTTCTATTGTGTATGGGAAATAATTTCTTATTCCTTTTCTTGCCTCATGTTTTTTGTTGAATTCTGGACATTTTGAATATTTTATTATTATAAACCTGGAAATCGGATGTTTCTGAGGTCAATCAGATGTGACAAGATAGAGATTTTCAGATCTTTCCTACAATGAAATTGTATATGTACTCCTATTTTCCTAGAAATATGTCCAAGCTTTTCAGAATCTTTATTCTCCAGAGCATCTCAGCCTCAAAGCTTTTGAGCTGTTATTATTTGCCCCAACCATGAACCAAGGCTTCAACAGCAATAACTATATATGTGCCCTGAAATATTTTTCACAAATGTTCCTGAGTAACAGCTTTCATAATAGATAAATTCCAGTAAGGTGAGATAAAGCAAGGCTTTTGAGTGGGTCTTCCAGGGATTCATGAGACAGATCAACCAAGGACAATTTGTGTATGAATTGAGGTTCTTTCTGTCCCTTCTCATCCCAGCACGGTTATATGACCTTTAATTTCGCAAGAATACCACTGAGCTGGGAAGCAGACGATGGATCTAAGGTAAGTTATAGCAACACAGGACTCACTATTCTAATGAGATTCAGTGGCTTCTTTTACTAAGTGCTCCTAATATTGTGAAAAGCTTTTGGTCACTTACCAGAACTCTAATAGTGTTGATTCTGACAATTTCTTTCTAGCTTCTTCATTAATTTGATGAATGGGATGGCTTTGGGGGGTTCCTATTCAAAGCAGAGACTTTGACGACATCACTCAATTTGTGAAGACTTCTCTTCCTACCACACCTTTAGAAAAAGTGTTTACATTTTTTTTTTACCAAACTTTCATTTTTCCCTCATATTACATATTTTTGATAAAATTATATGGAACATTTAAACTATTCTTTTATAGTTATTATTAACTATGAATAACTCTTTACATATTTGACTACTTTTATGTACTCTGGTCAGTGAAGTTTCTTTTTCTTGTTCTCTATAATTTGGCTCAATTTATTTTCAAACTGCTTTGGGGACAAAGAGGTTTACCATAGTAAGGCTGGTACATGTGCATTTGTGATGACCATCTAAGATTTAAAACCACAGTGCTGACGCCATAGGCTGCCAGGAACTGCATTTATGTAGGAGATTCTACCTCAAGTGACAGTGGGCTCAATATTGAGGAATCATATGAAATCAATGTTCAAAGTTATGCAGACATGAATAATACATTTTTAAATCAAGAAATCTTTAGAAATATTATTCAAGGTCTAAGAAAATATAATTAATTCCAAGAAATTTATGTTTTATACTGTGAAGAAGATGAAGATATCATATTTTTAAATATTTTATGGAATTTCAGTAAGAACAAATCATCACATATTTAGCAGCAAGTGACATACAATGACTTATTAAACTTTTGAAGCAATAGCTACAAATTACTTTCAAGGATAATCTCTTAAAGATAATCTATCAGTTATTAAGAAACATTGCTTCCTCCCAAATCACCATCAACATAAATTACATGTGTAGTACTTTGTGGTTTCAATCTATATTCATTTGATATCCATTGTTTTCCTAAAAATTCTTTTATACTGTCAAGCAACCAATTGGTTATTATTTCCAATCAAGATTTTAAACTACAAAGTATTTGCTTAAAATTACATGACTAAACATTTATGAAGACAGAACTAGAGATTTGTTCTTCTAATTCTTAGTTTGAGATTAGTTAAATCAACTACAGTGCATTCATATTTCTAAATTTGTATTGCCATGTAAAACGGCTCATGAAAACATCTGTTCATGTGCTGGATTGTATGGAAAGGAAAGGAAAGAAGTACTACTTAGAGATTACAGCACGAACACATCCATAGAACGTACGAACCACTTCTGGCACATTGTGGACTTTCAGGAACTCATTTCATTTCCTTCTGTTGCCAACATTTCCAACTGTGAAATGGATTTGTTTCTAACGGCGAAACAACTCTCCCTGAGAAGAGTTCTTCCCCACTTATTTTTAATTGCTTTGAGATGCCTGACAAAGTGTACCTTGGGAAAGACACATCGTCTTTTCAAGAGATGTTGACACACTTTCTTATCTTAAACACAAAAACCTGTACAGCTTATTAGCTGCAAAGCATGAGCTTCCTAATGCTCCTTGTTGATGATGAAAGGTGTAAAATTAAAGAAAGATGTAGATGTGCAAACACATTCAAGAATACTCCAAGAGGAGTGGAAGGAAAGGGGAAGTTCTGGAGACTGGATTACAGCAAATCATATTCCATGCTTGTATAATTACGTCAAAATGAACCTTAATATTGTGTATAACTGAAATGAACGACTAAAAAAGGAATAAAAAAGATTTGAAAAAGGATACTACAAAGAACACTACAAAAAGCATATTAAAATGAAACATATTCCTACTGTTTACATTGTCTATTAAAACACAAATTTAAATAGACTGTGTGGATTGTTGAGAATATTTAAAAGAAAAGAGATAATAGTGAAAGCATTATGTATCATTCATTCATATTTTAACCGTAGTAAATATCTCCCTGAATTCAGAAACACTGATTCACTCAAAAATCAAAAATTTTTAGAATTCAAATTTTCAAAAACAATTTAAATGAAGAGCTCCATCTGGAAAGGAATGCTTATTAACATTGTGTTTAGGATGACACATTGCAATTCACACACCTTTCTACAGGAGAGAAAAGTAGAATAATTAGCTATATTGTCAGTGGGGGAGAAAGCTGTCAAATTTTAACTTATTCTATAATGAAAAAAAAAACAGGACTCAGAAGTAAGCAAGCTGCTCTAGTGAAAAGGAATCTTATCACATTTATTGCCTTAAAAGGACAGATAAGAGTAAAGGTCTATTTTCTCCATCCACAGATAAGTGCTCTCCTGATGATTCAAGGGTGAGACCTCTAAAGTTTGATAATGACTACTACCATATATAGCAATTCCAATATATTTCTAGGACTTACTCTGGCAATATAAAAAGTTGCTGGGATATCAGAGAAGTTTCCCATTCAGCACAAAACAATAAATATGTTTGCTCAATTATCAAAACCAATGTTGCCTAGCGGTTACCAATGAAGGGTTCTTGGTACCAATGCAGGATCCCAGTTCTGGGATCTTGCGTAACTTTAAAGTGCAATTTTTAGTAACATTTGTGTTTCAATTTACTCACCTATAGAGTGAGGGAAGATGATGTCCTAGTGAAAGGAAAATTTTGAGATTCAACTTGATTCCCAGCTTAGGCTGGCGGGTGGGATCTGCATAAGCTGCAGGTCCCTTGCAGCCAAGACGGTTTGCAGCACTTCAGGACAGGCCATGCCCTCCACCAGCTCACCATCAATTTCTTCTTCCTTATAGGTTCAAGGTTCTTGTCTCGTGAATTTGAAGAATGAAATCCACGGTCCAAGATGAGTGACTATAAGCGTAGGATTTACTGAAGAACAGAAGGAGGAACAGAGTTCTTGCAGTGCAAGAAGGGACCCATAGCAGTTTTGACCATTCCAGTGGGTTTCTATACATGTGGGTCATTGCTATTGGTCCATACTTATGCTAATTAGGATTTGGAAACACACTAACACTATTGGTTAGCTCAATTCTCATTCAGATTTGCCCTTAGTTCCATTTTCTCCCCACTTCAGGAAAGAGATAGAAGTCCTTGAACTGTGCATGTGAGGGGAGGTGTTCTCCTGGAGCTGGAATGCTACATTGATCCAGTGTTTGCACTGGGTGGGGCCCAGACTGGAGGGATGGCAGGTCTGTGCGCCTTGGGTAGCCTGCGGCACCCGCTCACTGGACTCAGGCCCGCTGTGCCTCAGTCTTGTGCTCCTCACCTCCCCAGGTCATTGCTCAGCGAGCGCTCAGCCAGGGGCCATATGGCCTGCTGTGCTGCGCAGCTCTCAGCTCAGAGGCCAGGGAGCCATCTCCCTAGTATTGCCTTAAACAGTAAATAAATTAGTGGCTGTGCACTGTTTAGAATGATTCCATTTGGAACTAAGAAAAGAGGTATTAGCTGAGAATAATTTCTGAAACACTATAAACTCTGTAACTTTAAAACTATTTCTCTACCCTGTGTTTCTAATTATTACCAAACTCTATTCTTGAAACTCAATTAAATTTTCTTTTCAATTTTTATTTTTACAAAGGGTTTTCTTCTCTGATAAAGCACAACTACTTTAGAAATATATAATACACTAAGTTGCCAATCAGCATGTGCTTTAACATAAATCCATGTATTCGCTCTTGCTTATTGGGCTAGAATGTGTGTGTTTATTTATTTAGACAGCATTTTACCTTCTTTTTCTGAACAATAACACCCTAAAACCACTAGGCTTAGTATAAAATATGATAGGTTACGCCTGGTGGTGGACAGGGGAGATGTGATCTCCCCAGAGTGAAATATCAGAGTGCCAGCAAGATGAGGAAAGCATCCAAATGTCAGCGCTGCCAGTGTAAGGAATCAGAGCAGGCCCAGCAAAACGCTGTGTACCTAGGAAGGCAGCCAACTTGAGGGTGAGAGCCCAGGAAGAGTGCAGATCACACATACTCAAGGGGTTGGCATAGTGTGGGGAGTCAGAGCCAAAAGGGGGAGTGGAAGATATCTAAGTGCAAAAGGATTGGGCCCACGTGTAGGGAGGTGTTGACAACATCCTTAAGAGAACAGGAACATGACGAGATGATAAGAGGGGCTGCTTATAGAGAATTTGACCAAGTATGCAATTAAAGATAATGGCCACCTGCTTTCCTCTTGTTGGAAAAGTGAGTTTCCAATATACAGAGGAATAAAGCATGAAAGTCATTAGTATGTGAATAAATCTTTTAGATGCAAAAATAAATATAGATTTAATATGTAAATGTGTGTAAACATATTTCCTGATTCTATTCATTAAGAAAACCTTGAACTGGAACCGTTCTAGTGGTGGTAAGACCATGGAAGGCTCAAATTTTGGCTCTGGTATAACATTTCCTAACAAAAGGTACTAAGGTCGCATGGGGAACTGACAACTTTAAGCATGTTGAAAGACAATTTGAAAAACTTCTGAAAAAATCACATGTCGTGTCAGAAAACAAGCAGATACTTAAACATAGGAGGGAGCATGTTAACAGGGCACAAAAACCATTAAATGAAGTCCTGCTGGTAAAACACGGGAAATATCGAATATTGAAATGAGTAATGATGGTGATAGATTACAATTCTCACAATAAAGTAGGACATTATGTCTGTTCGTACATAGTCTAGTAAGCACATGAACTGATGTACTGATGAAGAACAGAATACTTATATAGCTTCAAAATACAACCCCAAAAATTGCTTATTGATGACCATGAGGAAAAGATGAACTATATGTTGGAGAAACCTGGCCAAAATTACCCTAATCAAGAAATTAAAATGAACATCATCTTTAATAGGACAAAACAAAACTGTGCACCACCCCACAATATGCAATGAGAATAGCACATCATTGCTATTGAGTTCCTGACAAATAAACATAATCTGAATCTAATTGCAGAGAAACATCAAACACAGAGTAAAACACTACAGAATAACTCCTGTAACAAAAACAGATTCAAGAAATCAAGAAAAATTTAAATGACTATCACTGATAATAAGAAGACTCAAGATGCATGAGGACTAGAGAAAAAAATCTGATTTTGAAGTCAATCTTTTTGATGTAAAGACATTATTGTGAACTTTGGGGACATTTGAATGGAGTATGATAATTTTTTTGGGGGGGGGAGGGACACCAGGGATTGAGCTCAGGGACATTCAACCACTGAGCCCCATCCCCAGCCCTATTTTGTACTTTATTTAGAGACAGGGTCTCACTGTGTTGCTTAGCACCTCATTATTGCTGAGGCTGGCTTTGAACTTGTGATTCACCTGCCTCAGCCTCCTGAGCCTCTGGGATTACAGGCGTGGGCTACCATGCCCAGCTGAATCTGATAAATTAATGATAATATACCAATGGTAATTTCTCTAATTTATGATTTTTGTAATGATTGCATAAAATTTTTTCCTCTTTTGTAGAAAATAACCATTTGATTATTTTGGAGAGAAAAGGCAACATGTTGACATGCTGTCAAATATTTTGAGACATATAAATTTATAGAGTTAGGGAGAGAATAGATAGAGTGAGAGAAAGAAAGGAAAATCATGATTTTTACTTAGTCCTTAACAGAAGGTCATGGAAAGAGAGTGAAAAAATTACTGTAAGTGAATAAATGAATGAGAAAACAAATCCTAACAATTTTAGAAAATTACAATTCCTTATTCTGGTTAATTAGTACTTATTATATTCTTAAAGATCGGCTACTAAATATTAATAATCAATATATATAATTTTCCTAATTGTGTCTAATGTCGTCCTTTCTATGTAATTGTAATCCAGTTATTATCTTCTATAGTTTAAATAATATAAAAATTCAAGCTCAGAAGGACCAGGGAAGTTATCATTTATTTCTAAGTACTTCTAGAATTATAAGAACTTAAAAGATAACCCATAAAATGATGAAAGATATTACTAAGAAAAGGAATTATTTTAATATCTTACATTATTGGCCTATTTTTGATAGGAAGTAATATTTATAGGTTTTTGTAATCCAAAACTAATTGTTGATTAACTTCAATATCTAAGATATTATAAAGTGAGCGATTCTAAAGCAATAACATTATGAGATATCAATAAATAAACCAATGTAATGATAAAGTTTTCTGAAGTAATTTCTAAAGCAATTAAAGTAATCATTCCTTTGCATAAGTGAGAACAGACCAAATGACATAGCCAAATTATAAAAACAGTTTGTAGTTTAGGCTGTCTAGGCTTAAATTATTTAAACTTATTTTATATTTTAGGAATAGTAATCAAGAATTTGAATATAGTACAATCAAGTTTTCAATAATGTCCTATTGATGCAGTCTTCCTCGTTATCCTTGAGGATATATCCATAATAAAACAGACCTTATAAAAGTTTCATTGCATCAGTAATTTTTCACTCTTTTAAAGATTTATAATATTTTGCAATAAAGTTTTGTCCTAGTGACTTAAAAAATAAAAGTACAAAAATTGATTCTCATGAAAAGGCTAAAGATTGGAGAATATCAAAACTACATGACCTCGGGTTGGGAACCTTCAAACTCATCCTTTCTAGTTCTTCATAAAATATGTGATAAATGGTTATGAACTATAGCCACCCTAGTGTGCTATAGAGCAACAATAATTACTCCTTCCAGTAGCACCATGGTACCCATCATCCATCTTCCCTCTGCTTCCCCATCCCCTACACTTCCTAATCTCTAGTAATCACTATTGTAGACTCCTTTATGAGATCAATGTTTGTAGCTTCCCCTACAAGTGAGAGCATTTGTACTTGTCTTTCTGTTTCTGGCTTATTTCACTTACCATGAAGAATTCCAATTCGTTCTTTGTTGCTGGAAATGGCAGGATCGTGTGTCAACTAAAATTTTCAAAGAATTAATTGAAATAAACAAACAAACCAATAAAACAACATGTACTCCATGTCTAAACTGTGGTTGAATCTTACCTGCCTGGAGTTTGTCTTTCTTGGCAAACATGACTTTCTTTCTGGGAAATCATAGCCAGACTTTCTTATTATCAAACAGCTCTTAGATAAACAGCACTTTTTTTTTTTATTATTTTATTTTTTTCCCAAAAGTTGCATTTTAATACATGTTGGCAAACATAACAGAAAAAAACAAATTATCAGAAGCTGTACACATTATTCACTGAAAACATTTGTTGAGGCAAATAGAAAAAAATTGTTACAAT
>CM053408.1:8634898-8660205 GCA_028644305.1 Xerus rutilus | reverse complement strand
TTTTTTATTACACAGTCAAAACTGACTAAGCCTCATTTTTCAACCATTAACATCTTTCATATTAAAGAGTCTGCTGCATCTTAAGGCTCCAACTAGTGAATTTCTAAAACCGCAGTATGGATATGATTCAGAGTCCTCTTCTGGAATGAAATCAAAGCTATTGTATGAAGTAGTGTTTGCAAAAGCAGGTTCTCTCTTTACTAGTTACCGATTCAGTGACTGCATATAGGGATGCAAATTTTCCTACTTGTACAAGTCCAGTGAGTTAGAACACTCTCACAAGTTATGAGAAGCAACTTTATTACTCACAGATAGGCAGCAAAGTAAAATAAGCCTAGGATTCATGGTGAGCCAGTCCCCCGTGGCTCAGAAAACCTGTGCAGGGAAGGTGGCACCTCATCAATCCGTACCTGGACTTAGGCTGAATCCTGGGATCCCGTAAGCAGTCTGCTCTGGCTTTCATACCCTGAGGGAAACATGCATACTAGACTTAAAGCATTACAGCACCTAGCATTTCACGGGGGAGAAGAAGAGAGCCCAGACTCCTGTGGCTAGTTCTTGTTATTACTGGATGTTTCATTCCTGGAACATTTTGCAATTATTCTTGTATAGTATTTCCCAGTACACTTTTGATCATTCCATGCCTGAAAATTATACTGATATGGCAAGCTACTGAAAACTTACAGAATTTATGTCCCAGGGTCTGAAGAGAATGAGTTAATCAAGGTCTCCAGCCTGTTAGTCACTTCTTGTTCACCTGATCTGTTTTGTGATATAATTAATACAATGGATCAATGTACAATTCTATGAGATGTTAAAAAGACACTGATTTCTTTGGAATACAGAATGACAGAAACTTCCTGTAATGTTGATGCAAAGCTTCTGTTATTCTCTCCATGAATTATTGTATTTGAGTTACTTTTTATAAAAGAAAAGAAAATATTTGTAAAATCATTGGTCATGTCTCATGTACTATGTAGATCTGCTCTAGCAGAGATATCACAACTGACAGGCTACTGTGGTAGGATCTACTAATTGATTGATTTTATAAAGTCTGCTGCCATTCTCCAGAGGCTACTTAGTTTCTCCAGGTGTCAGATTAGTGAAAAATATGAGGATAGAGTGACTACCACTTTTGCTTTATTTAGTTCTTTAAAAGTAGACCAACTGTACATCTTCTACCAACAGCATAAAATATTGTTTTGAATTTTGGAACAGGTCTGGATTGGGCAATTTTTAGAGCTTCACTTATTCTTCTCTATAATATATGTTACTCCACAAAACAAGGTCATATAATGGTGGTCTTGCCAAATCCAAGGATATCTCTACTATTTAAGGACCTGGGAAATACTACAATTAAACAATTGAGTCCACAGTTCCATTGGTCTCACTGTGACCTAGACCTTGGACATACCTCCATTTATTACTTGGTCCAACATTTCTCACCTTTGATAGGTGATAAATAAAAATGATTTGGTTCTGTCAGTATCATTGTGAAGGAATTTGGATCTTGTATCCAACTGCCATTGAAATATTTTGAGCATTTTATGTTTCACTGTACAATTAAAGGAATAAATAGCTGTGTTTTGGAGAAGGACTGAACAAATCATGATTATAGATTGAATATGAGGTGTCCTATAGAAATATCTTATGTTAGACAATGCAGGAATGACCAAAGGTAAAATTATTTGATTATGAAAGCTTTTGCCTCATCAGTGGATTAACCCTTTGATGGTCAATGATTGGAATGGACTACTGGGTAAAAAGTATAGGCAGATAGAGCATAGTTGGAGGAAGTACGTCACTGAGGGCAAGGCCATGGACTATATCTTGTCCCTGGTTTTTTCCTGTGCTCTCTCTTTTTCTGAGATGTAATGAGCTGAGCAGCTTTTCTTCTCCGCACATGCTCTGCCATAATGTTCTGTCTCACCTCAGCCAAAAGCAGTGCAGTCAGTTGACCATGGATTGAAACCTCTGAAACTGTGAGCCCCCCAAAATTGATTCTCCTGTAAGTTGTTCTTGTCATGTTTTTTGATCACAGCAATAAAAAGATGATGAACACAATCGTGAACTTATGGTGCTGAATGGTTCTTCTGGTTTTACTCATATCTGATTTTTGATTTAGGTACTAGGGATTGCACTCAGGGGCATTCGACCACTGAGCCACATCCTCAGCCCTATTTTGTGTTTTATGGAGAGACAGAGTCTCACTGAGTTGCTTAGTGCCTCACCATTGCTGAGGCTGGCTTTGAACTTGCAATTCTCCTGTCTCAGCCTCCCAAAGTGCTGGGGTTACAGGTGTGTGCCACTGTGCCTGGCATCATATCTGATATTTTGATAACACAAATTCTCACCCCATTTTCCTGCCCACTTATTTTGTATCTATTATGCTATGTTTTTGACCCATCTCCACAACTCATTCTGCATCAGTCCATTATGGTAAAACTGCATCCTACATCTATTTTTCTTATGGTTTATCACGAACTCTCACCCTCCATTTTGGGGGAAGAAGGTGCTTATTTTCACCATTGCTGGCACAGAACCTACTTCTGAGCATCTCTTATACCAGTAACCCTAGTAGAATTCAGAGGGTCACCACTGCCCTTCCTAGTGATGCAAGTGACCCGCTTCTCCGCAAATTCCTTCTGTTTTTGTTAAATGGTGTCTTGTCCACATGTTTCCATGAAACCTAATCATCTTGCAAGATATCTAACCAAATGTATTTGATAAATCTTAGCAAAACACAAACATACTCACTTCTTGGAGCCATTTAATTCCTTCTACTCTATGACTGAAAATCCTGACACTCAAACCTCACACATGGGAATATTGCCATCCTTTTACACAACATTCTAGCAGCATTTGCACATCATCTTCTGGAGGAATGTCCAGAATCTGAAATCCAGCTTTCTAGGACAAGGCTAACAATCACTATACTCACTCACCCTTATTCAACTTCATATTATTTATGAGCAACTATCTTCAGAATTCAACTCCATGTGCTCTCTCCCAGCCCCTGCTATACACATTGGATATGACTGTAATAGGGTATATACTCACTTTCTTTCCTTATCAGATTCAGAGAATCCTCAGCTTGTTTAGTTTGTGATTTAAGCACCATTATAGATACAGATATCAGTAGCCAGAAAGAGAGCAATCACAGGTCTCAGGAGAGAAAATTTCTACATAAAGCAAATGAGAGATTGTAGCTTTTAACAATGAAGAGTTACTTACTACTGTAGGCTCAGGAAGTCAAGGAAAATATGAGCATTCCAGGTTTTATGGCACACCAGCTCAGAAATTCCCATTGCATATCAAGATCCCAAATCTCATTCTAGAATTAATCAACCAGCCTTGGTAATCTAACAGTTGAGTACTAAGTTTTGTCTTTGTGTTTTTTCTGTCCTCTCACCATAGGAGATGGCCTTATTTTGTATATTGCAAAGGAGATCTTTCATTCTCATCATTCAAATTTAAGCTTTTAATTATTGTTACCTCAATCAACTTAGCAGTCACGACTTAATTTCTTTATTATTATAGTTATTATGTCCCCTAGGATTAAGAAACAATTGATACATGACATCAGCTAATATAGTCTCTTAAACAGATAAAGAATCCCAATTTACTACTGATAAAAAAAAAAAAAAACCTAACTGAGTCACCAGCAGGAATGAGGTCATCATTGCCAGCTGGCTAATGAAGATCCAGCTCTAACTTCCTGCTTTGGAACCTATTTCTGAGACCATACCCAGTCCACCACAAGTTTAGTAACCCAGAAGGAAGACTCATCTGAGATGGAGTTAAGCAAAATTAACATTATTATTATTATTAAAAATTAGTTCTAATCTCCAATAAGATAATATTTGGATATGGGGCCTTTGGAGGTAATAGATCATGAGAATGACAAACTAATGATGGGATTAGTGCCCTTATAAGAGACACAAGGGACTTTTATTATTAACAGTATTATTTTATTATTAACAGTATTATTATTATACTGTTAACTATGAAGTAGTTTTTGAAGGAATTCACAAATATTTTCAACTCAGTATATTAAAAGATACTATAATAAGGAATTTTTATAACATAAAAATTTAATTTTATGTGGTTTTCTTACTTTGAAAAGTTATACTATAATTATCTGCATAAGGCACAGTATAATCCCCTTCCATAAAAAAAGCATACACATACAAACATGAAAGATAAAGAGGATTATTAGCATGTGCAAACACTCATGGAAAATTTTGCATATTTTTCTCATTATATAAAAAACATATTTGAAAATAACATTTTACATACTCCAGATATTCCTTCACCTATATTCCTAATTTACTCTGTTTTTTCTTTTCAAAAATATTTTAATTATTCATCTTGATATCTGTCTTTCTGCTAGCCTTCGTGCCAAATTTCATGCTAGGTATCTCTTGCATTGTATCATCGGTGTTTTCAGACAGGTAATTGTGGTTTGATAAATTAATGTTGACTAAGCAAGTGAAATAGTAAATAAATGAACAAGTAAGATACCTTTTTAAAAGGCAATCATTATAATATAATGAGACTCCAAAGATGCTTTGGATAGTTATATCTTGGCACTTAAGGCCATAGAGATAACAGGGATCCAGAGGGGAATGCCAATTGTAAACAAGCCATTATTTGAGGAATGTTTATTTTCCTCCTCATACTGCAAGATCAATTAGGGCCAAGAGAGGATATGATTTTACAACTTTTTATGCTTTCTATCTGTAGATCTGTTAATTGCTTAGTGCTCATTAAATATATCTGGAAGGAAAGAATGAATGAGTAAATTAATAAACTGAGTTGGAATCTGAAACAAATGCTTAAGAACTCAAAGGAGAATGTGAGATGGCAAGTGTAATGGCTAGAGATTGCCAGAGGAGGGAAGCAAAGGGTAACAGAGCAGCTGGCTGGTGGAGCGAAAGGGACCCTCTGGAAGGCCCTCAAAAAAGGACAGTTTGCAGTGGCAAGTTGTGGTCAACAATTAGAAGAGCAGTTTATGTGACAGGGGCTGTTCAGGAGTCAAGAGGGAAGTTAATCCCCAAAGCCAAGCCAAGCCATCAATCAAGACCAAAGGACACCGTGTAAAACTGGAAGAGGAAAGCCAAAATCTGACACACTGAGAAAAAGCCATACACCAGGCTCTGGACAAGGAATAACAAGGCTTCAGAAAAGTAGTCAAGTGGAAAATGTCTTCTGACAGATCTTGTGTTGCTCTGTGAGTCTTTTCAACTTCTCCGTCTGGTTTGGGGATAGGAATCTCTGCTTCTTAAAGTGACAAGACATAATCCAGGGAATTATCACCTAACATAAAATGTACTGTTTGACCTTTATAAGTTGTTAAATATTGAGGGAAAAAAGAATTAGAACACTCCTTGATCAGAGGTTCAAGAAACTTTGTAAGAAGAGAGGAGTTGGTGAATGTAAAACTGTCAAAAAACAATGACAAAGTTTTAGGTCATAAATCTAGACTGATGGGCAATTTCACCTATTTCTCTTTATCTCTTCTAGTCATTCTTAAAGAGGATAAATGGATTCCAGAGTGTTCTATAGATGTAGTGGCAACTGGGAAAAAGGAAAGTGGTTTACAGAAGATATGTTGCAGTATAGACTTTTTCTGTAATCTTGATTGTGTTTCTAAACAGAAGGAGATGGCATTCTGACTGAATTTTCTGATTTATATTTCAGGTATCTTTATTTATACCATCCTCATGTAAACTTTAAAATTCAGTGTAGACTTACTGTAAATATATTAAGCACATGACTAAGTTCATGCATGAATTAGGAGAATGATAAAGAATTTATGATGCCATTTCCTTTCCAGCTCAAAGGAGAACATTTTAATGGAGGACTACAGCCCAAATGAGTCCTAATATTGCATCCAATTTCCCTAAATGTTGGATATCAAAACAAATATAGATTAAGCCTTGAGTTCATTACTTCATTGTAGATGGTGATTTAAGCTTTGCTAAATTCAAAACTCTTAAATTAGAATCTTAGCTCTGTTAATGATTAGTCTGACCTTGGATTAGTCACATAGCCTGTCTTTACCTAAATTTCATTTTCTTTAATTGTATTTAAACTAGATCAGAAGTTCTTAAATTGGACATGTGGTTCGAGACACTAAAATGAGGCCTATGTTTCTGCAAAAGTTATTTTGATCTTTTTAGTTTCACCTATTCAGTTATGGGTTAGGCAAATCTCAGAAAGGGAAAAGAATTGATTGTAAGCCCTACCTATATCATTTCTGTGCAAAGTCAATTTTATGTTTTTAAATGAGCCTACCTCCCCAAAGAGATTTTCAGTACCAATAAGTTTGATTTTATTGAAAATGTGATTATTGCAAATGTAAGGTATTATTAGAGTAGGGTTATAATCCTATATGACTGATGTCATTAGAAGTGGAAAATGCTATGAGCAGACAGACAGCGAGAGCGACATACAGGGGCAGACATTCAAGTGAAACAGCAGGAAGCCACATTATGGCAGATATTCCATCTGAAGCTAAGGCAAAAAATGGTTTCTACCCAGAGTCACAGAGGGACCATGGTCCTGTTAATCTCTCAACTTCAGACTTCTAGGCACAGAATTGAAAGAGAACACCTTTTGGTTCTTTTAAGCTACCTAGTTATAACAGCCCTAAGATGATCAATACAGGCAAAGACAATGTTATCTGTACAAAGACAGAGGCACTGGGGAAAAGAAGTCAGTAGCACAACTTGATTGAGGATTCATGACCACACAGAAGTGAGGAGTTTAGTTTCAGTATTCACAAGGTCTTTCTATGGAAATAGTCTTTTTCCATAAACTTGACTGTGTTGCCTCAAATAAATAGATAATATCCTGACTTAAATTCTGGTCTTCAAATTTACTTTTTAAAGGTCCAAAACAGGAAGGAGTGGTTAATGTGGTTTTCAATTGTTACAAATAATGGCAAACCAAAAAGTATTGCATGAACAATCTCAAATATAAACATGTTTAAAACTGGACTTAAGTGGTTCCATTTCCAAAAGTAGCTCAAGTCAGACACACTTCTTCAAAAGAAAAATAAATATAATATCCATGGAAATGATCACACAAATTCATAAATGGCTAACATGGTTTTAGGCAGATACCACGTGGGTAGCATTTCTTACATGAAGACACAGGAAGAGATAAAGTTTCTCCATTTACTGTGTTCAGCTTGAGGTCAGGGCCAAGCATGACATATCACTCAGCAGTAAAGCTAAAATTTACTTAGTTCATTGTACAGTCTTTTTGTCTGGGGGGGAAAAGAAGGGAATTTAAATCCCTTGTAGTCATAAGAAATTAAGGGGGTAAATATGTAAGAAAGCAGAGACTCAGCACAGGGGCATCCCAATTCTGTGCATAAACTCCATTCATCACTCTGACCCGTTTGACATGTGCATGTGAATAGGCTCCAGAGAGACCATTCTAGGCTAAAATCCATCCAAGACATCAGCGGCTGCCAGTTTGAGCTATCTGTTCAGTATACACACCAAAAAGTAATGTCTACCCAATAACAAAACGGAACTCAGAGTCTCTATAATATGTGTTTCACAACATCCAGGGTATAATCCAGAATTACTAAACATGTAAATAAATTAGAGAAAAATCCTTAATCGAAGCAAATACAATCAGTATAGAATAAATGTGAGTTGTCCCCAAAGATAAAGCTAACAAAGAATATTAAAATAACTACTATCACTATGCTCTAGAATATATTTATATTCTAGGGTCTTAGTAAATCTGAAATAGAATTTAAAACAGAAAAAAAAAGACTTTAATAATAGAATAACTACATTACACGTTGCTGGTAACTGAAGATAAAAAGAATAACTTGAAAGAAGCAATAAAACTATTATGTAGAGAGGAGCAATGATTCAAATATTCACTCACTTATCATTAGAATCAATGAAAACTGGAGGACACTATAGCAATATCTATGGTGTAACAGCAGGAACAGTCCCTGGAAGTGGAGCCAAAACATACATTCATACACACTCTGCATCCCACTAGTAACTTTGCGTTTTGGAATCATCATGTGGGTGTTGAACTCCTAGGCATGCATGGCAAGGAAGATGGTGGCTTCTTCTCTCCAGATGCTACTCTAGAGTTGTAGCTTTATGAAAGAAGAGAGAGGGTGCTGTTATTTCTTGTGCTTCCTCATCTTGTGTTACAGAAGCTGTATTCCACCTGCGCACTACCAGGTGTCCATTTTCCTATCTGTTTCTCATGTGCAGAGTGAAATGCGATGCTACACAATATAGACCCAAACTACAAGTGGACTGTTCTTGGTTTTCTCAGTAAGTGTGAATTCTGTGACAGCAGACTCAAGTCAAGAAGAAAAGAGACTACCTATTTATCCCAGTGCCCACTTGTAGAATGAAAAAAATTTCTAGAAAACCTGTACCTTTGAGAGCATCTTGACCATAAAGAATCATGTCATGAGGAAACAGATATTTGCTGCCTTCTGTTTTTGGTTCTATCTAGTTCTTTTTCTGATTGCTCTGACTAATTTCAAAAAACTATGTCAGATTGTGTGCAAGATCAGCATATAAAAACCAAAAGTTTTCTTATAAGCTGATAATGACTCTGCTGGTGAAAAAATCAGGAAAACTCTCCATTCCCAATAACCTCAAAAAAAAAATACTTGGAAATAAATCTTATGAAGGAGGTGAAACACTCTAAAACAAAAATTATAAAACACTAAAGAAAAAACTTGAGGAAGCTCATAAAAGATGGTAAGACCTATCATGATCATGAATAGGTAGAATTAGTATTGTTAAAATAATTATATTACTAAAAGCATGGAGGAATTAAAGACTTAGAATAGCCAAAACAATCTTGAACAATAAGAGCAAGGCTGCAGGCATCACAATATCTGATCACAAATAATAAGAAAGTTATCATTAAAAAGTTTAGTATTGGCACAAAAACTGATATGAACACCACTGTAATAGACAAAAGACACAGATACAAATGCACGGAGTCCTCTGATCCTTGACAAAGTTGCTGAAACCATAGACTGCAAACACACAAAAATAGCCTTTTAAATAAATTGTGCTGGAAAAACTAAATATTCATAAAGAGAAGTATGAAATGAGAACCCTATCTCACCCTGCATAAAATTTAGCTCAAATGCATCACAGAACTAGAAATTATACCATAAACAGTGAAACTGCTAGGAGAAAACATAGGGCCAACTCTCAAACACATCAGAATGGGCACCAATTTCCTTAACAAGACTCCTAAAGCTCAAGAAATAAAACCAAGAATCAGTAAGTGGAATGGCACCAAATTTAAAAGCTATTGCACAGCAGAGAAAGCAAGAACATGAAAAGAGAGTAAAGAAATTGGAAGAAAATCATTGCCAGCTACTCTTCTGACAGGAGATTAATAAACAGAACATATAAAGCATGCAAAACAAACAACACACAAAAAAACAAGTAACCTAATCAATAAATAGATCAAAGATCTACAAAGACATTTCTCAAAAGAAGAAATACAAGTGACCAACAAATACATGAAAAAATATTCAACATCCCTAATAATCAGTGAGATGTAAATCAAAACTACACTGTTTCATTTAACCATAGTTAGAATGGCAATCATCAAGAATACAAATAACAATAATTGCTTGTAAGAATGTGAAGGAAAGGTAGACTTATACATTATTGGTGGTACTGAATGTTAGTACAACTACTTTGAAAAAAGAGTGTGGCAATTCCTCTGAGGAATAGAAATACAACCATTCTATCACCCAACTATTCCATGCCTTTCAATTTATCCAAAATAACTAAAATCAGCATACTATAGTGGTTCTTACATACTAACGTTTATAGCAGAATGATTCACAATTACTAAGTTATGGAGCCAGTCTAGGTATCCATTGATAGACAAATGACTAAGGAAAATGTGCTATGTATAAACAATGGAATTTTACTGAACCATAAGAAGAATGAAAGCATGTCATTTATTGGGAAATGGATAAAACTGGAGAACACCAAGGTGAATGAAGTGAGCCAGACTCAGAAACTCAAGGGTTGACTATTTTCTCTAGCATGTGGAAACTAGAAAGCAAAAAGGAACTAAAAGGGTATCTCTCAAGAATATGAGGGAGATCACTAGAGTAGAAGCAGGGAACCAAAGGGGAGGAAATAGAGGAGGGATAGGGGCACAACTGAGGCATGAATTCGACTAAATTATTCTATGGTAAATATAATTATACCACACGTATTCCAATATTACATATAACTATAATCCATAAAATAAATGATGAAAAAATAAAACAAAGAACAAGATAGTAGAGAAATGGAATCAGAGAAGGGGAAGGAGGAGGAGAGGAAAAGGGTAGCATTGAGAATTGAAATGAAAAAAGTTCTTTTATATGCATTTATGTCAAAATGAATTACATCATTATTTGTAACTATAATTCATTAAAAATACATTATACCCCATAAGTATGTATAACTATTATGCATTAATAAAAATTTTAAAAGATATTTAAGAAAATACAAATGTTGACTACCTTGATTTGATCATTGTATACTGTACACCTATTTAAAATTATTTTATTTTACTCCATAAATGTGTAAGCTTAAAATATTTATTTTACATGTACATGCATTTTCGCATACATAAAAAGAGACAATTTAAACAATTGCCATCCCTGGTTCATTCCCAGGATTGATAACCTGGATATACTAGTAAACGAAAGACATGATAAGTATGCATTATCTTTATCTTCAAGGCTTATATAAGCCTGGGCATGCAAATAATGGTGCCATAAATTTAGTAGCCTATGAAAAATGATATATTGTTGAGGATCTAAATTTTGCAATAAGTAAGAAAATACTGGTCATGAAGCAAAGATGTTCAAGAGAGTTGGAAAAAAATATACACTATAAATAAAATATTATCTCTTGGAAGAATTCTAGTAAACAATATCTGTTATATACATAACTAAAAACATAAGAAAATATGACTTATAAAGTTTTTTCATATTTAGTAAATTGGAAAATGTTGAGGTAAGTGAATCAGTCATCAATTTCCATGTTAGAGGTGATGATATTTGTTATACCAGGAAAAACACTTTTCTATTTTTTGTACAAATCAAACAAATAAGTTTGCATATGCACATATATGTTGAAAACTTAAAATTAATTGAATTTCAAACATTGAAGCATAATATTCAGATACATAGTTTATTCTATTTTATAAAGATGTGTTTTTAAGTTAGCACAGGTTTATATTAAGTTAAATTATTAAACCATAAAATGAAAGTATGTGAGGAACTGGAATAAAGATGTTATTGAAAGAATGAAAAATATCATTTTTGGTTTTTAAATCAGAAATGTATAGAAAGTATTTAACAAAATAAGTCAGTTTGCTGTAGGCAGTAAGCTCACTATGCATGCATCAATGAGAAATTCCTAAAGATGTAGCAACAAATTAATATGTCACCAAGAATGGATCTAGCGAGTGTGTGTTGGTGGACAGTCAGCAGCAGTATAGCATACAACTGCAACAGCATGCAATTTTGATTGTCTAGACTCAGATAGCCCATAATTTCCTTCTTTTTTCCTGTACATGTTTAAATAGAATAATGGCATCACAATGACATGAATACTGGCTGAGAAACTTAAAGTAACATTGTTTATAATTCTATATTTAGCCTCTTGTTCATATTGGTTAGTTACTTAAAGATATTACTTCTAATAGCTAGTTCTCTGTCATTTTTAAATCTTTTTTAAAAATATGGTGCTCTTCTCTGCAATTACCAGGCCATAGTGATATTTACGTCTTTTCCAAAGGAAAGAACACTTTTGTTTCTGATGTCTTATCTATTTATAACTTTGTACAGATATATTTAGTGTTTGATTAAGTCCATCAAATGGATGATTTGGAAGCCTAGATCCCTGATATCTTTGGTTGATTCTTACATTAAAAATAAGTCTTAATCTCTTCTAGCCAAAAGTATTAATGGGAAAGAGTTGTTACAGTTTTAATCTTAATCTGCCATTTTTCATCATTGATTAGTACATATTACTATTTTACTTCATCTAGAAGTTAATTGTTGATGCTTTACAATCTTTTCTCCTTTATAGATTTGTCTTAATCAGCTTTGTGTCACTATGACAAAAAGATCTAACAATAGCAACTCAGAGAAAGAAAAGTTTATTTTGGCTCAGTTTCAGAAGCACAGTTTATTGTCAGCTGACTCCATAGCTCTGGTCTGAGGTAAGGCAGAACATTGTGGTGGAAGGGCATGGCAGAGGACAGTGTGAAGTTCCTGACAGCCGGGAAGCAGAAAGTTCCACTTGCCAGAGATAAAATATAAACCCCCAAATCATGACCCCATCAAATGGATCAATCAACTGATTAAGTTACATCTCGCATACACCAATCTTGTCCTCACTCAACATTACTGCATTACCTCACGTGTGAGCTTTCAGGGAATACCTCTTACCTAAAACATAATAATCCACCCTGAGCCCCCAAATATCATAACCATCTCACAATGAAAAATGTATGTAATCTATTTCCAAGAGTTTCCTTAGTCTTTAAGAATTCTAGGACAGTCCAACATTCCAAGTTCAAACTATCTCCTGAGACTCAAGGCATACTCTGGGCTTAGAGTCCTTGTAAAAATCAAAAGCAAGTTACATTCCAGTATATAATGGTACCAAGCAAACATTTTTATTCCAAAGGGAAAAAATAGAGCCATGGAAAGAAGGGATGGGAACAAAGCAAGATCAAAATCCAGCTGGGCAAAATAGTCCTGCAGCTCCATGTCCAGCATCTGGGACACATGGCATCTTGATGCTTCCTTTAAAGGGCTTGTGTAGTTCTCCCACTATGGCATTGCTGATTTCAGCCCATATAGACTTTCTTGTTTTATTTCTGCTTGATTTCTTCAGTTTTCCTTGGCCCATGATCCACACTACTTGCCTCTCTTAGTATCTGGTGACACTACTATAGCTTCAGCTTCCTTCTAATATCATTATTCATTACCTTCTCAGGGACTGCCTTCAAAAATTTCAGCACTGCTGCACTTTGCCTGGCCTCCCACTCCTTCCTTTGAAATCTGCATGGATGGTTCCATGACCTCTTAAATCCAGCTTCCTGTATTCCTGTAGAACCGGCACCATGTAAAAGATGCCAAGATCAGACATCATCTCAGCAGTAGCCAGTTCACCTAAGATCATGACTAAAGCAGCCTCTGTGTCACTGAGTATGATGAAACATCTTCCTAGGGTCCTTGTGCAAGCAGGGTGTGCCCATGTTTTCTTCTCATAGAAATTTTTGCTTTTACACTTTTGAACCTGAGATGGGTTAGGTCTTGCCAATTCCTGAGTTGCCCTCAAATCATATTCCTATTGCCTCTTGAGAATTACTTAGCCTATCTTAGGTGACTGTAATCTCTTCAACAAGCACATCTTCCTTGGTCTGAGTTTTGTATGCATTATTCTGGTCAAAATGCTATTTCTTCCAGTCTTTTCACTCTTCTTTCTGCTCTTAATTATTGCAGTAACTGGCTAAAAGCCGCTAGCAATACCCATGTCACTGTCTGAATGCTGTGCTACGTTGAAATATCTTCTACCAGATAAATCTATCTCATTTAAATTTAGCCTCACAAAAAGTCTCAGAACATGAACAAAATGTACACAATTTATTCACCAGAATGTAATACAAATGGCCTCCAGTCCAATTTCCAAGATTTCTCTTTACCCTCTGAAACCAGTCTTCACGTTTGCAGTTCTATTGGAGTTCTGGTCTTCTGAGCTTCCACCAGAATTCTCCATCAAGCTCTGATTACAACATCCTAAGTCTTATCCTGACTGACTCCAAACTTCCAAACTTCTCTTGCAAATCAGTTCCAAATTCTTCCAAACCACATTATCTGGTTAGTCACAGCAATAATTCCACATCTCAGTATCAATTTCTGTTTTAATTACTTTTTTTATCACATGACCAAAATACCTCCTAAAATTTGAAGAGTAAAATGTTATTTGGGGCTCACAGCTTTGGAGGTCTCAGTCCCTATATGGCTGACTCCATTGCTCGGGGCCCAAAGTGAGCCTGCACATCTTGGTAGAAATGCCCAGTACAGAAGAGCAGCTCAGGTCATGGTGGCAAGGAAGCAGAGAAAGAGGGAAAGGAGCCACAGGGAAGAAGCCTCCAGTGACCCAGGGCACACTCCCAGTGACCCATGTCCTTCAGCCACAACCCACCTGCCTACAGTTATCACCCAGTCAGTTCATTCAAACTCACATGGACTGATTAGCTTACTGTTCTCATAATCTTATCATTCATCTCTGATTATTTCTGCACTAAAAAAAAATTTAGGAAAACACCTCACCTCATATCCAAGCAATAACAAGATTAATTTTAGTTCTTAGGGATATTCTATTCATTCAGTTGTTCAGTGATTTGAGAAATGCATAATTGAGATGTTCTACAATTTTGGTTAGTATTTACTTTTGTTTTAAACTTAATACGATTGTATTTATTCATAATAATAATGGCACTACTGAAAAGTTTGCATATTTATTGTTGGCATAAATTATAACAGAATATAGTATTTTTTCTTATGAAATTTATTATACAGTATTATATTACCTTTATGGCATTGTAGACATTTTTAAGAAACTGTACTTAATTTGCAATAATTTTGACTTAGGAACTTTTATAACTTGTCCAAAATAATTTTAAATGTTTTTAAGGCTACATAAAAAAGAAAATAACCCTTTCATTCCATTTCCCATTTTTGCTTTAACTGCACATTCTTTTCAAGAAAGATTTTTTAAATCATTTTTATGTAGTTCCAGGTCACTTCCACCAGGTGGCGCATTTTCAACAGCATCTTGTCATCAATACTTTCACATATATATTCTGCCTAAAATTAATTAATCAGAAAAGTGTATATAGAGAAGGCTTATAAATGATTTTTTATGTGAAAATTCTTACTAAAGACAGGAAAAATTACTAAATTAATTTTGTTTTCCTTTCTAATTCGCCACTTATTTGATTAACTAATAAAATAATAAATTTCATTGAGCTTCATTTTCATTTTTTTTAAATTTAACTTAATAGAACGTTGTTAAATTTTTATTATAAATTTACAAGGTAATATAATACTTTAGAATTGTTAAAAATGTATTTCTTTCTTGTATATTCTTAAGAGAGGCATAAATATTTTTGAAAGTCTCTTAATTGTATCAAATCAAATAAAATTCTATGAAAACATCAACATGTTTATTTTTATGAATATAATATAAACTAGTTGCTTTATGATTCCTATGAATTTGTATATTTTCACAAATTTCTATACCTACCCTAAACAATATATTGCTTAGTTTCACATGTTATTATTCATTTCACTATAGATGATCTTCTATTGCTTCTTTTTTTCTCAATATTGAATTCTTGGATTTCATCCATGTTTAGTATATATTGCCATAGTTTCCTTCAGGGTAGTGTAAAGAACAATGTGAATATTTTACCACTTTACTGTGTGTGGACATCTGCAAAATTTCTAGTGTCAAAACAAAAAAACAGTAGCAAATTTAATTATAGATCTTTTATTGTAATTTAAGAATAATGTTAGCCACTATTCTAAAAGATAAAATGAATCTCCTCTGGGCAGTTGCAGAGTGGTAAATAATAAGGGGGAAAGAAAACTAATGGTTAGCATCAAGTTACTTCCCATTACTTATCTGCAAGGATTAAGACAAACAGGACTTCCTTATTTTGCTGACTCAGGTAGAATGCAATATACTGTTTTCAAGACAGGATATCTATGTCCATAAAGCTTCAGTTTTACTATAATTCTTTTGGTTTGATTTGGTTGATTGGGGCCTTGTGCTGTATTTCAGTTCAACATAATGGCCCCCTATAATTTTGTTTATCTCTCGTTTCTTGGATACTATAAACAAAGCTTCTAAGAATAGTTTTTTATATGTCCTGGGGCATATGTAAAAAATTTTTAGTCACAGAATAGGATATGTGTATTGTCAACTTTTTGGAATAAAACCAAAAATTTTTCCCAGGGTAATGGTACAGATTTATACTCTGGTTAGTAGTTTATCAGTTTGTTCCTCATCCTTACCAACACTTGTTAGGCTCTTAGATTTGATTATGAACAATTGCAACTTTTTCAGATATTACATTTTAATTTTTAGACTTTCAATTTTACACCAAGAATGGTAATAAGATCTAGCCTCTTTGTCTTTAAAACATTTTTATCCAGTCTCTTTGTCTTTAAAACATTTTTGTCTACTTCAATTGGATTATCTTCTCTATTTGATTTTTATTGCTTCTTCATCCTGATACTTAAGCTAATTATATGCATAGCCAATTTCCCTTATTCATTCTAAACATGACAATAAGCATTTCCCAAAAAAGTGGTTCCAGGATAACATAACTTGGGTTATTTGTTGATGAGCTGGTTGCAACTACAAGGCACTATACCTCAGATCTTCAGGAGAATCCGTTAATCTTAGCACCAGAATCTACCACCAGCAGGGCGGGGGGTGAAACTCCACAGATGCAGTTCTTTCCCACAATTACTCTTACCGTGAGGCTACTGTAAAACTATAGACTAAGCTCACATTCCTTAGCCCTAAAGCAGTCTGATGCCCTGGCCATACTTTCAGTCACCTACAGAAAGAGAAGGCCATCGGAATGGGCTTACAAGGAGAGATGGGTGGGGACCTTCTACTACAGCAGACAGTCCTGCTCCATTCAGCCCATCCCCCATCATGTCTGTGCAAGATGCCAGGACATCAAGGAATCTATGAAACACATTAGCCATGCTTCTCACATACTCATCTTCCTTTTTCCCATTGATGCTCATTACTTCTATCTCATAAAGGGGGTTTTTGTATTTTGTTGGTCTTTTTTATTTTCCCATTGGGATTTCTTCAAATGCACACATACTGCACTGACTTCAATTTTAGAGGTATAATGTGATTTTGAACATAATATATATTATAATAGGTAACTTTTTCTTCTAGTTTCCTTTATTTACTTTTTCTTTAGTGTATATACTCTTTTTTAGAAAAATTGGTATTCTTCAGTTTTGATGGATTTAAAGTTAAGAAACTGGTAACAGGAACTTAGAAAGTTTAATAAATATTCTCAATATCCATGAGAAGTACAAAATCAGATTTCCATAATCAGGTCATTTAACAAAGAAGAAGCAGTGATTTCATTTGAAATTCATCTAATTCTTATGAGCTCGGCCTAATGAGAGAGCGCATGGATGTATTCTTTGAAAGGTGGTTTTGTAAAATTTACTGCTAACGTACAGACACCCTCACACATATTCTCACATTTACCGGAGAAGACCCCTGATGATTGTGGCACCTCCATGTGCATTAAAACTCTAGTTTTCTTTCAATCACTTACTGTCTTGTACAGCATGGATGTTCAAATTGAAGGTTGACAGGAATGCAGAAAAGATATTATCAAATAGTAAACCTCAAGCTAAATGAGAGCATATTTCCATGATAGTCCTACAAGACTCATCTTAAGATATGATGTAGCCTCTATCTTGGTATTTTGTTGCCTAGAATAAAATTGGAATTCTAGCTTTAAGGAAGAAAGGGAGAGAGAATGTTCTTGGCCAACTAGTACTTTTTATAAGATCCTCCTCTTTAGCTACCCACATCTACGTACACAATTCTGCTTTTTGGAATTTCGTATATCAGACTCTTTTTTAAAAAAATGTGTTTATTTATTTATTCTACTTAGGTATACATGCTAGCAGAATGCATTTTGATTCATTGTACACAGATGGAGCACAACTTTTCATTTATCTGGTTGTAAGTGATGTAGAATCACAACATGTATGCAGTCATACATGAAGGTAGGGCTATATCAGACTCTTCAAGAATAAAACATCATTCTCTCAGATTGGGCTTAAATAAACTTAAATAAACTGCTAAGATGTTTACTCTTAATTCTTCCTCTTAGTAACTTAAAGTTTCTTTGAACATAAAAAAGATCATAACTGAAAATTAAGTAGTCATGACTTTTGGGATTACTTCTGTTGACAATTAAAACCTAGATGACACACTTAGAAAATAGTTAAATATGAGTTAAAAATGTACATGGTAAAAGCAAGTCAAATTTCTTTCCCTGGCCAGCAATCAAAAGGAACTGTTGTAATTCAGAAGGAAAAAAGATATCATAGAAGGAAATTGGGTTACCTGAATACGATAATAAAATATCTAGAATTTTCGTATGCTTGTATCTCTAATATTCCTCCCCCTCCCTACTTCTTAAGAAGTCAATTAACTCACTAGATTTTGTGTACAAATCTAGTCAGTCATTTTAAGTAACACTTCTATGACATGGTAGATAGATTAAATTGCTTCTTTACTAAATTATCAGATTAAATTCAATTTAAATTTGATATGATATGTGCATCTTTAAAGCTTATATAGCTCTACGGCAGTATTGTTTGATGTTATTCTTGATCATTTTTCTCAATTTCACTATATCCTAGTAAAATAGAACCTTAATCTTGCATCATTCATATCAAGTGACATTTGCAGTATCCAAATTTGAAAAAAATTAATACATAACATGAAATTTTTAAAAATTGAAATAACAGAACAAGATGTCCTGTGTCTTATTAAAATAATTTATAAATATTTTAAGAACATACTTTACTTTTTATGCTGGCTTCCAAGGTATAAACATTATTTTTTTCAATTTTCTTATTCCTATTACATAATTCTGATTTAAATCTTGTATGCATCTGCTGAAAACAAAACATGTGGACTTTACGTTCTTTAACATAGGGGAAATTGATTAAGGAGAACACTTTTTTTAACATAACTTGTTTAAATGAAGAAGAAACAAGCAAAATTCATAAGACTTAATAACTCAGTTTCTATGTGTATCAATTTATTGATTACTAGCATCCTGGTATGTATATAAGTCTATAATGTTTAGATTATGGGAAACTTAAATTAATTGAAATACTACTTTTATTTAATGTGGAAAATGAATCTGCTCTTTTCCCCCTAAAGAGTCAACAAAAGATTAGCTAAAAAGATGTGCTTTTTCTCATCCAGAATAATTTCTGGTCCAGATCATAATCATCTGAGCATTTTTATTCAGGTCATTGAGTTGTAGGTGATGATTCACAACACTCATCTCCAATTATATTCTTAAAAAATATGATGGTCATTGTCTGGTGTTGCAAGAAGCTTGAAACTTATCACTCTCATTCTTAGAAGAGAACGGATAAAAGCTGAAAACCAACAACTGCTCTTAGGTCCAGCGGAGTATTTAAGTCTGAGTGTTAGTTGCTGCTCCTAAAATTGAAGATAGAGTCCCAGCTTCCCAAACCATAAGTCCAAATAAAAGTGTGCTTATGGAATCACTGCAGGGTAGCAAAGTTTAAACTGATTTTTAAGCAGAAATCTTAAGTTGAAGTAGACTTAAAAGAAAGAAAAATTATGGATAAAGAAGGGTATCACATAATTATAAACAAGTCAATTCTCCAAAAAGATACTAAGTGAACATTATGAATATTACAACACTATGTTCCTGAATTTTTTGTTTTTGTTTTTAATAAAAAATATTGTGAATTTAAACTTTCCTACTGAGTTCACAAAAATCTTCATTTTTGGCTTCAAATGGATTTGCAAAAGCCTCACTTTTTTCCCATGAATTACATGACAAACTTAAAGCTTGAACTCGCTTCTCTGTTGTTTGAAGCATCTGTGAATATACAATTAGCTTAATATAGATTAACTTTAATTAACTGAAAAATTATTCTGTTCATGAAGTTAAAACTTTAAAAGGTCAGGTCACATTTCCTTCATGTGTGAGAAAACTTGCAATTGAAAATTATCAATTATCTAAACTAACATTTATTTGATTAAAAAGAAAACTCAAGTTCAAAGAATGCTGAATTCACTTTCTGCAAGTATCTGGGCTAAAATAACACCTTCGAGCACACTTTAATATCTACAATAACTACAGACTTTTAAAGTAGATGCTGCTATTTCTTTGGAAAGTTTTTGCTTTCTTATTCTCAGTGGCCATAGAAATCTCATGCCCTGTATATCAATGGTTGATGGTCTCATAAAAAGGCTACAGATCTATAGATTGCATGTATTGTATAAAGAAAAATGTCATGAAATAAAATTGCTTGCAGATTTTTATTATACCATCAATTAAAAACAATCACAGCAAGAATATATGTTCTGATGTGAGATCCCAACTTCTATTTTCTGTATAGGTTTCTTACAGTCAATCTATAAATTCCTCCCTTTCCCTTGATTCCCACTGACTAAGGTGTGTACATGTGTATCTACGCTTTACACCAGACTTTGAAGTAATCATTCACCCTACTGAAGTCCTCAGTATAGCAATTCTCAACTGTGTGAAATTTTGTTCTGCAGGGACAATTGGCAAAGTTTTGAGATGTTTTTGATTATCATTACTAGGGGAGGCCAGTGGGTGGGGGCCAAAGGCAACCTACAATACACAGGCTCTACCCAAAAACAAAGTATTGTTCCATCCAATATGTCAGTTGCACTGATGTCTAGCAACCTAGATAGATGTCAGCAGCCTTCTGTATCTGACTGTTATATTCAAAGCATAATGTGAAAATTATGAAATGTTGAACTTTCAGAAAAAATGGTCACTTCCCCCAAATAACTTCCATTGTAAAATACTTATATAAAATACCACAGAAATATTAATGATCATTCATGTGATTAATACTGCATTTCAACTCCATACAAATAGGCTTTGTTAATGATAGATAATTGGCCAACTAAAAATTAAAATAAGTGAAATAATTATTTTTAAAGCATTTTAACTTTGCATGTATGTGATGAAAATAAAACAAATAGCTCGAGACTGTAGAAGGTTATAAAATACCTTTCTAGGAACTTGCTTTTAAAAATTACCTCATTAATCCTCACACTATGCCTACAGGGCAGGCAATAATAATTACCGTATCTGTTTTACAGATGAGCAAACTTGGTCACACAAAGGTTAATTACTTACAAAAGTTTAATTTGAGAGTTGGTTATGAGGACTGGAAATAATAATGCCAATCTTATAACTCCAAATGATAAAACTATATATTTTTACTCTATATCAGTCCTAGTTCAAATACCAGTTTTTTTCACTATCATATTAATAATTAAATTTTACTGTGTAGACAAAAACTGATATGGTACTTACCAGTATTTTTTTATAAGTTTAGTGTATTTCCATTAAATGGTTATTAGATATAAGGAATTGTTTTAAGTACTATGAGAATCTACAAGTCAGTGGTAACAGACAAATTTTTCCAGCTCAGGACTACATTAAGCAAGGTAATCCTATATGTGATCTCAGATCTAAATCCCTGATGCATGGGATTCCTTTGATGCCTGAAATTTGTTTTTCTATTTGTAGATAAGCAGAGATAGATCATATAGGTATTTATAATGTTATAATGCTTATTATTGTCAATTTCATCCTTTTTAAAATAAAAATCTGAATAGGAAAATAATATCTGCCCCTCAGGATATCCTAACAGAGTTTCTTCAGTAGTGAACACATGACAGTAATCAATAATGAGGATAATACCTGGCACTTAAGAAATATGAAGTACATGTTAATTACTGCTGTTGTAATAACTACTCCCTAAATTAGGCATTAGATGACCACTTAATGAGTCAAATTTCAGCTACTTAACCTACTTCCTTCTCATCCCACTTTCAAGAGAGAATAACCAGTCAAATGAACTCCAGTTACTGTTACATGGGACCAGATCACTGGTAGCATATGGACCATACTATGGAACTAAACTTACTCTCTTAATTCTAAAGATAGGTATTCACAGGAAGTTAAATGTAAGTTCTTCAATTAAACTACCAAACCAAAATTAATCTATGTTTCCTTAAATTTATGATTGTATAATGAAACAAAAATGAAACGAAACCAATCTTTACCATTTCTTTTTAAATAAATAAATTAGAGGTACAACATGCATTCTATGAATATTTTTGAATGATTCAGTTTAGCCACAGAGGCAGAATAGCATATTGGTTAAATTGTCAGGTTTTTGATAAGTCTAAAACAAGTCATTTAGTATTACAGGAACTTTCTGAGTTCAGATATGTTCTTTGTCCTCTGTAAACTTTTTTCTTATTAGGAAAGCAGGGGGTACAATAGCAATATTACTTTATTTTTGAAATTTGAGTGAATAATTCAATAATAATTAATTTAAAATCATACAAACCTAGCATGTAGTGAGCAATCAATAAATATAAGTTGATATAATTTTAGAATTGCAATATTTTAATATAAAATTCCAATTTAGTTAGCAAAAATATCCTGGTATTGCCACTTATTTGTTGATATCTCTGTACCATGCAGAATGGACATTGTTTTTAACAAAAATTAATATGATAAAATACCATTTACAGTGGTTTAATATGCTTTTAGAAGGATATCCAATAAAAGGGAAAATTACTAAAAGGAGTAAGTAGATATTCATTCTTGGTTGAGGAGCTACCACACATTTAGGGGAGGTCCTGTTACCTCTATGGTGTTCTCCACTGCTGCCCCAAACCTGAAGTGCTCTAACATTATGTTTGGGGAAGGCCACATAAGAAAGAAAGGTCCAGTAAAGTAGACTAATTCTGTGACTGCGGCCCTCGGGGCTTAACAACCGTGTTGTCAACATACAGGTAGACATTAAAACTTGTTAAAAAATTTAGATGTCCTGATACTGCCTTTTAAACACTTGAAACCAGTAAGGAACTTAATCTAAGTTAAAGTGAAACAAAGCTCAAGGCAATTCAAGTCTAAAATAGATTCACGCACTCTTCACCCTAATGACATGAAAAATAAGGGATATGCTCCTTTTGAAGGTAAAGATAATTAAGGTCAATCATTATGTTCCTTTTCACAAAATGCCTGTCATACAAAAAAAGAAAAATAAAACTGGGAATAAATAAAAACTTCTACACCATAATTAAGAGGAAAACACTTAGTAGCAACATCTGTTTTGAATGACAATTTTCTAGAATTAAAAGATATGGGCTGGGCATGGTGGCACACGCCTGCAATGCCAGTGGCTTGGGAGGCTGAGGCAGGAGGGTTGAGTGTTCAAAGCCAGCCTCAGCAAAAGCGAGGTGCTAAGCAACTCAGTGAGACTCTGTCTCTAAATAAAAAAAAAAATAGGGCTGGGGGTGTGACTCAGTGGTCAAGTGCTCCTGAGTTCAATCCCTGGTACTCAAAAAGAAAGAGAGAGAGAGAGAGATGAGATTTACAATAAATAATCTAATTAAATATTTAAGTAATTTAGTGGAATTGGGAAAATTATTTTTGAAAAGAAAACTTTAGCAGAAAAACTCTAAGCAAGAATCACACAGAAATAATACAGAATTCTAAAATATATTATCATTAATGAAGAAGTCATTTAATAATGAGGACATAATAAAAAGACTAAAAAACAGAATAAAGGATATCATTCCAACAGAAACATAATGAAGAAAAATTACTTTATAATAAACATTGCATAGACAGTTCTAGACCTGCTATGCAGGTCTTTAACACATTAACTGCACATCTAGAAAGGCAGTTTAAAAGTTACAGCAGACATATTTAAAGAGATAATACTAGATATTATTCCAAACTGGTGTATCTCTATTCACAGAACAAGAGTACTTTATACCTCAAACAAGATAAATATAAATAAAATCATATCTAGACATATCATAGAAAGCTATGGAAAAATTAAAGACAAATACAACATCTTAAAGACAGACAAGGGAGGGCTTATTAAAATCAGGATACAACTATAAAAACCAATGGCTGACATCTCATGAGCAGCTGTGAAAGCTAGAGGCAACGGATCATCCCTTTGAAGAGATGAAAAACAAGATCTAGAATTCTAATTTCCAGATGAACAAAAGTTCAGAGAGTTCATTATCAGCAAGCTCACAAGATATGTAAATGACATTTACACAATGTATATAAATTGACCAGAATATTCATAATTAGGTATGCTTACAGAAATGAAATAGGTCTCTATATACGTAGGAGTGTTTATAGTAAAAACAAAGGAAAAAGTGAAGGAACATGATGTAGAAACACAATAAAGAACATATGGAGATCCTAGCATGCTAAAAATAGTATCTTTCTAGACTGGACAGAGTTAAATGAATGTATGCATAATAATGATTGTTAATGTAGACATTAAATTTGTGTATATTTCAGTGTCAATTTTACCATCTACAATAAATTTTTTTATTTTTAAAAGCTATTAAGATGTCTTTAAAGAAAATTTTTGAAAACTATTGTATTTTAACGTCATCTGATTTGTCACCTGAACTTTCATTCAAAGGCAATGACCTTTATTTTCACCTGATTTCAATGGAATTGAGATTGCATGATAGAAAAAATAAGATTAGTGTGTTTGTATGGGTTTTCAAAGTTTGTTGTTATTTTTGGGAAAAACAACAAGGAAAAGCATGGTTGTTTTATTTCAGTTTTTTGAAAATAATGAACTAGTATAATATTAAAAGTAACCTAAAACCTGGATCTGTATTGTTTACTTAAGCATTCTATCCATATGCCATGATTCTTCAGGAATTGTTTGGAAACAATGCATTGTAGAGCACCAGAGACAATGTGTGAGATAGGCTGTCAAGAGCTTCTCATTTCTTCTATGCTGCAAGATATAAAAGGTGAACCATGAAGCAAATGTATCACACACCATTTGTAATTATTTGCATGTATGCCAGACACCAGGATCTGGAAACAGCAGTGTTGGGGGCAGGCTTTCTGGGCCCGGGAGCTGCCCCGCCCTTTCAAGATGGCAACCTGGCTGTATGCCAGAAACTTGCAGTAAACAGGTGGACAACTTAAGGAAGTGCACAGCATTGGCTGGCGGTAACGTCACTGTGCATGCTTGGCTCGTGGGCAATGCCTGCTCTGATACACGCCTGTATTCTGCTCGTGCATTCCCCTCGTGCTTGATAATGCTATTCCTGCTAATTGGTTGTAACTCTGCTCTGTAATACTTCCTGTTGTATAAAAAGGAGATAGAAGGAGGCTGGGGGGAAGAACGGGGGAGAACAAAAGAGAACCAAGGAAGGCAAGAAGAGCGCTCAACAAAAATAAAGATTGCTTTCTGAGAATAAGGGCGTGATTATTGTCTCCTGCCGGCGGGCGACAATACAGCAGCATTACGCTAGTACCCACAGCCGGGAGAGGTCTGACACAATGCAGAAGGTCACCCTAATGTACAGGACAGC
>CM053408.1:8589100-8634398 GCA_028644305.1 Xerus rutilus | reverse complement strand
TTCCTCCTACGTATCTGCTACTTTGTATCTTTGTTCTATTCTCCCAATGTCCTCCCTCATTTGACTAACAGCTACCATGTTGAACAGTATGTGTTTGCACATTCATTTCATAGTTGAAAAACAGAACTTTGTATTAAATGTCTTGAAATCTTAATTTTAGATGTATAGGATTATTATGTTAAAATGCATATGGGTTTTGCAGTGTTTATTAATAAGTAAAATTATCCTTTTTTAGCTTCTCTAGTTTGGGGAACATTTCTTCCATCATGTCAGAGACCATACGCCATAATTCAGCTGTGTTCAATTATAATGTATTTACCAGTTAGCTCACAGGGACTTTTAAATATGTTCAGGTACTTCCCATCTTGAAGATTTCAGCTGCATAATTTGATAGCTAGTTGAGAAATGTTTATTAAAATCTGTACTGTGTTCCACAGATACAAATGTAAATTTTAAAAAATGGATGGTTTTTGTTCTCCTGGAATTTACAATATCATGAAAAAAAATAGGCATGGATAGTCAATTAAAATCACTAATTATACTGTTGGAATGCTAATACAGAGATTCATTGTGCTTATAGGAATGTGGTCAGAGAAAAATATTGTTTTTAATATATCAATAATCATCTCAGAGGAAGTGCATTGATTATTAATTAAAACTGCATCATCTTAAGTGTTTAAATGCTTAATGAATCAGGAACTCCACTAGTTTAACGTCCTAGAATAATTTTATTCCTATGTACGGACTTCAAGACGAAAGAAGTGTTGGAAGGGACCTGAGAATTTAAAAATCCAGTTCTTTGTGTTTCTACCACTGTACTTTCTTTGTCTTCCAATGTCCAGACACTTCCAGGGGCGCGGTGAAGCACCGTTCAGTCAAGAATTTCAGAGTCACATTGTGGTAGAGGTCTCACAGTGCCTGGCAAGCAGTTCATGACAGCTACGTTGAAAACATTACTCTTGGAATTCCTCACTACCGACCAAAGCAGAGTCCTCCCAGATCAGGTGCAAAAGTAAATGCATTTATCATTACAAAACACCGCTGCTTATTCCAAAATAACTCACAGACCCAGTTACAAAACCTAAGTTTAATTTGGCTTCAAATGCAGTGAAGAGGAAGATAATCATGGTATTACAAATATGAACAGTCCTCTGGGTTAAGAGACTTTGTAACATGGGAGTAACATGGATGGACGATGTCCCCAAAATCGAAGAGGCTGATTATGTTGTGATGAAAGTCTTCATGAAGGGAAAGAAGCAGCGGTTAAAAAGAATTGATTTTTTTTACTTCTTCTCTCTCTCTCTCTCTGTTTCTCACTCTCTCTCTCTCTCTCTTTAACTCTTCTTCACAAAGATATGCTGAAGCACTTGGGGCTTTGCACTTGAAGCTTTTGCAGGCCACATTCAACACTTTCAGAAATTGTTAAGTAATAAATCCTTGCTGTGATAACTTTCAAGTAGAAGCCAAACACTCCAAAGTTACTGATACTTAAAGGAAGCCCTCGTCTCTGTACAGGTCATGTGAAAAGTATTCTATAATCTAAGCTAATTAAAAGTCTAGAAAGGATGAAAATAAATAGAAACAAAGTGTTTAGAAGGCAATGTCCCCCCAAAAAAGTGCAAGAGTAAAAGAATGCTAACTCCATCTCCTGGGCTTATAACCATGTGAAAAGTATTCTGTAATCTAAGCTAATTAAAAGTCTAGAAAGGATGAAAATAAATAGAAACAAAGTGTTTAGAAGGCAATGTCCCCCCCAAAAAGTGCAAGAGTAAAATAATGTGTAGAAAAAGGCCACATCTTTGTGTTCCTTGATGCTTTTTGACTGTTTTAAGAATGTTTGAATATGTGACTCAGAAATATGACTAATCTTAGTTCAGAACTCTTCGAAGATGTTTCCAAGCTTCTATATTTACAAGTGAATTTCTCTTTGAATCCACTGAAAAGTTAGAGAATGAGGTTAGACTCAGATAATTCTAATCCATACTTTTCTCCTGGGCTAGAAATAATAGGCAGCACAGAGAGGCAGATGGATTGAAAGCAAGGGAAGAATGTCCTGATGAAAATCATTAAGCAGCAGAAATAGCAAGTAGAGCACTCTGTTTTATTGTTTTTGTGTTCCTGAAACTCCCGAGGATGGGAGGCTGATAGATGTTTCTTTTGCTGTTAAGATTGTTGATGATTAGCAATTGAAGTGCTTTTTCAAGGAGAATCAAGTCTCATGATTTGTGTTCTACTTCATAAAAGAAGGCATTTCAGAAGATGATAATAACTGTGATGAAGAGGTTCAAGGCTGCAATATACAGCGAAAGTAATAGGTGTGGAAGAGCATGATGATATAGCAGAACATTACCAACAATGTCAATATCTGGCAGGGTTGGGCTGGCACAGCAGTCAGTCAGGCTGTATAAATTGTAGAATACAACCTGCAGTGTGAAGGACTAGATATAAATATCAATTGCTCACAGTCTTATATTGGTTAATTTTCTAGGTCTTGAAATGATAAATTGTATGAGTATTTTCCACATCAGTACACAATAGTTAGAATTTTAGAATAAAATTCCCTATGGGATATATAGGATATAGTAAGTTACCTGATATATATCCATTTGCTACCTCAGACTTTGGGTCTGATGAAGTACTTTCTTATGTACTAGGAATGAAATGCACCAGGACTGTACCGGAGCAATATGTGTATTTAGAGAATAGTCTTAAAAGAGCAACTAAGGTAATTTTTGAGTAGGCATGTATTCAGTAAGCCTTTGTCACTTTGTAATAGAAATGTCATCTCTTGCATTAACTGAAAATGCTTTTCACCTTTGACCTTCACACATTAAGAGAACGCTAACTCTATCTCCTGGGCTTATAATTAATGTAAAATTAAAAATTTGCCTGATGATTTCTTGTATTATGTAACAGGAAAATTAAAAGTAAGTTTAATAGTAACATGGTTTGTCTGTAGACTATTAATAAAATCTTAGCTTATTCCAACAAGACAAAGTTTGAATCTAAATCATATAACACTCTAGAAGTTAACTGTTTTATAGGCCTCTGTTCTCATGAAAAGATGCATTTTTTTCTACCATGTTTGTAGCCGTTGTTAGCAACACTCCATGTGCATTAAAATATTGTAGGATAATCCCCAAAACACCAAATATGTAAGATTCACCCTAAATAATCTGTATCAGAACATTATGGAAGAGGTACCCAATATTTTTTTAAAAATTTATTCTGTCATGTGTTGATTTTGAGGCATGGTAGAAATTTAATTACAGATATTTCTTAAAAGAGAAAGAATATCTACTTTCAAATTTGTACTTAAAAACAATGCTACATTTTTACTTCTATCCCCTTTTTTATTTGCAAAGAACTCAATTCATTTTGGAACATATATGTGATTTGATCATTCTGCTGTCATGATTACACAGCAAATCTTTATTTTAAAGCAATACAAATATTTTTAGATTTTTTAAAGAATTGGTCTCTTAAATCAGTATTTACATTTTGAAATAGTTTCATGAGCATAATATAACCTTAGCAACAGGAACTTTGAGTTAGTGTGTCAGCCTAAAATTTAATAAAATCTTCACACTTTAAAATCATATGATGCTTTTGTATTCCAACTTTAATGTTATTAACTAAATAAATAGTTCTAAAAAATTCCATAACAATAATTCCCTATACAGCACTATATTAGTGGAAAAGCATTTGGGGCCTCCCCTAATTTAATGGGGCATTTTATTATGTTTAAATAAAGGGTTCTTTACAAATGAGATCTCCTGCTGAATAGAATCGGATCAAAAAGGCAGTAGAAATCTGTCAATAATGCCCATGAGTCCTATAAAGTGTTTTTATTTCTTTCACGGTACGTAATGCTTCATCAGATTCCTTAATCCAAGCTGCAGTGCACATCACCCTTCTGAAACAGCTCACTGATCAGTAATTTCTCTTCTCGCTGTGGCTTAACACCAAATACAGGTTATTCTGGGAATGGGGATTTGTTTTGCATAAATCATGTTTTTCAAATAATTTCCAAATGAGATGAATTTATGAAAGGGAAATGATTCTGCAAAGAGACCTGAAACTGGGATTTGAGTGTTTTTCCAGGTATAAGACAAACACTGCCATTTGGAGGTTGGGGTAATGATTCTGAGAGGGGAAATAAATAGACACTGCAGGAGAAGATGCGACCCTTATTTGCTTTAATACATCTTAAAAAGCCTCAGGAATAGGAGTGACAGATTCTACTCCCACTGAGTTTTTCAAGTGAGCTCTAGATGGCTGTTATTTCCTTTTAGTTAGGCTGAAGGGTTGAACACAGTCTTGTAGGTGTGACTTGGTCATCTGAAAGAGGTTAATACCAGTGGGTAGAGGGCAGGGGCTTCCTCTCTGGAAGGTCACTGCAATCCTTGCTCTTGGGACAGTGCTTTTCTTTGAATCTTCCTTTCATATTTTCCATTAGGGAAGCCTGTATGTGTGTTAAAGTGATGTGGCTATTACCATCACAGCAAGATTTAAGCATCAACATACAGAATAATTACAGAGTCTCTAAAGTATTGCTGCACTTAAAAATAATATTCTTAAAATATTTTTCAGTCTTTAGTTAAAAGGCAAATACTGCTTAAAATAAGGATTTAAATATTTTTAAATATACTGAAAATACTAAAGAGGTGAGAAAACAACAAGCAATTTTGGTTAGTCTTTTTCTTTAATGTATCACTATTTTTAACATAATCAGTTATGTCCATCTATATTTTTCTAAATGGATTTACTTAGATGGCTTTTAAATTTATAATTCATATATCTAAATTTCTTCCATAGGCAAAAATTACTGCTTTTGAAAGATTATGATTTATATATATACATATATATACCTATACATACATATATATACATACATATATACCTATACAAATACTGCAGTTGAGTAAAAAACCCACTGTATAGCTAAGATGTAATATATTATTTTAAGAATACTTAGCAAGTACTTTAAAACTAATAGGCAAAAGAACTCAGAGATCAGCTGGATGTGGTGGCACACTCCTGTAACCCCAGCAGCTCTCAAGGGTGTGGCAGGAGGATTGTGAGTTTGAGATCAGCCTCAACAATCTAATGTCCTGACCGCTTTAAAGATATTGTCTCAAAATAAAAACAAAAAAGGGGCTGGGGATGTGGGGATGTGGCTCAGTGATAAAGAACCTCTGGGTTTAATCCCCACTACAAAAAAAAAAGAACTCAGATCACAAAATTATACACTTTCCTAAGGCGTCAAAATTGAAGTTTGTGTATGTGCTAGGTTATTAAGTAACTTAGTTTTATTTTTCCTTTGATTTACTAAAAGACCTTCTTCCATTCCTCCCTGTTTTCATAATCCAGTACTTTCAACCCTACCATTTCTTTCCAAAAAGTCATTCCTAACTTTTTGAAATATTTAAACTCCAAAGCTAACTGTCATGTTACATATTATGTGATTGTTATATGTTATGCTTTATTTATGAGTTGAAATCTTGCAGTCATTGGGTGGTACATTAGAAAGAAAGTAGTTCAAAAATAAAATAAATTTCTGAATGGACCAATGCAGTAATTTTTAAAGGAACTTTTGCATAATCATTAACGTATAGCAAAAACAATAGGACAAACTGATTTGCTAAAAATTAGAAAGGCATGAATGTATGTGAATGAGTTTAAAAGTTGGCGAAAGTGGCTCAGATTCTGTAATGCTTGATTAATAAAAAAATTACTTTACTATTCTAATTTTAAATGTAATTGTGGTTTTATTCATAAAGTGAACTAGGAGTGTTTTGCTGGAAATAAACTAGATTTAAGAACGTTAAAGAAGTCATGCAAAATCTTCAGAAGATATCACAAAGATATGCTTATATTTTCTCCAACATGATAAAGGAGTATATGAGGAAGGAAAGCACGGTGGTCATTAAGGTTTTTTATTGCTTTGGTAACAAAATATATTAGATAATTGAAGGTGAGCATTGGGTATTTTGCTATTTTCACACTTTAAATGCCTTTATATTTCTTCCCATACTTCTATCTTCTCATACAAAAGCCCACAGTACAATTTCATAGCTCTATATAAAAAATCAATACATCTTACAATTGAATTAAACTCAGTTAATAAAATAGGCACAGATAATTTATTCATAACAATTTTAAGAAAAAAGTATATTAGCACTTGTGTCACACTAACGGGCAGCTTGTTCCCATATGGTGACTGTTTTAAGATGGAAAGATATTTTGTTTACTGTATTGTGCATATTATGGTACCAAATCAATTTATGTTTGTAGGTTAAAAGGTTCTGTAATGTAATTCATCCAACTCTCATGAACAAATCACACAGATATTATCTTGACTTCTAAAATACTTCAATTATTTCTCCATGTCAAAATAAAAATATTCATTTTTAATTTTGCTGACAGCCTGTTTCCCAGATTAGTTACATAGGATATGAGGATGGGATGCAGAGGAAGGAAGAGGAAATATCCAAGTGTAATATTATTGTTTCTGCCACCTTTGATATATATGACATTCATATTAGTGATGCATGTGAAGAGATAGGTAATGTAGTCAACTCTCACAACCTTGAATCTATATTCTTGGATCCAACCAATTGTGGATTAAAAAAAAAGAAAGAAATACCTTTGAAAGTTTTCAGAAAGCAAAAGTTGAATTTACTGTATAGCAAACACAAAGCTAAGTCCATGCAAGGGAAGTGATGTGGACATATACTGTACTGTAACTTCTATCCATTTCAATATCCCCAGTCTCTCTCTAGGGCTCTTTGCATCTAGTCCATGTACCACACAGTTACACAGAGGATGGTTTCATCTGTGTATAGGTGATTTGTATTTGCAAAGCCATTCCATATAAGACACTTGAGCATCTGTGAGTTCTGGTATCCTCAGGAGTTCTGGAACACATGCCCTGTGGATACATCTGCACTTGTCCACTGACTGCACTTGGATGTTTTATTTCTTGCTAGTGACATACAGTTTTAAATCCTCTGAAACACATTTCTCTTGATATAACTAAAATTTTTGGAATACAAGATAAATAGTAACATCTAAATTTTAACAATTTCTTTGAGTTAAAGTAATATAGTTAATATATGCACATTTGTAAGGAAGAAGCAGCAGCAAAAATCCATTTGACTATCTCCTTACCCTGTTTTCACTATTAACATTTTGATCTCTCTCTTTTTATTATAAATATATAGATCCACAGTTACATGAGAGCAAAAGATGGAGATTAAGATAGGGAGACACAGAGATAGACACAGAGATACTACATGTTTTTTTTCGAGAGAGAAAAAAAACATGTAGTAATGTTTAGGTGAATTCTTATAGCTTATTCCGTGTTATTATTCGTAGTATTTGAATTAAGTAACTGTGACTTCCAAATAATATTTGTCAATAACAGCACCCTAAAATATATAACTAGGTAGCCTCTTATGGGTATATAAATCATATATACAGCTGTTTTACAATATTTTCATAGCAGATCCACCTCAGACAAAATAAAACATTTTAATAAGAAAAATACATAAAGAACCCATTCAGTACAAATAGCCAACTAAAAATAAAAATTTTAAGTCCACTCCCTAAACACAAACAAAAGAACAACAAAAAAGTCTCTACCTTTGGGTACATTATCACCATCACCAATGAACTTTAAAGCATGATTACAAATCTTGTGTCTTTGAAAACAGTAAAAGTAGATGAAAATTAGCATGTGGTTCTTCAAAACCTCCAAACAAAAATATTCTAATGTCCATTTTTATATTACTGAAAAAAGTCCAAACAGTATGTTGATTAGATCAGTGATATAGCAGAAAGAAGAGTGCCACAGGACAACATCCCCAGGTTGGACAGTCATGGGGATTCAGAGATTTGGCTGTATTTTTTTCCTTTGCAATTTGTTGCGTGTGTGTGTTTGTATTTCTACTGCTCAACTTCCTATCTAAGGTAATTTGTTAGATGAGAATGTAAATTAAACACTGTGCTCAAGATTAAAAACATTCAAATAGAAACTCTGAATTGAAATTCAGAAATCACTTTTACTCCTTCCTCAAAACTCATTGCGCTCATGTAATTTTTATTGAATTTTATTGAGTGCTAATCACAATGGGAAATATGTAAAAATCACAAAGGAATTGCATTTTGCCTATAACAGGTCCAATTGTGTTTCTCCAAAAGAGATGTTGAAATCCTTACCTGGAGGACCTCAGAAAGTGGCCTTATGTGTGAATGCTGGAATTGCAGGTGTAATTAGATAGCACGAGGCTGCATTGCAGTATGGAGGACTGTAATGCAATATGACCTTTATAAGAAGAGAAAACGGCCATGTGAAGATAGACATCAGAGAAGGCTGAGATCATGATGGAGGCAGAGAAGGAAGTCCTCTGGCTGCCAGCCATCGCACACCCAGAATTCAGGACTCCCTTAGGTGCCCAGCGGGAGGGAGGGAAGGATTCTTCCCTAGTTTTCTAAGGGAGTATGGTTCTGCCAGCACCTTGATGTCAGACTTCCAGCCTCCAGAACTGGGAGAAAACAAACTTTCTATTGTTTTCCTAGATATCTATTTGTGGCATTTTATTACAGCAGTGTTAGAAAACTACTATAGTACCTATTCATAAAAATTTCATAAAATGAAAGAATTATAGTATGAAGACATATTACAAAGAAAGTAGCAACAATTAATTCACATTAACATTAATTATGAACCTCTATTTATCAAGCAAAATGCATTGAAAAGATATTTCTATGAATTGAATAAGCAATTATGAAACAACAGAAATAGATGATTTAAAATCCAATAAGTCTTAATTTTGGTCTGAGGTACTGTGAGTTATGAGAGGATGAAAGACTGGTTATTTTGACTGAAATCTTCCTGTTCTTGAGGAGTGGAATGGAAGTTCCTCATAGAAATGTGAAGATGCAGGAAAGAGGTCTTGCCTAAAACCCTGTCAAAGATGTGGCAATTATTTGAATTCTGGAAGGCTGTTCACTGCAGAATGTATTAGTAATGTTTTCAACCACAGCTGATTAACCACACACACTTGGGTAACATCACAGAAACTGAAAAATGAAGAGTGGATAAAAAAAAATACTGTATTTTCTTCTTGAGGTTTTTTCTGAAGTTATTTCTAGAAATGAGTCTTTATGCTCAAATGCAGAAAACCATGTTGTACTAAAATTGTCATGCTGGGTATGACCAGAAGCTTGATGTGAAAATGGCTTAAAAGGAGGTAGTGAAATCCCACCTCTCTCTTCCTTAAAATGAATTCAACACCCGCGAAAAATATCAAAAGAAACTATTTCTCATTATGCTTCTGAGAAACACTAATATTTACCCATTTAAAAAAATTACTGTCCTATTATTCTCAAAGATGTTATTTCTTTAAAATAATCATCCAAAATATGTGAGTGCAATGACCTGTTAGTCTGAAAATACTTATTAAAATAGTAATTAACTCAGCATAATTTTGGAAGTATTTATACTGGTAATTAGGGAACTGTTGACTAGCTCTGAAAGTTCAGTGGTAGGTCAAGATTATAGTGTTTACTAAGCCTAATGAAGCCATTTTATGATCAATCATATTTATACTTTGGGGACTATTTACTTTATTCATATAATAAATAAGATGCCCTGATGTTATTAGCTATGCCAGTAACTTTTTAAAATTGCTAATTATCTGTAATACTATAATTAACGTGTCTATAATAGGTGCTGCTCAGTTGTCTCTGTTTCTTGAACAGAAAATTCCCCAATTAATAAAGTGTTCTCCAAAAAATTGATTGCACTTATTGATAAATTTGATTCTGACCCTGTAGCCTTTTAAAATAATCTTAGTTTGTATTACTTTTCAAGACTGAAGCAATCTGTCCTTTCATTGTCTCTGTATTTGATTACTTTAATATTCTAAAGATTACGATGTTCACCGACTTGTTAATTTCACAGTTGCTTTGTATCTCTGTAATATCACCAATGTATTTTTTAAGTACAAAGAATTATAAATAAACACTACATAGTTTCTTTCCTTAAAGAGATAATCAAAGTGCTAAATAAATGTAGGCTGTGGGTTAATTTATAATTTTTAAAAGGCTATATTAGTTCCAAATGAGAAAGCTTGACTTAAAGAGAACGCTTGAGCTAAATCTGGAAAGATAAATTAGAATTAGTCTGAGCTAGAAGTACAGTAATTCAGGGTTCTATGATCATCTTATGCGATTTGGTATTGCTGGGTATGGGATAAACATAATACTATTTGGGGGGATAAGAGCTAAAAGACACAGGAGGCACTCACCACAGGACAATTAAAAGGAGTTTTTGCTATATTTGGGGTTGAGTGAATTTAACAAAATCATGCTACACACATCTATATATATATGAGAATTCTACCTTTATGTGTATCTATGAAGTACCAATAAAAATAAATGAATGACTGAGTGAAAGGAAGACCAATAAAATGGAAGAAGGTGGAGTGTGGAGGGAGGAGGGGAGGGAAAGAAGAGCACCAGGGACTAAAAGGGAGTCAATCAAATTTCATGCATACATGATTTTGTCAAAATGAGCCCGCCTATCATGTAGAGTTATCACATCTTAATAAAAGAAAAGAGAAACAATAGTTAAGATTATGTAAAATTTATTCTATACAAAACAAGATAAAGTACATATACAGTAAAAAAAAGTACATCTTGATGACTGATGACCTAAAACATTTACAACATGAAATAATGGAAACTTCACTCAGCTTCAAAAGGTAGAGAAAAGCACATTTGAGATTAATTATCATTGGCTTTAAGCTGTCTTCCAGGTTTCCTTTTCTGTTTGCCTATCCCAATTATTTCCCCATCTCATTGATAATAATTACATACTTTCCATTCCTTTTGCAATTCTTGAAGGTCTTTCCAAACTTCACTATCAGGTGAATGGCCTTGCTTCATATTAAACTGAGAAAAACATATATCAATCCAAAGAGAAAGAACATCCCCTTATAGACTGAGCTCTTACTTGTACCTGAGCTCATTTATTTTGGCTTTTCTGTTACAATGAGAGAATTTCCTGTACTTCCTATTTAGCCCTCTGTTCTCTAATACAACACTTTGTATACTCACTCTGGACTCGTGAACGTTCTGCTAGCTCTTTTTCCTTTTCATTGTGTTCTATGCTTCATAGATTGTTCTCATGATCTTAAAAATATTTCTGTCTTCCATGAAAATCTAAAATCAAAGGACATTTTTTGAACATTTATTTTTTTTAATTTTTATTTATTTATTTATTTTTTGGTACTGGAGATTGAACTCAGGGGCACTCAACCACTGAGCCACATCCCCAGCCCTATTTTGTGTTTTATGTAGAGACAGGGTCTCACTGAGTTGCTAAGTGCCTCGCCGTTGCAGAGGCTGGCTTTGAACTCGCAATTCTCCTGTCTCAGCCTCCCAAAATGCTACGATTACAAGCGTGAGCCACCGCGCCCGGCTTTTTTGAACATTTATTATCTTTGATGGATTTTCCTCTTTTTTATTTGGTGGAGAAAATACCTTTAGTAAAAATAGTTACCTATACTTTATGTCTCCAAACTCTCCTGTTTTTTTTAATCTTCTCTAAAAATTCTCTTAATTTCAATATTTCCTTAAAATATCCTTGTCTATGTCACAAAATGACATAATTTCATCTCTGCTTGGATGTCTGGGCATTTCAAATCTAATAAATTCAAAGGTAAATTCACTCTACTTCCACTTCTTACTGTGAATGACTAAAACTGCTACTTTCACCAATTTCATTGACATCAACTATTATTTTCCTTTCTATTGCTTAGGAAAAAATTTGAAGTTATCATTGATTGTTTAATTTTCCCCACATCCATTGTCAAATCCATCCACAAATCCTATAAAAACCTTTTTCAAAATATATTTAGAATCTATCAACTCTGTCTTCTAAGTTAACACATTATATAAGTGAGCTTTATCTCAATATCTCCTAATTATTCTCTTTGTTTCTCCCCTGGCACTTCCATTAAGTTTATTTCACAAAGCAGTCTTGTAAAAATTAGGTCAGATTTTGTCACTATTAGGATAAAAACCTTCTAAAAGCTTCATTTCTTCAAAGCAAAGGTGAAAATCTTGATATATTCTCGAAGGTCTTACAGAGTCTGGTCCTAGAATTATGTACATGGTCTATTTTATGCTCCTAAATGCATCTATTATACTTCTAGCTCAAGACATGTACTTCCATATTCATCTGTTTACAACTGTCATGTCCCAGTTTTATACAAGATATGTTTCCTTCTTCTCCACTTGTAACCATTATGGTTTGGATCTGAAATAAATGTCCCCCACCAAAGGCTCAAGATTTGAAACCTTGGTCCCCAGTGCAGTGGTAAGTGGTACAGCGGTGTTCAGAGGTGGGGCTTTGGGAAATTGACTGGATCATGCATTCTTTGCCATGATGTTCTTCCTCCTCACCAGAAGCCTCCGGTGACAGGTTCAAGCAACTATGGAGTGAAACCTTTCAAACTATAAACCACAGTGAATCTTTCCTCATTTAATTTGATTTTCTCAAGTATTTTGTCACAGTGATGTAAAGTTGATCAATACAGTTACTTAAACATCATGTTCTCAATGATGTCTTTTTGAAAATGCTATGTAAAATTGAAACCTTCCCCCACTCCTCCAAAATGATCAATTTGTCTTAGGTTTTTTCTTATATTCATCATTCTCACTTGTAATATTTTTTGTTTTGTTTTACTATCTGATTTTCCTCTGAAGTCAGGAACAATTTTCTGTACTTCCTTCTCTATACGTGGTGTTCAGTCTAGTCTTCACATACAGAACACATTCAATATATATCTTTGTTAATTGAATCAATAACTATGTACATTGGGGGATATTTTAAGTTTAAGAAACTCATAGAAGTTGTTCAAAAATCGTGCTATCACATTTATTTATACAGTCTGCCTCACTTATAAGTCTAAAGGAAAAAGGGAAAAAAAGAAGGAAGGAAGGGGTTATGGATGGAGAAAGGGAGGAAAAAGAACCTTGAAAGAAAAGCAAATGTGCTTTCATTCTTGAGCTAACTCAAACAAACGTGATCTCTTCAAATGTTAACTGGTAACATTACTTACTTTATTAAAACTTTACTTACTTCCCAGGGCCTTTAGTATAAAGTCCAAATGTCATATCTTGGCTTACAAATTTGAACAGCTGGTACCTCTAGCCATTACATAACTTCACCACTTGTCGCTATGTTTAAGCTCCTAGCCTTTAAGTTTCACAGACACACTTATTTAATCAAATCCTTCTTTTTCTCTGGTTAAATGCTAATGACTAAGAAAGGTCTTTACTCACAAATTTAAAAAATTCCACTAATATTCTTGTGTCATGTCACACTAATACGGCCATAGTTTTCCAATTTATTGTGTTTGTATTTATTTGTCGTCCTGAGTAGAATTTACATTCTATGAGAGTTATTATCCTAATAATTATAACACCCATTGGATCTGCAATTCAACATAATTCTTTGAATAATCAATCTTTTGAATACATTTGAAGCAGTCAGTCTTTCTATTAGTTCATTTTTTAGTGTTATCTAATTCTTTGAAGAAAATAAACAGGAGTACTCTTATAACTAGAAATCAGGAGAAAAGACTGAGAAAATCTTATTCTACTGAGACAGTGAAAATTTCTAATCAGAAATCTTGATGTACTAGAAATCTTACTTTTTCCCACCTCCCAGTAACTATGAGGCTTAGCTGCTATTTTTGTAAGAAAATATATTATTTCCTCCTTGTTCACTTTAAGATAGCTGTTTTGAGCATAACCTGTCACAGGATTCCAGTATTTAGCATTGCACTTAAACTATCAAAGTGTTTCCATTATTGTATTTTTAATTTCTACATAAGGCATATAAATTATTTTGGCGTTGGAAAATCTAGACATAAGAGAAAGAAGAACATTAAGGTATGTTGATTAAGTTGTTATACTGCAGTTTTAGTATTGACTATTTGCAACGTAAATGGAAAACGAACACAGTATTCTTGATAATTGCCCAAAAGAAGCTGGCTCTGTATTTATAAAACTGATTCTGTTCAAAGCAAAAAATAATGATGAAGCGATTTAGTTACTCAATTCATGCCTATTCCTTATAATACCAGTTATTTTAAAACTCAAGTGTTTTAGTATGTCTGTCTAAAAGCATAAGGGAAATTTCCAGAAATATCCAATAATACCATGCTTCTTGAATAAAAGAGTTCTGTCATACAAAGAATTTATCATTCAGTGTAAGAATACAAAACAATTTTAAGATTTCAAATGGAAGCCTATTTGAATGGAAAAAATATCACACATTGATATTTCCCTCAAAAATAGGAATGCATGATAAATATAATGTACTCTATGGATACTTTTACAGGATAATTCATATTTCTTTCAGCTCATTTTTTATATCTACCTATAGGTTTTCTGTGTTTATAATGTTTAATTATTTTTAAATGCATGTTTTAATAACAATATTGATTCTGCTAACAAATATAAAATATAATATATAATTTACATAATATATGTATACATGTAGCATATATTTTGAAGAAATACCATGAGGAAAAACAGTATAACACACATGCGAAAGAATTTATGAATTTGAGACAGGGATTATACATGCTGTATCTGTTTTCCCTGGTACACATAGTAGGATCAGGCTGTGAAATTGCATGTAGTTGTATAGTCAGCAGGTTCTTGACATAATTCTGAGCAATAAAATATGACAGCTATTTTCATTGTATTGGGTATTTAAGTAACCTAGATAGGTTTTAAATTATATAGGAGGATATGGCTAGGAAATATGCCGATACTGTGACATTGTATGTAAGGATTTTGAGCATCTATGATTTTTTTTTAATCCTTGGGGGCTCCTGGATTCAAGCCCTTATGGATAGTGAGGAGCAACTACATCTCCACCCAGTAGTGCTAGTCAGAGGGATAAAAAAGATAGTCCAAATTGATGACTTTCTATTAGTAATACAATCATTAAACAAGGAATTAAAAAGTTTCTCATGACTATAAATGTGTATTTGATCCCCTTTATCTATGGAATGAAGCCTGAGATCAAAGAGAATACTGAATACTATTCAGACGTGTTCTCCCTATACAAACATACCTAAAATAAAATTATCAGTTAGACACAGTAAGATGTCAACAGCAAAAAATCAATTCTAAAATAAAACTATTATAATAAAATTGGCAGCATCACTACTCTTGCATGTTGGGACCATTATATAGTAAAATAAGGTTTACTTTAATGGAAGCACTGTCAAACCATGACAAAAAATAATCTGATACCAAGACAGGGACTGTGGGCAGGTAGTGTACACGGCTTTAGTACACCATACAGAGATATGATTCACATGCTGGGCAGGATGAAGTGAAGTGGTGTGAGATTTCATCACACTACCCAGAATGATGTGCAATTAAACTGTAGATAGATAGATAGATATAAATATGGGTGTTTGAAACTAGGAATACTTGACCACTCACTGATCCATATCCCCAGTCCTTTTTACTCTGAGACAAGGTCTCACTAAATTGCTGAGGCTGACCTCAAAATTGTGATCCTCTTCCCTCAGTCTCCCCAGCCACTGAGCTTATAGGCATACACCAACAGGACCAACTAAACCATTTAAGCTGATAATTTCTGTAATCTTTTTAATTAATATTTTCAACTGTGATTGACTACAGATAATTGAAACTGCCCAAAGCAAAATCTTGCATAAAGGAGTTACTGTATTGTAAATATATACCAATTATCCAAATACTTAGCAATTTTATACTGCATGAGCATCTTAAAGTTATACTTTACCTAATGTATCAGACAGGGCTCTTCAGGGAAACAGATCAGTATGATGGCTAGATAGATATAGATATAAAGGAATGAAAGAAATCAATGGATATTTTAGATAAGGAACACAATCAATCAACACCAAATCTTAATAGGATTTCATTTCTTGACTGAGTGCTTTATCTGTATGATATTGTTATAGTTTGGATGTGAGGTGTCCCCCAAAAGCTCATGTGTGAGGCAATGCAAGAAGATTCAGAGGAGAAATGATTGAGTTGTGAGTGTCTTAACACAGAGAGTTAATTCCCTGATAATGATTAACTGAGTGGTAACAGAAGTGGTAGGGTGTGGCTGGAGGAGGTGGGAATTGGGGTGTGGCTATGGAGTACATATTTTGTATCTTGAGAGTGGACACTCCCTCTCTGCCTCCTGATCACTGTAATATGAGCTGCTTTCCTCCACCACCCTCTCCTGCTATGATGTCCAACCTCACCTTGATCCCCAAGGAATGGAGCTGACCTTCTCTGGACTAAGACCTCTGAAACTCTGAGCCCTCAAATAAAATTTCCTCTTCTACAATTGGGCTGGTCAGGTCCTTTAGTTACAGCAGTCAAAAAGCTGACTAAAATAGATGTTATTTATACATCAATATGACTTTTTATATGGTTTCAATTATAAGAAATATGTAGATAGATAAATATAAACATAACAAGCACCAAACCAAGAATTTTCTAATGTACAATTACTTAGGAGATAAGCATATTTACAGATTTACTAAGAGAAAGAATGCTATTTATAATTTCAAATAGAGCTTAGTTGATTAGAGTAGATAGCTACTGAGTCTATGATGATAATTCTTTATGTATACCCTGAACACAGAGATCAATTAATTTTTGTAATTTAATGTATTTGTATTCTTTAATTCATTGGAAGATATATCACTTGTTCCTGTATTCATTCAATCATTTGTTCATCCAGATGTTTATTGAATGTAAGTTGTTAGGCACTGGAGAGGAAAGAAAGCATGAAAAAACGTGGATTGATATTTTGGAATTTGTAATCTAATGAAAAAGGCCAATGTTAATCAAATTATTGTATTATACAACTAAAATCATGACTATGATAAAATAGATAATAATTGTAATGGAAAATATTATACTATGAAAATGCTGGTAAGTTTGGTTACGAGAAAAAGTTAATAAGAATAAATGAATACACAGAAGTTTCACAGAAATGAGCATATACATATGTATATGTAAACACACTCTACATGTATATAGTGTGTATATATTTATATGATAAATGATGATGTCATTTGTGTCTGATGAGAATCAAGCAATTTGCCCAAAATATATGTATTGAACAGGATAATTATGTATCTATTTTCTACTATTAAAACCATATAATATGACATTTCAAAAGTTCAAATACTTGTAACAAGAAACCTTTTTAATTAATTGCAATTTACATTATAAATTTATATATATATCTATGAAGATAAACTACAAATGTAAACTATATGCATAATTTTCTTTTTAATATATGTTAATATATCAATAACTGGGCAAGCACCCTACCACTGAGCTGTCCTCTGCTCCTCCAACATATATATACATCAATAATTATAAAGCATATTAATTTGAAGAATTACATCAACAAATGCCTCCACAGCATAATAAAATTATGTATACTAAGAATTCAATAGAGAGAATGCAATGATGTTTAGTAATTTTGGTGTGTATCTAAGTCACCTTAATTCTAAATCAACTTAGAATTGTGACTTCAAAATTCTAAGAAAAATGAGAAACTGCTGAAAGTTTTTCTGAGGAGTTACTCCAACATACTTGATGCTTAAAAAGATTAGTGAGGCTGATTTTAGATGATGAATTTAATTAGAACAAAAGAAGATGAGTAGAAAAAGGATAATTCTAAACTGAGCTTGAAAGTGGCAACAACTTTGGGCTGGAGAGGTACATAGAAGGAATGCAAGAAAAAAAAAAGAATTTCCTGTGGTCACATTCAGTCAAATATTTGATTATGTTGAAGCCCATCCTTACAAACTCTCATGGTGGGCAATTACTTTGAAAGTTAACTATACTACATAAGGTTTATATTAACTAGATTGGTAATACTTTGATGAGATTTTGATCAGCAGAAAATTACAGTAGGTTATTGAGATCCTCTTAATTTGTTTATTATTGTCCCATAGAAAGCAATAGGACCCCCAAGTGAGTAGTTCTTTTTATCTTTTTAATTGTTTTTCATTAACATGTATTAATTGCACACATTAACAGGACTCAAAAAGAAAAAAAAAGAAGGAACACATTGTTCTTAGTGATTGAATATAGAAGCAAGAGGAATGAAATCTTGTCAAAAACGCCTGTTTCAATACCCATAATTTTCCATATTATAATGCTTGCAAAAATCTTCATTTTATTATGTGAAAATAATATTACAATATTTAATGAAGAATTGTGAATATTCCATGACCTCTGATCTCTGGTTGTATTATTGTGAATATAATGAAAACATTGTCTATAACTTAGTAGTGAAAGCAATTTATACTGGTGAGATGTGGTGAATTATATTACTTTGGAATATATACCAACAATATAAGATAACTTGCTACCAAAATTATTTTGTTTCATTCCATAATTTTTATAGTATTTCAATGCTTACTGATACAATTAAAATATTAAAACATTTCTAAAAATTCAAGCTATATCTCCAAGGAGCCATCTTTAAGCATCATAAATTCAGTATAACAAAATGGCTAAGATGCAAACTCTCAAGCCAAATTGTAAGTTTGAATTTGCTTGTCATTCATTTGTTAAGTGATCTTTGCACGTAATTTAAATTTCTCTGCCACATTTTTCTAACTATAAATTAGTACATGCAAGAGTCTTAGAAATGGTACCTAAACCATTGTAAGCAATAGTGAACACTTAATGATTGGTATTTAATCTTCCTATTTGTGTCAACGTTCCCAAATACGGTGTTATGTATTTCACCTGCTGTACCTCACAGTGATGGATATAAGTTCACCATTTCTGTTTTTAATCGACTTCAGTAATTAAAAATAAATTTGATTTTTGATATCAAGAGACTCCATTATCCTCAACTGGAATGCCTCAAAAATGTACTAAAATGCCTCCCTTATTCTTTCAAATTATTTAAAAACAAATTCTTACTTGATAATGTTCCCTGGCATTCCTAACATAAATCCACATCTGACACTGTTACCTTAAATGTTTATTTTCATTTTCAATATAGACTTTTTTAAAGTCCTTAAGTTTTATTTTAAATTATTTGTAAAAGTCAGTCATAAGACTTCTAGAATAAAATTAAAATCATCTCTATCAAAGGTTACTAGTTAGATCAAAATTTCTTTCAGGTGGGATCCTCATTCCCAAGCAGGCCAAATAGAATTTCAAACACACTTTCTGTGTATCCCCTGACCTTATGGGCATCAGATGTTGTGATGTGAAGTCTTTGAAAGAATCTATTAGTTTTGATACTGGCTGATGCTACAAAAGTAGGATATAGGTTTCTTTTAAGTTTAGCATAAGATTCTACTAATTGGATCTTCCTGATGAAATCAGTTATTTTGTAATGAAAAGGAATAAAATGTTTTAGATGTTCTGACAATAATCCACAGATCTGTGGGGACAGAAATCATACATGGTCTATGGAAAACTCATAATTAAAGCATCATTTGTGAATGCACTTATTTTTAAAATTTTTATTCTTTCTTTTTAGTTATACTTGACAGTATAATCAATCTTGATATATTTGTAGAAGCATGGGTTATATCTTATTCTAATTAGGATCCCAGTCTTGTGGATATACATGATGGTGAGAGTACCTATTTTTATTGTATCCATTTATTTTGTCTTTTATGTTTTTGTTCCTTAAGTATTATTAAAACTCTAACCTTGATTCAAAATAAACCAGTTTATTTTCCTTTTTGTTACCTATATTTTACTTTTTAACTATTGTATTTATTATCCTGTTAACTTTTACCTTGAATTTTTCTCTTTATTTTGTTTACTATTTTCAATTGAATGCTTAATTTGTTTTGAACATTTTATGTTTTTTTTCTTGTCCACATGGCTTAGATTAATAAATTCATTATGAAAACTTCTAAGCATTTTTATTTTCTTTATATCCTTTTGAAATATAAATGTTATGTTTTATGGAATTAATTATTCCAAGGAAAAGTATTGTTTTCTCTATTTTGTTATATGTTATTTTTTTTTAAAAAAAAAGATTTTGTGTGATATTACTTCTTTGGAATTTCAAGTTACCTTTTGCTATGGCTTGTGTAAGTGGTCTCCACAGGCCCTGTGTTAAGTAAGGATTTGGTAGCCAGTCTGTAGCAGTGGGAAATACAACCCTTAAGAGGTAGAGCCCAGGGAAAGATTAAGGAAGTGAAGACTTGTCATTGACAGAAATATTTGAATGCCAAGTGCTCTTCTTTCTCTCCATTTGCTCCTAAGCCAATATGAGGTGACTGGGTCACTTCCACAATGTGTTCCCTCTGAGATGAACTGCTACCACAGGCCCAATAAAATGGATACAAGTGACAATGTAATGAAATCGTTGAAATCATGAAGCAAAGTAATACATTCTCTTACTAAATTTATTATCTCAGGTATTTTGTTACAGTAAGAGAAAACTAAGACATCTTTCTTGCCTGCTTTGAGTTCAAGGGCTCTTAAGTAAAATATATTTTAAAACAGAATATACATTTTTGTTTTTCAGAGTATTAAAAGACTAATTTACATGAATAAGCTTGAGTTTATTCATTGTTTTATATTATGAATTCATTTAATCTGCGTTTTAATCGATTTCAAAACATATTTTAATATCTACAGCTATTTATTTCTCTGTGAAGTTCTCTCAGTTTTTAATTTATATTATGTAATCTGCATTGATGAATTTATATAAATGTTTACATGATTTTTCTCTATTGTTCTGTTAAAGTATAATGTCCTTTATTGTCACTTTCAATATGTTTTTCATCTATTTTATTTTGTCAGATGGTAAGAGTTTCTTCCTTCATTCTTACGGTCCATTGTTCTCTGATGAATATAATTCAATTTATTTATTTAGAATATTTTATATTTTATTGATGTATGAATCTATTATATGCAACATACATATAAATTGCTATTTTTATCAATCCTAGGAGTCTTGTAGTCACTGAATTTAAAATTTGTATATGTATTGCAAATACAACACCTTACTTTATTTTTTATTTCAGCAAATTTTCTTATTTTCTTTCTTATTTTTCCATTGAATAGTTCATTATTTTTCTTCCTATAGTTTCATCATTACATTTTATTTTTATAATTTTGGTTATTTTCTTTACATTTTTGAACCATAACAATGCTTCATTTCTATATATAGATGTCTTAAAATATCAGCATTTATACTTTCCTTATTACAAAACATACTTTATAGAATATTTCTGTATTAGTCAGGTTCTCTAGAGGAACAGAATCAATACTAAGTATAATTATAAAAAGGGAATTTACCAGGTTGGCTTACGTGATCAGAAACTGGATAGTCCACAATGGCCATCTGCAGGCTGAAGAGCTGGGGGAACCAGTAGCCATTCATTACAAGAGGCTGTAGCCCCAGAACAAGAGGGATAAATGGTGCTACCTTAGTCTGAGACCAAAGGCTTCTGGAGAATCACTAGCAGAGTCTGCTATGGAAAAGGGAGGAAGAGGGAAGAAACGAGAGTCCTATATCCTCAGATAATCACAGCAGCAATCAAGAACCTGTTCAAGAAGAATCGGGCTTGCATCTGCTGTTTCCTTGTCCTTTTATTCCGTACAAGCCATTATCCTATTATATGGTGCTATTCACGCTTAGGGAGGGTCTCCATTTTAGTTGGCTATCCCACATGCCATAACTAGACACACCCTCAGTGACACGCCCATAAGCCTCTGAATCCTTGGCACTTCTTAATCCAATCAAGTTGATAATTCAAATTAACTATTACAAATCTACCCGTTGTCAACTTGATATCCAAAGATGACTCTTTACAAAATACTTAAATCTCCAAATAAACACAATAGCAAGGTCATAATTCTGCCTAACATAACTCTCCTTCCAACAACTGAATGCACTAGTTCTTTCCCCAGAATAGAAGAAAAAACAAAAAATAAAAAACATTACTGATGTTACGTCAATCAATATTACATTACATGATGAATAACAGGAGAGTAACAATCATTTCCTCTTAATGAATTTGTAAGTATGCCCAAACATATTCTTAATGGAATAGGGACGAATTATCAATGGCAATTACAATCCTCATTTATGTAACTGGCCATGTGGCTGTAGTTGGAATTTATGAGTACTTTCTTTTACTACCCATTCTGTATTCCCTCTACCTTCTGCAAGCACCTCAGCAGGTCTTGACTCTTTACCTGGAGGTGTGATCCACACCTTCATACTTGAAGGGTCTGAGACATTTGTCATCTTGCCTGGATTGAGTTCTTATAGTTTCTCATTGACCTTAGTAATGAGACAGAGTAATGCCAAGAGTCACTCTAAGAGATCTCCTGCACTCCTGGAATACGATTCCTTACCTACATTGTGGAGTAAGGGTTCAATGTCCCTTTGGTAATCTGGATCAATCACCACCACCAGCACCATAACTCCCTTCTTCGCCTGTTGACTTGAGGTGCCTAAAGTTGCCAGAGGGAATACTTAACTTCCAGTTTAATGAAATCATTATTGTATCTCCTGGAAGAAGAATTCTTCCTTCTTAAACTAAGATTTCTAGGCCTGGAGAGTATAAAGTTGCAGGGATAGGAAGCAAAATTTTTCTTAGCAGGTTACTAGGGGTAATGGTATGTGGTACCATTCCTGTCTCCACCCCTTGATTCCTGGACCCATGAATTCTAGCAATAGGTGAGACGGTATCATATAGTGAATGCTGAAGCTGAGTGTAGACAGCCTTCTGTAGAACCTTGCCCTAGCCCTGCTATGTATTGCCACCTAGCTGGTGCTGTAATTGCATCTTCAAGAGTCCATTCCATCATTCTATCAAACCAGCTGCTTCAAGAGGGTGGATATCATTTTAAGACCAGTGAGTCCCATGAGCATGAGTCAATTGCCTCACTTCTTTGGCTGTAAAGTGAGTTCCTTGGTCTGAAGCTATGCAGTGCAGAATACCATGACATATTCTGTGCAGAATACCATGACAATGGGTTAAGCATTCTGTATGTCTACAGATGGTAGTTTTGGCAGAAACATTACATACAGGGAAGGCAAATCCATACCCAGAATAAATGTCTATTCCAGTAAGGACAAACCATTGCCCCTTTCATGAAGGAAGTGGTCCAATATAATCAATCTGACACCAGGTTGCTGGCTGATTTCTCCAGGGAATGAAGCCATATCGGGGGCTCAGCTGGCAAATTGATGCTAGCAAATTGGGCACTCAGTAGTGATTGTAGCCAAATTAGCCTTGGTTAATGGCAGTCTATGCTGATAAGCCCATGCTTAACCACCATCCCTGCCATCATGACCACTTTGTTATGAGCCCATTGGGCAATGACAGGAGTGGCTGGGGAAAGAGGGTGACTGCTGTCCACAGACTACATCATTCTATCTACTTGATTATTAAAATCTTCCTCTACTGAGGTCACCTTTTTGTGGGCAGTTACATGAGACAAATATCTTCACATCCTTTGCCCATTCAGAGAGCTCTATCCATATATCTCTTCTCCAAATTCCTTATCAATTCTCTAATTATGTTTATTCCAGTTCCATGACCAGCTAGACAAAGCCATTGGCTACTGCCCATGAATGGAAGTATAGTCTTACATCTGGCCATTTGTCCTTCTAGGCAAAATGCACAATCAGATGCACCACCCAAAGTTCTGCCCATTGTGAAGATTTCCCTCACCACTGTCCTTCAGGATTGTTCCAGGATGGGGCAGCAGTGCTGCAGCTGTCCACTTCCAGGTGGAATCTACGTATCGTGTAGAATCATCCGTGAACCAGTCCCTAATCTTCTCTTTCTTTGTTAATTGATCATAAGGTGCACCTCATGAAGCCACGGGTTCATGCTGAGGGACAGAAGGTACTTCTGCAGGAGTAGGAACCATGGACAATTGAGCCACTTCTTCATGCAACTTACTTGTGCCTTTGGGTCCCACCCATGCCTGATCACGTGTATACCACTTCCACTTGATGACAGAGTTCTGCTGTGCACATCCAACTTTATGGCTTGGTGAGTCAGAAGACACCCAGTTCATAATGGGAAGCTCAGGTAGCATAGTAACCTCGTGGCCCATGGTCAAGCATTCAGTTTCTACTAAAGCCCAGTAGTAGGTCAACAGCTGTTTCTCAAAGGGAAAGTAGTTGTTTGCAGATGATAGCAGTGTCTTGCTCCAAAATCCAAATTTTCTCCTTTGGGATTCATCAATGGGGTCCTGTCAAAATCTCCAGACAGTTTCACCATCGGCCACTGACACTTCAAGAATCATTGGGTCTGCTGGGTCATATGAACCAAGTGGCAGAATAGCCTGCACAGCAGCCTCAATCTGTTGCACAGACTTCTCCTGTTCTGGACCACACTCAAAACAAGAAGCTTTTTCAATCACTTGGTAGATGGGCCAAAGTAACACACCCAAGTTAGGAATATACTACTTCCCAAAACCAAACAGGCCCACCAGGTGTTGTGCTTTTTTCTTATTTGTAGGATTGGCCAGATGCAACAACTTATCCTTCACCTTAGAGGGAATATCTTGGTAGGCCCCACACCACTGGACTCCTAAAACCTTTAGTGAAGTTAAAGAACCTTCTCACATAGGTCATGCTTATTATTACTATTTGTAGATCTCATTTGCTTGAGTTATTATGTGTTGCTCTGTTTGCTAGAGAGAATTGTTAGAAATCTCTAATGGAATATAAATAATAGAAACCTTTCCTTAGTTTTGTATGTACATGTAATTTTAATAAGAAAGCAACAAATAATTTTGAAGTCAAATAACCCATAATTTCCATTTTGTCGTTCCTGGACTAAAATTCAACTCTGATTAGAGATTTTCCTTAAAATGCTTCTGAAAAAAAAAGGTCAGTATTAGTGGGTGGCACTAATCTGAATTTGCAAAATTCTTTGGTTTTGGAGTCAGGACACATGTAGATAGAGAAGCTAAGGGATGGCTGATCATCTTCCACATGCTGTCATGAATTCTACACCCTCTAGGACTTTGTACTAAGTATTAACATGCCCGAAATAACAGGTTTAGATTGTATTTGTTTAACACTTTAGTAAAGTACTGATTGTATTTGTTTAACACTAAAGGCCACTTAAGTTGAAGAAGATTTGAAGAGAAATTTAAATTTTTGCTATAACCTAGCTACCACCCCAGCATTTACACTCCATATTTAAATGACTTTATACATTCAGTAATTTAGGAGTATCTTCACATGACGCAGCAGTTTGTCATATGCGTTTTTCTTAATTTATAAATCACACATCTCTCACTAAATGGTTCCTCAGAATTATTTGAATGTAGTGAGGAAGTAGCTTTGTACTTTTTCACTGTAAACTTGATATTTGTTGATGCCAACACCTTTATATAGCTATCATTCCAAAACTAGTACTGCTGTTACTTCTGCTTATTTTTAGAGGTACCTCTTCATATAGCTTTTTAAATTTAATCTTATATAAAAATAGCAAGGAAAAGTGAGAAGAAGAGGAGAAAAGAAGGAAATGAAAAGAAAAGAGAGGAAAAAGGAAGAAGAGGAGAAAGAACAAATGTTACTTGTGTGGAGCTTGTGGAGAGATGCATGGTAAGTTGTCCCTTTACCCCTCTTGGTTGAATAATCAAGCCATCTGGCTATTATGGTCCAAAGTCAAAGAGCAGGTTGTGGTCCTGAGACTTGTGTTGGTTGCTGCAGTTTTTCAGTTATACTGAGGATCTGGACACGTACAGGACAAGTGGACTCCAGCTGTGGACCCAATTAGGCACTGTTGTGTCCTTACTTCATGTGACTGATGTGTGGCCTCGCATCTTGCGTACACTTTTTTTTTTTTGGATAAAGAAAAACATAGGAAGAAGCTTTTGTCAAATGTAGTTTCCATTTCAAAGTGAGAGCACAGTCTGCTCCTTAGCAACCTGGCAATCATACACATCTTTCAAATTATATTTGTCATTCACACATAACTTTTTAACTATATTTGCTAGTCATTTATATCTTTTTAAAATATATTTAACTTTGAAATAAGAAACTATCAGAGTTTAGTAAGGGGAAGTAGTTTTCCCCTAAGATAATAAAATTCCACATGCCTTTAAACATATGTTGATCTTCTCCTCCAAAAAAGAATATGTCATTTTATCCATCTTTGGGTGATGTCCGTTTCTTTTCTAGAAGAGTCAAATCCCTCTTGGATAGCCTCTAGTTTAAATATTGAGATATAAGGTTATCTACTAATTAACACTTTGTTTATATTTTTGGAAAATAATCCAATCTGTACCTGGAAACTGTAGTGATTGCTTTTCCTAAAAGAAAAATACAGGCAGAAGGTGGAAGGGTTTTGCTACAAATGCTAAGGAATGCATTGAGTCTTACCAAATGGTGGTTGTAAGAACTGTGTTTGAAACTGTTGCATTCTTTCTCTGTTTTATGTTTTTACAACTTTAAGAGTTTTTTTTTTTAATTTTAAACTCAAATCTAGTATTTGTTGAATCATAGGTCCCATGTTATAATATCATACCTTGAATTTTATGCATTAAAAATTTAAGCATTATGTTCAATTCCTCACTCTGAAAAAGATGATTATTGTTATTATTATTACAGTTTTCAAAATTCATTTGAAAAAATGTTATTCTTATTTAGTGTTAGGAGTAGAAATAATAGATTCAAATAATAATGTTGAAAATATATTAAGGAATTACTAAAGAAGTATGTCCTAATAATATTTTCATTTTATACATAAAGGCAATAAGACAATGAGAGTAATTTATTTGTGGTAAGAAAACTGGTAAATGAAAATATCATGATATGGTGCAATAGAGAATGTGAAACACGGAGAGAAGAATACGGTTTTTATATTTTATATAATTCACTGGATTTGGTGGTAGTGACATTGACATGATGGAAAGAATGTGTTGTATTATCTGATTTAAAATTAAAGCCATCTGATCAAAATAAGCCAAGACAATCGCTATGTTATACAACTTCCCTTGCTTGGACAGCAGCACCTTCTCAAGGCACTCTGTTCCAGAGCTGAGGCCCTGTGTGCAGAGCCTTGCTTGGGGCTTCCCCGTGAGGTTCCTTGCAGCTTCACCTGTGACTGCTAAGCTCACCAAGTTTTGACTGTCAGTTTCTTTTATCTGAGCTAAAACTTAGTGACAGAAAAATGAATATAATCAAAACCCCAATCACCAATATTTTACTTTTTACTTGATAGCAATTTAGTCTGCTTTATGATGTACTAAGGCAAAATTTGTATAAATGCCTTACAAAGATTTTTTAAGCACCTTCTCCTTTGGTAAATTGCATCTTAGGGTCTGAACAATTCAATCTTGAGTGAGTTGAAGCCATTTAATCTTTTATCTTATTGCATATGATTTACAGAAACGTCTTTGTGTGTAACTATAAGCAAAAAATAAATAAAATTAATTTCCCTCGATATTATAAAACTATGAACTAGAAGCTGAGATTAACTTCTATTTTGAATTATAAACTTTTCTTAAGATTTTGTGGATGTGAAAGAAGAAATCACTATGTATGCACTTTGAATTTCCATATAATCTAATTTCCTTTGACAATATCTGAGCACAATTTAGATATCCTGCTTGAGTATGTTGATACAAATCAAATGTTTGTTATTATACCCTAGAGTCATTGAAAGGAGCAGGGACACTTTGTAAATTTTCTATGAAATACAATAATGTACGAGCATATTTATTTAATACTATACTTTATTCCTGGTATTTATAATTTATCTGTTAAGGAAATTTTATATGGCAACAGAAAAAATAAACTTTTTTACTATTTGTTTAAAAATACAAACAAGGTTGTGATAAACTGGGAAATACAGAGAAATTGCTTTTTAGAGTATACCAAGAGTGACTAAAATTTTTATTTCAAAATTAGTTACAAATCTACTCCAAGCTATAATGCCAATGTTCTTAAAATTTCAAATGTCCCTTTCCTTAGATGTTAATTCACATAGTTACTAGATTATAATTGTAAAAATTAAAAGTTATTCCATTAGGATAGGTAAATGAATGTTGTAGGTGGTTGTCAGCTCTCTCTGGTGAGGACTCCAGGACTAGAACATGGATTGAATCTTAGGAAAGGCGATGACTGACCAGTTGTGATCTTCTCCTGACTGGACAATCTGAAGTTTCAATGTGTGTACGAAAGCAATTGCCAAAGGCATTGTCTTTATAATTTTGTGCAGGGTTAGAGGTAGAAATCTAATTTCGCTCTTCTACTTATGGATATAAAGTTTTACCAGAACCATTCGTTAAACAGGCTATCTTTTCTCTAACTTTTGCTTTTAGCACCTTTGTCAAGGATCATATGATTTTATTTATGTGAATTTTTCTCTGTCTTCCAATCTATTTCATTAGTCTTTATGTCTGTTTTTATGCCAGTACCATACTGTTTTTGTGAGTATATCATTAAAAGTAATAAAAAGGGGAGATAGGATTTGATTAGAGAGGGAAAAGGGGAAGGAGTTATAAGAGAAACAAAAACAGAGGTAATAACAAATTTAAAAAATCAAACCAAAGCAAACAAACAAACAAATAAAAGCCACTCTTCCAAAATCAAAAGCTAAGTAACAGATGAGTGAACCCAAAACAAAAGCTCACCCTTCTCTTTCTCTGATCCGCCATCTTCCAAAAACAATGAATACAATCTAAAAATCAGTTAATTGTTATTTTCTTTTTATTTGCTTGCTTTTTAATTTATGAAAATCCTGACCTCTGGATTCTGTTTTTAAGAACATGAATTTTAGGTGGATATAATTCATTCCTCCTGGGTAACCATCCTCATATTGGCTGGAGTAAACTCTTCTCAGGTTTGGCATTCCTTGATTTGCCTTTTATGTTGACACTCTATTTCTTATCATTTTTTAAGAGTGCAAACCTTTTTACAAAAGAAAAAAAAAACTATTACCAAAATATACTGTGGGTTGTTACTGCACTGGCAGCAGCTTCCTCAATCTCATGTTAATATAATCTTTTGATTGAATTAGCAGGCTGCCACGTTGAGTGAGTGACCTGTAACTTCAAGATCTGTGTAAGTGCATTCTGTATTGTTTGAATAATGATGACATTTTCTAAGGACATGTTTCTTAGAGTATATTCCAAACATTAAGTGATGCATGACTTTATTGACTTCTGGGTTGGAGTAGATGGTAAGAAGTTTCTACAAGTCTCACATTCAGTTGAATAATTGCTTTTATATGATTTATGGAAATATAGCCTACCAAAATAAATACAAGAGTGGAGTATAACATAATAGGTGCATATTAAAGAAGAGATCTTCAGTTTTGGGGATGAGAGTATGGTCCTTGGACAGCTGATACCTTTCTCATAAGTGTGTTAACAAATTACTGTGTTCTTCTACATAATATCCGTTACATAGATTAAGTCTTTTTTGAAATCAGAGAAACCTTTGTAAATTACTAATTAGCTGGAAGAACTTGGGTGAGTTATGTAATTGTTTCACTAGTCTTTGCTTTTTAACTTTTCTATTATTTGAAGATAGTAATGAAGTTTAAATATAATGATGAGTGCAACAAATGTAGAAAAGTACCTGGAATATTGAAAAGTTTTCAAAAAATATTAGGCAATGATATGTATTACATTACTAATTACCATGTAATAATGAATTTGATTAATATTAATTAATATGGATAGTAGATAAATGACCATATATATATGTAATATATATATATCTTTTTATCTATCTATCTATCTATCTATATATATATATGAATTAATACCTGGTCTTTCCTGAGGAGACATTTTGGTTTTGGTGTTTCAATTAATTCTTATTCTATATGTTATTTTGTAAGAAAAACTATCTAAAATCTCCTTACATTCATATTTAATATTCCTAACTTTATATAGTTTTTGAGGAAAATTTATAAATAGTGAAAATTGCTTACAAATAACTTCCAATTATTATTGCTTGCCTAATATATCTAATAGGTAACTTGCTTTGATAGTCAATTAATGAAAATTGACTTCCTACATAGATATCCCACCAGTTTAATTCATTTGTGAAATGGCACGAATACTAATCACATAAAAATAAAGAAAAACAAAAATCTACTAGATTGAGTATATATCATTTGGATTTATTTTCACTTATCTGAGTCAGTGGACTTGCCAGCTTACTCTATGTCATCCTTTTCGTGGATGATCTATGACCTACTGCTTCAGTCTTATAATATTTGAAATGATGGAAAGAAACAAATGACATTCCAGGTCATAGAGCACCATAGGCATATCACAGTCGCAGGAAAGGTAGAATGCATTCAGACCCTAAAGTGAGTCTGCATTACATGATGGCCTGAAATTATTAGAATAGGAAAATAAGATGGTGAAAATTACAGAATTATCAATTTGGGTTATATTTTACCAACTAAGATGATACAAAGATTGAAAACAAAACATAATTTCACAATGATTGAGTTCAAATTCTAGTAACCCCTTGTAGTAGCCAGTGTTCTCTAGAGAAACAGAAAAACAGGATATTTTGTTTATAAAAAGGGGTTTATTCGATTGACCTTCATGTTCAGAAACTGGATAGTTGCACATCAACTGTCTGAACACTGGAGAGCTGGAGGAAAAAGAATCTGGAGCCTCAGAACAAAAGTGACCAATGATATAGTGCCAGTCTGAGACTGAAGGCTTCAAAACTCCCTGCATAATTCCTCCTGAGGCTCCATTTTGGAGCTGGAGTCTCATGTCCTCAAATAATGACAGTAGCAAGAGATTCAAGCACTGAAAATGAGTAGAATTTGCATCTGTCTGGCTTCCTGATTCTTCCATCATTTGTGTCCCCAGGTTTTTGGAAAGTGTCTCCACATTCAGTGTGAGTCTTGCATCTATGGTTTTTTGGCCCATGTGCCAATCATCTCTGGAAACACCCTTATAGACACATCCAGAAATCTCTTAATCCTAGCTCTCTCTCGATTCAGTCAAATCCACAATACAGATTAATCATCGCATCTTTGATAGAGATCAAAATGACAAATAATTTGGGAAAGTAAATAGAGAATCTATTAAGAAAGTTTTTATGTGAAATTTTTTGCCCTATTGTGAAGATCCTGTACATTAAGCCTAGGTATGGAAGGATCCATAATATATTTTTGCATGTATATGATGTCTATGTGCATTGGGAAATTAGTGGACTTTTGCCTATACATATCCAAAAATTGAAAGGGCAAAGAGTTGGCTTGGTATTCTACATTAAAAAAATACTTAATAATAGTATTTCTTTGTATAATAGTATTTCTTTTAATGTATTCTATATTAAAAAAATACTTAATGATAGTATTTCTTTGTTCTTCTTGCCCAACCTGTAATCTAATATGAGTGTTCAGTGTTTTGGCAAATCTTATAAATATATGAAAAGGAATATCATAAAACTTCCTCCCAAATTAATTAGATACATTTCTAAATGTTTTAAATTTTAAATAAACTGTGGAGTTCTTTGTTTCATAATAATGATTGGAGCAGCCATGCTGTGTGCTGCACTTTTTATTCAATATAAAAGTATTCTACATAAATGGAGAGAAGAGATTAAGTGGCATTTTGGTTTTGTTCTCAGGGTTATGTTTTTTTAAGTATACCAATTAAACTCAGTAAGGGAGTCAAATCCAAGTCTACCATGTGCATTTGGTGTAAATTCCCAGTTGTGCATCAAGTCTGTGGTTGTTTCAGCCCCTTCTGGAGAATCACAGCTACTTCATCTTATCTTGTCAGCATGGAACAGTCCCTTGTTGTGTGAACTCTTCATGAAATAAATATTAATATTCATGAGACAAAATGAATCTAAAGTGATGATCAATTTAGCAACATAATTGATATCATGTAGAATGATATTATAGTAAAATCACTCTGTGAGATAACCTTAAATAATTTCGGGGGATATAAAAAATATATGTGAGTGGCTTCAGGTTTTTCTAAAAAGTGGAAAAATGTGCAGTGTGGTGGTGTACACACATAATCCTTGTGGCTTCTGAGCCTGCAGCAAGAGGATTGCGAGTTCACAAATCCAGCCCGAGCAACTTGGTGAGGCCTACGTGACTCAGTGAGACCCTATGTCTAAATAAAATAAAAAACGTTGCTGGGGATATGGCTAGTGGTTAAGTTCCCCTGGGTTCAATCCCTGATTTAATAAAAATAGAAAAAATGATGAGTATATAAAATTGCTTGTAGTAAATTTATTACCAAAAATATAGGAAACAAAAAACATTTATGAATGCATGCTAGTTGGATTCATGCCTAATTTCTTAAAGTTCAAACTCAATAATATTTATGTCTGTACAAAATAATTAAAACCCTTCATGGCAATCATAATATACCTACTATTGAAATTTAGAGGGATATGACTTCCTTTTGGTGTGAGGCATAAAACTGTTTAATATTCTGATTTTCCTAGTGGGATATAAGTTTGTATAATGTGGCTTTGATGATCTAAGAAAAAACAATAGACCATTGAAAAATGACAGAGTAAACTCCTTTAGTGTTGACAACATATTGAAAATATAGTTCTGTGCTTTCTATTGTCATTAAACAAGTTCTTTTCTACTAGGAAAATAAGATGTGCAGCATAATATAAAAAAGGAGTTTGATTTTGGATACAGTTCTATACATCATTTATTAAATATGCTGCATAAATGTTTGAGTTGTTGATCTAACAATGTAATTATGTGTCAAAATACATTCTTTATGCAGTCCTTCAATATTGTGAAAAACAAAATGCATAGAATGATATCATATGTTTTTGTTTTTTTTAAAGGAGGAAAAGTTTATTCTAGCTCACAGTTTCCAAAGTTCAGTCCATAGTTGGCTAATTGGATAGCTCTGGGTCTAAGGTGAGGCAGAACACTATGGTAGAAGGGAATGTTGGAGAAGAGCAGCTCAAGACATGGCACGCAGAACCAGGAAGAATTCTGCTCACAAAGGACAAAACATTAATCCTAAAGTTACTCCCTCAGTGACCTACTTCTTCCAGTCAAGTCCTACCTGTTTACATTTATTGCCCAATTAATCCTTGTCAATGGATCAACTGATCAGTGTATTAACATATCAGTGGATTACTGATTGGATTAAAGCTCTTGTAACTGAATATTTTCACCTCCAGACTCTTGTATTATCTTGCACATGAGCTTTTGGGGGAACATCATATCTAAACCATAACATTTCACTTCTCATAGCCCGCCAAAATCTTATGCACAACAAAAATTAGAAAAAAAAAACATTTGGTTCATTTTCAAGAGTTTTGGTAGTCTTAACAGCTCCAGCATTGCCCAAAGTGCAGTCCAGACTCTTACCTGAAACTCAAGAGAAACTTGTAAATGGTTTCCCCCGTAAACATCAATATGTATTGGGAATGAGTTAACATCTCCATTCCAGAGGGAGAAATAGGAGCATAGAAAGAATGGAATGGACCAAAGCAAGACCTAAATTCAGTTAGGTAAACAAATTATATAGCTGCACATCCAGCATCTGGGGCACATGGCATTGTGATGTTTCCCCCAGAAGGCTGGTATGGCTCCACCCCATCACCTTTCTGGTTGAAGCACATATAGCCTCTCTATTGGCTTGTTTCTGCTTGATGCCTGCAGATTTCTTTGGCAGAGATTCGATGTTATTGGCATTTCTTAATCTCAGGGGTCTCCACTGCATCTTCAGCTACATCTCCATATCTCCAAGCATAGATTTCTCATGAGCAGTCTTCAGGGACTCTGACATCGCCACATTTTGCCTGCCCTCCCTGTCTTCATTTGAAGACTTGGCTGGATATGTCCATAACCCTCTAAACCCTTGCATCCTGTATGCCTTCCAAACCAGCATCACATGGTTGACATAAAAATCTGTCCCTTGAGCAGTAGCCAACCCTAGAACAATGACTGCTACAGCCTTTGAGTGCCTGGTTGACTGAGCATAGTGAATAAACTTTTTAGGCTCCCTGGTAGCAGAAAGGATTTTTACCTTTATATCTTGAGGCTCAGATGGATATAGTCTTCTCAATACCTGAGATGCCCTTGCATCATTATATTTTTTTAAATTTTGGAGTAAAGTACTTAGCATTTCTTTGGTGAATGTGATCCATTTAACAACTATAACTTCTTTAGTCCTAGTTGTTCTTTCAATTTTCTAACCAAACTGTAAGGTTTTTTAGAATCTTTCCACTTTGACTTCTGTCTGATTTTCATAGGAAAGTTGGCTACAAGCTGCCAGCAATACACATGCCACCATCTAAATGCCATACTGTCTTAAAATTTCCTGTACTGGAATAATTAGTACATCACTTTAAATCCATCCTCATGAAAAAGTATGTATATATACACAACTTTTTTCCATAATATAACATGAATGACCTCTGGCCCAGTTTCCAAAAGAGTCCTCCTTCTCTTCTCAAACTTCATGAGCCCATTCTTACTGTCCATACTCCTATTGTCATTCTTGTCTTTGAAACTGCTCATTAAGCTCTTTGCACATTATTTCACAGTTCTTCCAGATTGCATCTCAAATTTTTCAAAAATTCCTCTCCCAACAAACCAGCTCCAAAGGCTTTGGAACCACACAGTCACAGCCACAACTCCCCATCTCGGTACCAATTTCTGTTTTAATCAGCTTTGCATCACTATAACCAAAAAGCCTGACAAGAACAACAGAAGAAGAAAAGTTTATTTTGGCTCACAGATTCAGAGGTCTCAGTCCATATGTAGCAAAGGCATGGCAGAGGGAAAGCAGTTCAGGACATGGAATAAGAAACAGAAATTCACATGTGTTCTTATCAGGATGTTTCAAAATTAGCCTATTGCCTTATGACAAATGTCTCCTTAGAAAAGTTGATATTTATATTAATTAACTTCAACTAAATTCAAGTATATTAATCTATGTTTAGCAAAACATATGAATTTATAGTGACATTTTAATTTAAGAATTAGGAAGAGATGCTTAATAATTCTCATATAGCACTATGTGGCAACTTTTCTACCTCTTAAGAAATCAGATTTTAAACGTATTAATCCATATGGCATTACTGTAGCCAATCTGTTAATTTACAGTATTAAGTCAAAATTTTTTTCTATTTCATAGTTTGTGTGGAATGCCATCTGTTAGTGGAAATCATACTTAAAAATAGATGGGTAGTTCAAATATGGGCTCCTAGATTTATTTTTGTTTTGTGTAAATTTAACATCTGCTGTATCAAACAGATAGGCTTCCACAACATTGATATCAGTTAAGTTATTTTTAAAATATCAATAAAGGTATGCATTGTTTAGCACTATAATAATATATGATTTTTTTTTCTCTCTGTATTATGCTCTGGAAATGAACAATCCATGGCACATTTGATGTCATTCAAACTGAATTGCAGTATTTTATTACTAGTGAAGTGTACCTAATGCATTTATTTATCAAAATTTGGAAACTTAGAGATTACAGACACAACTTATAGTAGAACAAATTGATGCCAGGGTAAATAAAGGTTTTTAAGCAGATTTGGAGAATCTAAGCACATTAAGACAATTTAAAGGAAATAATATTATAGAACATCATGTCAAACTAGGATAAACATTTAAAATGATTAAATAATAGTATGGTACTGTGATGTTGATGGTCAATGCCTCCTTATGTGCTTATGGAACCAAAGCACTTAAAAATCACTGCTTGGCAAAGAACAAGTATGCAATCATTTTACTAAAAATATATTTAGTATCACATGAAGAATGCCATTTATAAAACATTATTAGCACAGGACCATTGTTTGTTTTTCTCTGTTTTATTGATAATTTCTCAGGACCATTTTTTTTGTCATGTCCAGCATTTTACTTGGTGTTTACTGTCTTCTAGAATCAGTAAACTATATACAATACACCCACACTTCGCCTTGACCAAAAGACTAATAGTATAGTGATATAATGCTTTGTAAATTAAGAACTTACTGGTTGGTTTCATGCTTATACATAAAGTGTGCTCTTCAGTGAATTGCTATATGAAAAAAACATGTTTCCAGTTTAACTTAAAAAGCAGTTTTCCTTAGTGTTTTCCTATTTAACGTTCTTACAGATGATTGATTCTTAGAACAGAAAGTGACTCCCAAATTTGTGAGTGAGAGGTATAGTAGATAATTCAGATGAAAATCTTAGATTACAAAGTAAGACGATTACTAGTTTCCTAACCAGTATCTATTTTCCATTTCTTTCTTTACAAAAGATTTATTTGGAGTAACAATGAAAGCAGAACTCCACTTATCCTGTGTATTTTACCTTGCAGCCAGGATTGTCAATAATATGAACATCTAGCCAGTGAGATTTTGGGGAGATTCTTCACAGAGAGTATCATATAATGAGGTACTGTCTCAGCAAAATTGAGACATTATATACTTTCCAATTGTTTTAAGCCTTCTTAAAACAGCTGTGTGATTTAAGCTGCTTCAGCATTTACCTCTATACTGTGAGACAACTTGAGGATAGAGGCTCCAAGTCACTCTAAATAAGATGTAGCAGCAAGATGTAACTCAATTCTCTGAGCAGAGTGGTGTCCGTTCCAAATCTCTATTACTAAACTTTAGATTTTTAACTTGTATAAAGAAAATATAATTATATATATACATATATGTATACATATATATGCATATATTCCCATGGTTATTAAATATGTCAGATTATTACAGTCTGTTATCTATATTCAGGTATTTTTTTTTCCTTTTCAGATCACTTTAAGCCTAGGCTATTGGTTTCAAAATGTAACAATTTAACATAAAGTTAAAAGGATAAAATGTATTCAGAACACTGCTACTGAAACTAAGGAGAATGAGCATATTTCATATGCTATTATTAATAAAACATATTATTATGGTTTGGGTCTTTTATGCTCCTCAAAAAGCTTGTGTGTTATGCAGTGCAGGAATGTCCAGAGGTAGGATGATTAGATTGAGAGATCTGAAACCTGATCAGCATCCAATGAATCCAATGAATGCATTCCATGGGTTACTAATTTGAATGGATTGATGAGTGGTAACTCTAAGTAGATGGGACAAGGTTGGAGAAAGTAGGTCACTGGGGCATGACTTGGGGACTATTGATTTCTTAGTAACTTTGAGGTTACTGATTTCTAGTTTCCTTTCTTTTTCTCTGTTTACTGGCTACTATGAGCCAAGAGGCTTTCCTCTACCATGTACTTCTATGATGATCTGCCCCACTTCAGGCTCAGAGCAATAAATTTGGCCAAAACTGGACCGAGACCTCTGAAACCATGAAGCCCCAATACACATTTCTTCCTCTAAGTTTTTCCTGTTCGGTATTTTGGTTACACCTATGAAAAGCTGATTTACATAGACATAACATTTTATATTAAGAAAAAACTCAGAACTATATGCAAGTGATTTTTCAAATATAAGTACAGTATCCTTGCATGCTGGCACACGCCTGTAACTCAAGTGACAGGAGGCTGATGCAGGAAATTGCAAGTTCAAGACCAGTCTCATCCATTTAGCAAGATCCTTAGCAATTTAGTGAGATTCTGCCTCATAAATAAATAAATAAATAAATAAATAAATAAAGGGCTGAGGATGTAGCTCAGTGGCAAATCACCCCTGGGTTCAATCCCCAGCATATATGTATGTATTATCTATCATTTAGGATTATAAGAGAAATGGAAATTAGTGATCCAATAAGAGCTAGAGGTGACTTTATCAAAGAAAATGTTTGATGTATAAATATCAAGTATAAGCTCAATTTATTATCAAATACAGAACTTATTCTAGTAACCATGATCCAGAAAAGAATTTAACAACAGTAGAAACAAAATCAAGAACAGTTAAGTTAACATCCTAAAGCTTCCTATGAATCTTCTGAATCATTGGCAGCTCTTCCATTCCCAAAATAGCTACTATACTGATGTTTGAAAAAGTAGCTATCTTTATATCTTGAACATAATATCAATGACTCATGCAGTGTGTTGTATATGTGCCAGGCTTTTTCTCACAGCATTGTATCTGTTGTGTTTATCCTTACTGAATGTAGCAACAGTTCATTCATTTTCATAGCTATATAATATTTCATTTTGTGAAAGTCCTACCGTAAGTTTATCTATTCTATTTTTAATGGACCCTCATATTTCCCCACCTTTTTCCTATTCAAGTAATGTGACAAGCCACATTATTAATAGTTTTGAGTAGTTATTTATTTTTATCTTTGACTCTATTGCTAAGTGTAGAAATATTGAGGCATAATGTATGCAGTTCTTCATATTTTGTACACAGGAATTGGTAACTTTCCAAAGTTGTACAATTAGCTTTCAATCTATCAGAAACGTCTCAAGATCTAGTCTTCCTCAACAGGTTTTATTAGCAATTATTTTGCTTTCAACCTGTATGATAAGTGTGTAGTGGTAACCCACAATTTTATTCATTGCTTGTCTTTACTTCCTAAGGAAACTGTAAGTTTTCATAAGTTCATAGGTCACTTAGATTTCTTTTGGAAATTTCTTTTCAACTTTGTTGTCTATTTGTTTAGTAAACTGTCTCCCCTGCTCCTCCCTGATTTATAAAATCTCATATAATCTACAGATGAGCATTTGTTGCTGGTGGTTGAAGGTCTTTTTCCCACTGGATAGCATGTTTGCCCTCTCATGATTTGCCTTTAATAAATGTAATATTTTGAAAGTTAACATAGTGCAATTTATCAATAATTTATGTTATTGGGTTCTTAGTCCATTACTCAAACCTGTTCCTACTGGAAAATCATGAGGACATTTTTTGTTTTCTTCTGGAAGCTGTATTACTTTACTTTTTAAGAAACTAACCTACAATACACCAGGGCATAATCTTTGTAAAAGATAGGAGATAAAGATTAATTTTATATGTTTAATTAATTGATAAGACTTTTCAGGGAAGCTGTTGTAACTGATTATATACAATTTATACACAGAGTTTTTGCTGTACTCTGTATTTACTTGGTCCACTCAACTATTCATATATACTGCCCTATCATAATTGATGTGGCTTTATAATGATGCGTAGATTAGATGTATCAATTGTTATAAATTATTTTTCAAAAGTTATCTTAAGTAGTTTTAGGTTTTGGATTTCCATGTATATTTTAAATGGACTTTCAATTGTCAGTTAAAAATCTCAAGATTTTGATGGCAATTTCTTTGAATCTGTAAGCTAATGTTATATTTCAATATTTCAAATATTTCAATAAATATTTTAATAAGTATTTTATTTTTCATTATTTTATCTTTTATTAAAAATTTTCTCTTTGCTCTTATTTTCATTTGATTATGGAGTGATCCCAGAGTCTTTTGCATGCAAAGCTCTTGCCTTACCACTGAGCGACACCACCAGCCTTCTTTTCTTTCTTACTTGTTGTTAAAAATCTTTACATTTGAAGGATTTACATTTGGATCAGCTTTATGAAAATTCTGCTTTTGTTCTCTTAAAACTGTAAAATACCACAAATCCTCTGGCTACTAACTAAAAGCACTGCCTGGAGTAGCACATAGAGCGTCCCTGTTGAGAACGAAGAACCCTGAGATGACATGGAGGAAAAATAAACACATCTCACAGAAGATATCAAGCCTGATGTACATGTACTCGGTCGAGCTTCCCCGACAAATTTCTAGCCACTGTAGTCATTATCACTGGGGTTTCAAAATGTAAGTGGAGAATCAATAATGTCTTTCCAGCACCCACAGACATGTAAAGTTGCGACAGCGGTACTGCTAGGTTCTGTTTTTCAGTCTGGCTTAGAAATAATTTATGATTGTTGTTTAAGTTGCTAAGCAGAGAGTATTGCCTGTGTCCTTCTCATATACGTAAGGGTTCTCTGTATTGCTTGCTGTGACATGTTACATAGAGTAAATACCTGAAAATAACTGTGAGATGATGCTGAAATCTATGCAAATATAAAAACTAAATACTTTTTCAAATACTGACCATGTTGGTAAATATTAACATTATTTTAACTATGATTATTATATATATATATACACAAATAAAGCATATATATGCAGATGAATAAATATATATGAACATAAATATATATAAATATCTAAATTTCAAGTTTTCAAGAAGGAACTAGACATTTTTTAACTGACTTTTAATCAGTAATGCCCATAATTGTGAAGGAGAAATTCAAAATCCACTAAATTACATAAAAGTATTCTTTAAGAAAAAATACTTTTAATGTTTCACCTAATTTCCATTCTGTGCTTATATTTTTTAAAAAGTGTCAGTTTTATTATTAACATATTATACAAGGTGATTAACATCAAATTTATAAATATAGATGAAAAACTCATTAAAAATACTAGCAAAGTGAATCTATTGTTACATTAAAATGATTGTACAACATGACCAGCTGGAATTTATCCCAGGCATGCAAGGGTGCTTTAGCAAATGAGAATCAATGTAATATTCTACAGTGTGATGTACAATGGAAGAAACACCCACACTCACCATCCTGACAGATGCAAAAAAAAAAGCATAATTTTACATGCTCATGTAAGACATTAAACTATTAAATCAATAATATTACATAAAGTGTTCTACATATAGAGTGTAATTCCTGCAAAATCCTAATACTTTTTTCCTCTTTTTGAAAATAACGGAGCACACAAGATTTAAATTTAGATAACATTGCAAGTGGCCTTCAACTGTCACAACAATCTTGAAAAGTAACAAAGTTGAAGGATTCATAATTACTGATTTCAAAACATACTGAAAATTAGAGAAATGAAAGCTGCATGGTACTGCTGTAAGGACAGATGAACAGATGAATGAGTTAAAGAAAGAGTCCAGAAACAAACCTGTATGTCTGTAGCCATTTGATTTTCCACAAAGCTGTCAACAGTATTCAATTGGAAAAGAACGGTTTCTCCAACAAATAGAAGTGGAAAAAATGGATACTGAATGCAAAAAAACATGAAATAGAAAGCACAACGCACACCATAGAAGTTAACTTGAAATGTTCGGTGATCTAAATACAAGAACCAGATTAGATTTCGAGTGAATTATCTTGACTTTGTGTTTGATGAAGGATTCTTAGACATCAAAAGCACACACACAGCTGGGCGCGGTGGCGCAAGCCTGTAATCCCAGCACTTAGGGAGGCTGAGACAGGAGAATCGCGAGTTCAAAGCCAGCCTCGGCAACAGTGAGGCGCTAAGCAACACAGTGAGACCCTGTCTCTACATAAAACACAAAATAGGGCTGGGGATGTGGCTCAGTGGTCCAGTGCCCCTGAGTTCAATCTCTAGTACCCCCCACCCCCCAAAAAACACACACACTCACTCACATACACACACGCACGCACACACACACACACACACACACAGATAGAGATATATAAAAGAGTTTCATTAAAATTAGTCTTTTGTTCATTAAAGGATACTAACAAGAAAATAAAAGACCATCCAGATTAGAGAAAAATATTATCAAATCATATATTGATAAAATCTAGTATCCAAATTACATAACTAAAACAAATAAAAAACAGCACAATTAGCAAATGAAGAATGGATGGACATTTCTTAATATTTATACAAATGGAAAATTATCACATGAAGAGATGTTTATACATTATTAGTTAAGAGTGAAATATAAAATAAAATCATGAGATACTAGTTTGTAACTAGCATGACTGGTATAAAATTTTAAGAAAAGAAAATAACAAGTATTGGAGAAGGTATGACAAAATTGGTACCATTTTACATTGCTGGTGAAAATGTAAACTGAAGTAGGTACTGTGAAAAGCAATTTAGTAGGTCTTCCATGGTTAAACGTATGCCTATTGTATGTCCCAATAGTTCTACCCTTAGGCATACACTAAAGGTGGTGAAAACAAGTGTCCACAAAAGTAGGTATAGGCAAATGACCATAGTGGCACTCTTTACAATGTCCAAAATTTGGAAATAATCCAAATAACTCTCAAAGATGAATGATAAAGAAAATAAGGTATATACCTGCAACGGCTTAGTATGTATTCATAAAAGGAATGAAGTATTGATACACATTCTTATGAAAGCACTTCAAAACATTATTATAAGTAAAACACACAAGACACATTGATTGATTGAACTGACACGAGATACTCAAAATATTTAAAAATCTCTAAAGACTGGAAGGAAATTTTCAACAGAGGTGTAGAGGAATGCAGAACGACTGCCCAGTAGGCATGAGGTTTTCTTTTAGGGGATGAAAATGTTTTGAAACTCCAGAGATGTAGTGGTTACATGTTACTAATTAATTTCATACTTTAAAAGGGTTAATTTATGCTGTGTGAATTTCACATGAATTAAAGAAATCACTTAGCCAGCTGCAAGATATGAATGTTAGAGTCATATAAATTTGTGAGCAATGAGTACATTGGATTTGAGAAGTAACTAGATAGATATTTTGAGGTTTCCAAATACTTCTAAATTTTTTTTTCTGAAAATCATTTACACATCTCATCATTCAGCATATGTTTTAGCACTTATTAGATGCAAGGCATTGAGTTAAGTCTGACATTTCATCAGTTGATGACTTACTTTTTAATTAATGGAGTTATAAACAGAAGACAGCATTAAAAACCCAAATTTATTTGTCCCTTGGACTCGTCAGGGACATAGAGGATTTGCAACATCTTGTACCCAGTAGAGATTTGAGAAGACATTTTTTTATAAGTGATGTTATTCAGAACTGTGGGAACCACAAAAGATGGATAGCAAATCGGTAGTGAATAGTTTGAACAAGTTGGGAATGTCAGTCAATATCCTGAACTCTAAGAGACTGCAGTTAGTTTATGAGTATTGAAAATATTATGTGTAAGTTTCTCTATGTATTGAATACATGCATACAGTATTATAATCAAATTAATTAAGTAGAATGTTAGAAGTCATGACAATTGGTTATTAAATTAAAAACTTAATCAAAATAATATATAGACAATATTTATGTGTGTATTTAGTTTCTTACAGCAAAATGCTCTCTGGAAATGTATTCTATAATAATAAACTGATAAAATTAATCAGATTACAGAATAAATAAAGAATATTTCTCATTTTAATTTTCTGATACTAACTGCAAATGAGTTAGTGTCCATCCAGGCAATTTTGCTTGAAAGACTTTAAGAGTTTGTTAAGTAGTTTGTATTCACTATATATATTGGAATTCAAATATCTTTAGGAAGGCTATATTCTGGTTTGCTGATTTCTTTGTTTTATTTCACTTTAAATAATATTGCACGAATCTAAATCAAATTTAACTGTAATTGTATATCTCTTTAATTAATATGAATCAAAAGTCAAGAACTTTGACAGCATCAATGTTAAATTTAATTGAAGTTATTGCTATTGTTATTCTTAGTATTCTCTGCATTTGTGCCAAATCCTCAGATGAAGTTTTTAAAAAGCAATTATAAATTAATTTTGCAGTTGTCTTAATGTAACTGAATGGCAATACTATTTATATAAATTTGATCAAGCATCCTTTTCCTACTGACAGAGATTATATATAGCATGAAAAAGACAATATGATCCAAAAACACTTTAAAGTGTCAGTGAAAGCTAAACAGTCTTGAAAGTATCCAAACCAGCTCTAAATAAATTTTCTTTTTGAAAAAGTTATATTAAAAACAGAGAGAAAGATAAAATGGTTGACAGAAAATATCATGGTAATTTAAATTAATTTTTTCTCCTTGTAAAATAGATTGACATGTGGAGAAACTAAATAAAGGTGGAGAACGTACATTTACTATTGATGTAACTACATTTTGCTAGAATATGAATCTTCACAAAAGGAATAATCTGTTATTCACAATAGAAATAATTACTCCAAGAAATATTTCATCATTGATTTACATGAGATTAATATGTAATCTAAAAATTCCATTCCTCCAATCACAAAAGCAAAATTAACAGTGATGAAAATTTTAAGCACTTTTTTAAGAATAGGAAATAAATTTTATTTCATTAGTCAGGTTTATGATCACTGAATTTTAATAACTTCATGACTGCTCAACTCAGGAAAAAAATAATCTGGAAATCACTCTGTAAGGTGAACACAGTCTCACAGAAATGGTTTATAAAGGAGGTATCAGCTAAGATGTGCAAAACTCTTTGGAAAATGAAAATTAAATTTTTCCATTTTCAGTAACTAGAAGGAAGAGAAAATAAGCACGGAAATGTAAGAAGATTCTGCTTTGTGGGCTTCACAAATATAGCTTTTCTCTTGGACAGCACACTATGCCAACAAGATACAAGAAAATTCTGACAATCAAGATTGACCCTGAGAACGATGAGCACATTTCAGAAGTACTAGAGAGCGTAGAACACAAACAAGTGTATGCAGGTAAAAATGGAGTGGCGAGAGTAGTTGGATGGAAGAAAACAATTCCAGAAGAGTGAGAATCTGAGAATCAGTGTAGGGACAGAAGGTAACCATCAAGATATTAACTAAGCAACGCATGCAGTGAGAGACAAGACAGCTATGGTTGGTTGGTTGGTTGGTTTGGAAAGCAGTCAAACTAATCTTCAACTAATCTTCAACATACAGACAGAATTGTAGACCAGTTTTTTCCTTTCTCTTTTTTGGTTTATACTAAGACTGTCAGTTTAAATAAATTCCTTTTATCTCTTTCCCTACTCCACCCTTGTTTGCAATGAAATTTGGGACATTTCAGGATTCTTCTCCCATCAAGAAAATTAAACTAGCTAATCCACTGATTTGGGACGAATAATTAACTAATTGTCTCTGATTGAATTAATTAACAGAGTTAATTTCTAAATGTTACTTTTCAAACGTTTGCTGTTTTATATCATTTTTGCCTCTTGATCATATCATTCAGAATTGACCATGTCTTGATACATAATATGTTGTTTAAATATTTTATAATCTATTCTGATTTAATATCTGGATTCAATGCAGTTGTGGTTTCTACTTTCTTCTGCAGAATCTTTTTCATCACAGTTATAAAACTTTCAATCATTGGCCTCTTGAAAATTATAAGAAGTCATTGTTTTGGACTATGCTCCTGCACTAGACCTTGAAAGATCTGATCAACATGAAATCACTTGTGCTACATATTTCATAATGATCACAAAACAGACACGTTTTCCTGAAAACAGAAGATTTCCATCTCCTGTCAGTGTAAAAAGGGAATTGCTATTTTAACCCTTGGAAAAGGTAACCTGAAGTAATCTCATGTTAGTCAATCAGTGTTTT
>CM053408.1:8553209-8588600 GCA_028644305.1 Xerus rutilus | reverse complement strand
GTTTTTCTTTAGGAAAAGAAATATTATTCACACAGTAATAGAATTGACCAAACATGAATAACAGTGTTTGAGCAAAAAAAGAAAGTTTTCCTTTAGGGTTATTACTTACAAATGTGTTACCATATTTAAAGGTTTGCATGAAAGCACCATTTCAAATTTAATTTGTTAACATTGTAAGAAGGTGATATTTTTTACTTTTAGATATCTGTCTAAAACACATCAAAAGATGCCATCTCATAGATAAGAAATATCTATTTTCACCCAAATGTATTAGAAAATACATTTAGCCATATGGGAAGAGCATTGTTTGTGGTTAACTATTTTTCTTGCTGATGATTGTGTCTGTCCTCATAGGACATTACTCAATTTGAAAGAAACACTTAAAATGAGATTACAGAATGTACAGGTAGAACTTAGTGAAAAAAAGCTTGTATGAACCTTTTTATACCTCCCTGGAAGGAGACCCACAAAGGGACAAGATCAGCATATAATAAACAGCACGTGTAGTGAGTCACTTGTTAGGAACGCTATTTTGCATTCTGAAATCTCACTTTGACATGACTGTCCTTACACTCTGTTAGAGGGACCATAATAAAGCCCCCAAATGGCATATGTCACCTTTGGGGCATGATGTATTTTACATAATATAGAAATAACTTACGATCCCACAGGTAATAGCCCAGAAGAGGAAACTATGATACGCATGAAGCTCCTGAAATGAAGTTGTCTGTCCTGTTAGAAAGTGTTGAGTCGGGCATCGACTTCTCAAAGAGTACTCAGGGAAATGTCAAGTGGCACAATGTTAACAGGGTTAACTAACACTGAAGGAGAAACCAGAGGGTAACTATTGAATTTGAGTTTCAAATGATTTTGGGAAAAGATGAAAAACACCAACTTTGTCCAGTGCAGTTTTGCAGTTTTTTTTTTTTTTTTTTCAAAAGAAAAAGATATGTGAATCCAAATATTTCACCCTTGGAAGAAAATAACTAATTATAAAAATATATTTTAAAAACATGTAAATGCTTAATCAATGGTAAGCTCATAAGATGATTTACTATGATGTGCAGTTTGAAAAGGTACATATTTTATTCTTTTTTTCTGGAAGTTACTGGAAAATATCATTTTAAAATAGGATCTAGTAATACATATATACTTATTATATATATGTACATATATATATGTGTATATATATATACACATATATAATCTATGTGTGTGTATATATATGTGTATGTGCATGTATGTAGATATATAGTTATACACAGATATATATACAATATATATATACTGTATGTATATATTATATACAAGATATGTATATCTTGTATATAATATACATTAACTCAAAATTTTGCTTGAGGGAAAAATCAGATGACAATCATCTGGAAATTATAATCATAGATAAATGATTTTTTATTCTTCTTAGTAAACAGCAGGAGTTTCAATAGAAAATTTTAAGAGAATTGACCTCAAAATTTAATCTGTGAAAATGTTAACATGACAGAATGTTTGGAATAAATACAAATATCTTCACCTTTATGCCAGAATCAATGTATTTTTTCTTAGGGTGCTCGTGTAAAATCCATTTGTATTTTATTTCTAAGCCTGTGTAGTAAATTTGTGTAATTTTCTGTTTCCCCACATCTTTCCTGATGGAATGCACATTCTCTTCCCAGAAGCTGGACTTGGTTACCCTTGACTCCATTTCTGCTGCTCTGTCTTCTACCACTTCTTTAGTGTAATCAATGCAGTTCTTGCTTATAAAACGGCCACCTCCTAAAAATGTCCCTAAGGGCCATGTATATCTTCCCACTGATCCCCACATTCCGTGGGCTGTGCAGATGTGTCACAGTGACAACCTATCACAGCGAAACCTCATGGGGCCTGGTGCTACTTGCTGTACACCCACAAATTAGAACTCTCCTTGCAAACCTGCTCGAATGATGCCCTGGACTGCAGTGAGCCCCCACATTCCTGGCTCCCCTCTCTTGTTTCCCCTGCCTGTTGAGTGTGAGTGTCCAGATCCAGGGGGTCTTCACTTCCCAGTGTCCCTCTCAGTGTGTTGCTCTCTATGAGTCATAAACTGCTACTATTTCATGTGTGTTGTTGAGTTGCCTCCTGTGTGTGTCACCTGACTGACATGCCTGCCTGTAATGTCCTCCCTGGTCAAGGCTCTCCTGGAGAGGGGTGGTCTTGTACTCGGTCATAATTCAAAAAAGCTAAATTCCAACAACACTCTGAAAGAACTTTGGAGATGTTTTCTCCAAGCCTCCAACTCAGCACAAACACTAGTAAATAATTTAACTTAGACTTTATGTGTCCCTAAGGGGAGAACCAAGTTACACCATCCAAGACTTCTGCTCTACAGAACTGTAATCTAACAAATATGTGGTATTTTTTATGCTGCAAGGAAAAAGTAAATACACTTCTATAAATTTACCAACAGCCTACTGAAGGCCACAGAGTCTCCATCAATAGACATCCAGGGATTATATAGTTTCTTTTGTTTGGGGCAGCCATTTAAAATATATGATTTTTCTTTAGTCTTTGTATATAATAAGTACTAAAATGTTGTCAGGATATTGGCTTGACATCATTAAAGTAGCACCAAGAAAATTAACAGAAAATGACTGGCCAATGTCCAGGATTTAGGATGTATGCTTCCAATGAAGCAGAATATCTTCTTTTTAAGCTTATGCTGTCAGTAACAGCAGTCACTGAAGTAGCCACCGACAGTGGCCCTAACAGATTTTCATATTGTCTGGTGTCATTCAATCCAAAGCAGAGGGTTTGATATTCTTAGTTGGGAGAAGGGAAAGGTCTGGAGAGTAATACAAAAGCAGTCATACTCCTCCAGCCTCCAACTTCACAAATGAGATCTATTATAAGCACTCCTAAGTGTTTTCTTTTCTTTCTTGAAAATAACATAATATAAATTAAAAGACTGGAGAGCTACCTTCTTCCTCCCCCCAAAAGAGTGAAGAAGTATGTAAATGTTTTATGATTTATGTTTTACAAACATGTCATGCATCAAATAAATATGCATATCATGGTAAATTCTAGTGATTTTATTTCAATTTTTTTTGAATATATAGGACCTACTTGGATAAAATGAGTGTAGCTCCTTCTCTGGCAATGCAGAATGTGAAGCTGTAAACTATAAATGGTTAAATGCAGCAACAACAAAAAAATCTAGCTTGACTTCCTCTATTAATCAGACACCACCAGCTAAACCAAAAAGATGTGCCCTTTCCAATTTAGGCATGATGTTCTCTAGACAGTGAGAGTGACTTTGAAGCATAAAAAGTAGTTAACCTTCCTGGCATGATGCTGTAAAAGGTGTCTGCTTATATCTATCTGCTTCCAGAATCATTTGGATCAAAGAAAGGTGACACCAGTCTGGTTTTCTCTTGCGATTCAGACTTCCATTTCAGGGGAAGGAGCAATGTGCTGCTTATTTTGAATCAATTAATTGTTTTGCCTGTTTCCATAGAGTTGTGCTCGGATTATACTGTGAGAAAAGAAACTTGCAGGGTAGTTTTGGGGAAATGTGCCTTTTTATCTCAAAGCGGTTAGGATCATATCCTTACTTAGCAACACTTTCAGAGTCTTCATTTCTTTCCTCATTAAAAGGACGGCACCCCAGACACATTAGCAAATAGATGTTGTAAGATTCTATGTTAAATATGAAATGAAGGAGGTAAGGAAGGTAGCTTTGGTTGGTTATTTCACCTAGGGAAAAAGTAAAATTTAAGTAAGTACATTTGAAAAAAATAGATAAAATATGAGAACCCATTTTTACTGAGATTTTATTATCATTATTATTGGATTACATGGTGGAATTTCTGCATCTGACATAATCCTTGGTAATAATAGGTATTCAAGAAACTGAAGGTTTACACTTGACATGACTCAGAGAAGGGGAAAATTATTGCTAAAATCCTAAAATGTAACTCATAATGACCTTAAATTAATCTCTTCTTCATTGTAAACTGAGATCTCACCATGTTTGTCTCAGGGTGGATACATTTGTTATAATCTTACTGATTGTACATGTGTAAAATGTTGTCATGGCACAAAGCACTTGTAACAGTACTATAGAGAGAGTATGGACCCAAATGTAAAGGCATATGCACTCTGCTATGCTTTGGATCTTAAATGTCACCCAAAACTCATGTGTTGAAAGCATCGTCCCTGATGCAGCAAGGCTCAGAGGTGGGACTTTGGGACAATAATTGGATCATGAGGGCTCTGATTCCTTCAGTGAATTAATACATTTCATTATCAATCCATTTAATTGATAGCTGAATGGACTACTGGGAGATAAGACCTAGTTCAATGAAGTAAGCCACTAGGGGCATGCCCTGGAAAGATTTGCCTTCTCCCAGGCCCTTTTCCCTCTCAGTCTCCCCTTGAACCTATCTTCCTGTTTCCCTCTTGCCATGAGCTGAACAGCTTTCCTCCATTATTCCCTTCCACCATGATCTACCTCACCTCGAGTCCAAAGGAATGGAGCTGGAGGAACATGGACCAAATCGTCTGAAACTATGACCCAAAAGAAATCTTTCCTCCTCTAGTTTTTTCTTATCAGATATTTTGGTCATAGTGATGAACAGCTGAATAGTGCACATTAAAGTGGAGTTAATAAGAATATTGTTTGATGTGACATTTTATCTGAATCCAGCCTGAGATTTGAGCCCAAGTTAGCAGTGGTATGCTGTGAAGATCCAGAATGGCATGCAGGAGTGTGGTGGGGGAGCCAGGGAGCCCCAAGCGTTAGGTCATAGAGGTGGAGCGTGCAAGAGAACAGACACTGAAACAAACAAGCAAAAGAGCGGAAAATTAAATAATTAGGATAAGGCGGAATGTACTCTAGATTTGGGTAGTTGAGATTTATTCAGGAAAAGGCAAGAACCTACTTGTGAACGAAAAAGTCAGCCATTCTCAGGGTACTCTGTCACTTGTCAGGTGGATAAAAATGAATATAAATTATTATTATAATTTACTACCACTGAAAAGATAAAAGTTACATATTTTCGGTGGAAATATATACTTCAGAACATCATGGGTGACAATGTAAAAAAATCACAAATTGTATAATATACAGAATGTTTTGCAGAACAGTACAGATTCTAGGAAATTTTCCCACAGGAAATTTTAACCTATATGTAGAAAAACAAAAGTGCAAGTGTTATCATTAAAACAGATATTTGTATTACCTAAAGCCTTGAAACAATGCAAATTTCAAACAATACAAAATATATGGAATCAATAATGCATGCTCACATCACAGTATACTTTGCAGCCATTTTAAAGAATGAGGCAAGTCTGTAAGTTCTTATACAAAATCACAAGGTGCTTTGCTAATCAAAATCATAAACACTGCAAAAGAGAATGTACATATACTCTGACTTACAGTTTTGTCCCTTCTAGGTTTTCTGTTCTGGAATCAGTATACAGATACAACAATAGGCATGTTCTAAACAAAGGTTAGCAAAGAGATAAAAAGGGTCTAACTTCCAGATAACATGGGTCAATTTTCTGTACTTGTCCCAAATCACTCTTGGGATGAACAACATAATGGTACTTCTATGTATTAATCCATCAATTAGGATTGTTTTCTTTACCTGAGGCCAATGAATATATTCACAACAGCTTTTACTGTTAGTGTATTGCCACATATTAAGCACTTCATAACATATAAAATATTTTATAAGGATTCTTAATTGTTTAAAGAAAGCATGAAATCGAATCTTAATTCTTATGTTGACGGTTGATGGTTAACAGCAGAATTTTGCTGACATTTGACATTGTTAGGGTAACAGTGGCACATAATGCTAGTATGAACATCCTAGGTGGATGAGAATGAGAAAAATCTTATAACTATAGACTACAGAGCATGAAATTTTTATGTGAATGAATTTAAAGTTTTTAACTAGTGTTTTGAAGTTGTTGATTAAAAAATGCACTAAAACTTGTATGCTTAATTATCAGAAATAATATACCTTACAATTTTCTAAAAGAAAATGCTGTTCTTGAGATAATATGTTAGTTACAATTTTTGTTAAAATCCTATGTTCTACTTAGGATTTTGATGATATCATTGTTTTCAATACTTAAGCTGTGTATATATATATATGTATGTGTGTGTGTGTATGTTTGTATGCATACACATGAATATATATTCATACACACATATATCTTCTAGTATTAAATATCAAACTAAGATATTATGAAAACATATATTTCAATCTTTCCACCTATATTTTACTAATATGATGGTTGAGACTATGAAGGACAAATGTTTCCATAGGAAGGTTTCAAGAAAACAAATATTCATGATTGGTACAGATTAAGCATGGTTTCCTCTCAGGCAGAGTTTGGTTGTCAGAGTAATTCCCTGGGTAATCAGAATTTCAAAAGGCATTGATGATCCTTTAGATAAAATAGAATAACACCAGAAATAAATCTGGGTAATGTCTCCAACTTATGTAACACAAACAGTTCAGACTACGTTAGAATTAAATTTATTTAAAATCCTCCAGGTAGAAAGAAATATTCCATCAATTGTATGCATGGACAAAAATATGTCATTTGCCCTTTGATATAAGTCTCTTTAAAAGTAGAAAGATGTCAAATGCAAAATGAACCATGCTAAATATTAGATCAAATATCAAGAAATATGACTTCAATCTCTTGAGAAAAATCATTCAAAATATTGCTTTCTACAGTCATTCAGACAACAGGCTTACACATATTTGGCATAAATTTAAGGGAAGCAGAACTCTGAGTTAGATTGTATTTTAAGGACACTACCTAAGGTTCTGTTCTCAGCAACACAGAAAGACATAAAACTCAATGAATTTGGCATTGATTTGCTCAAAATAGAGAACACAATCATTCATTACCATAAACAACTTCAGCTATAGTTTAGGCCATCACAGAAATAAAATAATAGTAACTCAGAAACCACATCTTGATCAAGTAGTGTGAGAAAGAGAATATTTCTATCTATATTCCCTATTTTGGGAAGCTGTGAATAGAGTTAAAAGTGTGTTCAGGAACCATTTCAAAACAAATCTCTGTACTGCTCTTGTAGGAGAATAGTTCTGAATGCTCTCTATGGCTTTCAGAGTCAAAAAAAAAGTAAATAAGACTGATAAAAATAACCATAACTTTTCAGGATGGCTGAAGGACCCAGATCTCACTCAAATTTATAAAAATGCTAGTTACTAGCTAAAACATATTAGGTCAATTTTTAAATCTCTAAGTCTTTTAGGAAAATGTAAATAGAATCCTAAAGAACAGTGAAGACATGGAAGAATAATATTTCACAGTACTAGGAACATATTAAATGAAGGAGAATTAGTTAAGCATTAATAAACCATATAACTACTAGAACTAAATTTAAAAAAAAAAGACTGGAAAATTTTTATTTGTTCTAATCAGTTATGTATGACAGCAGAATGCTCTTCAACTTATTGTACACAAATGGAGCACAATTTTTCACATCTCTAGTTGTACACAAAGTAGGATCACATGATTCATGCAGTCATACACATACCTAGGGTAATGATAAACATCTCATTCCACCATCTTTCCTATCCCCTTGCCCCCTCACTTACCCTCCCTCTTCTTTGGCTAATCCATAGTCCCTCTACTCATCCCATGCCATTCCCCTTATGGATTAGCATCCAATTATCAGACACATTTGGAATTTGATATTTTGGATTGGCTTACCTTGCTTAGCATGATACTCTCTAACTCCATCCATTTATCTGAAAATGCCATAATTTTATTCTCTTTAGTTGCAGAATAATATTCCATTCTGTATATATACCACAGTTTCTTTCTCCAATGATCTATCAAAGGACATCTAATTGGTTCCACGGTTTGGCTATTGTGAATTGTGCTGCAATAAACATTAAAGTAGCTGTGTGTCGCTGTAGTAGGCTGTTAAATCCTTGGTTATAGATAGAGAAGTGGGATAGCTGGGTCAAATGGTGATTCCATTCCAAGTTTTCTAAGGATTCTCCGTGCTGCTATCCAGATTGGTTGTACCAATTTGCAGTCCCACCAGCAATGTGTGAGTGTGCCTTTTCCCCAATATCCTCATCAACGCTTATTGTTGCTTCTGTTCTGGATAACTGCCATTCTGACTGGAGTGAAATGAAATTTTACTGTAGTTTTGATTTGCATTTCTCTAATTACTAGAGATGTTGAACCTTTTTTCATATCGTTGTTGATCGATTATATATCATCTTCTGAGAAGTGTCTGTTCAACTCGTCTGTTCAACTCCTTAGCACATTTATTAATTGGGTTGCTTTTTCTTTTTATTTTCTTTTTGGTGTAAAGTGGTTTTTTTTTTTTATTTTTTATACATCCTGGTGATTAGTCCTCCATCTGATGTGCAAGTGGAAAAAATTTGCTCTCAAAATGTAGGCTGTCTGTTCACCTCATTATTTCTTTTGCTTAGAAGAAGATTTTTAGTTAGAATCCATCCCATTCATTGAATCTAGATTTTATTTCTTGTGCTTTAGAAGTCTTGTAATGGAAGTTAGGACCTAATCTGACATGATGAAGATTCATGCCTACTTTTTCCTCTATTAGGCATAGGATCTCTGGTCTAATTCCTAGGTGCTTGATCCACTTTGAGTTGAGTTTTGTACATAGTGAGAGATATGGGTTTAGTTTCATTTTGATGCATATGGATTTCCAGTTTTTCTAGCACAACTTGTCGAAGAGGCTATCCTTTCTCCAATGTATGTTTTTGATGCCTTTGTGTATGAGATAACTGTATTTATGTGTATTTATCTCTGTGTCTTCTATTGTGTACTGTGGGTCTAGATTTCTATTTTGGTGCCAATATCATTCCATTTTTGTTACTATAGCTTTTTAATCCAGTTTAAGATCTGGTATTGTGATGCTTCCTACTTTTTTCTTTTGGTTAAGGATTGCTTTGTCTGTTTTGTGTCTCTTATTTTTCCAAATGAATTTTATTATTGCTTTTTCTATTTCTATAAGGAAGGATGTTGGGATTTTAACTGAAATCACATTGAACCTGTATAGCACTTTGGGTAGTATAGCTATTTTGGCAATATTTATTCTGCTTATCCAGGAACATGGGAGACCTTTCTGTCTTCTAAGGTCTTCTTCAATTTCTTTCTTTAGTGTTCTGTGGTTTTTATTGTATGGGTCTTTGACCTCTTTTGTTAAATTGATTCCCAATTTTTTTGAGTCTATTGTGAATGGGGTAGTTTTCCTAATTTATCTTTCAAAGGGTTCATACTGATGTATAGAAATGGATTTGATTTATGGATATTGATTTTATATCCTGCTACTTTGATGAATTCATTTACTATTTCTAAAAGTTTTCTGGTGAAATTATTTTGGATCCTCTAAGTATAGAATCATGTCATTGGCAAATAATGATAGTATGAGTTCTTCTTTTCCTATTTGTATACTTTAATTTCTTTCACCTAATTGCTATGGCTAGAGTTTCAAGAACTATGTTGAAGACAAGTGGTTAAAAAGGGTTTTCCTGTCTTGTTCCCATTCTTATAGAGAATGCTTCCAATTGTTCTCCATTTAGAATGATGTTGGCCTTGGATTTAGCATAGATAGCTTTTACAATGTTAAGGTATGTTCTTACTATCCCTACTTTTTCTCATGTTTTGAACATGAAAGGTTGCTGTATTTTGTCAAATTCTTTCTCTGCATCAATTGATATAATCATGTTATTCTTTTCTTTAAGTCAATTGATGTGATGCATTACATTTATTGATTTCTGTATGTTGAAACAAACTTGCATCCCTGGAATAAACTCCACCTAATCATTGTGCAATATTTTTTTCATATGTTTTTGTATGCAATTTGCCAAAATTTTATTGAGAATTCTTACACTTATGTTAATCAGGGATATTGGTCTGAAATTTTCTATCCTTGATGTTTCTCTGTCTGGTTTTGGTATCAGGATAACATTAGCCTCATTGAATGAGTTTGGAAGTGTTCTCTCCTTTTCCATTTCATGGGATAATTTAAGGACTATTAGTGCTAATTGTTCATTGTAGGTCTTGTAGAACTTGACTGAGAATCCATCTAGTCCTGGGCTTTTTTTGGTTGGTAGGCTTTTAATAGCATCTTCTATTTCCTTATTTGAAATTGATCTGTTTAAATTGTGTATGTTCTCCTGGTTTAGCTTGGGTAGATCATATGTCTCTAGAAATTTGTTGATGTTTTGCAGGTTTTCTATTGCACTGGAGTATAAATTGTCAAAATAGTTTCTAATTGTCTTCTGTATTTCAAATATCAGTCATGATATTTTCTTTTTTATCACAAATTTTAGTAATTTGTGTTTTCTCTCTCCTTTTTCTTAGGGTTGCTAAGGGTTTATCAATTTGATTTATTTTATCAAACAACCAGCTTTTTGTTTTGTCAATTTTTTAAATTTTCTTTTGTTTCAATTTCATTGATTTCTGTGCTGATTTTAATTATTTCCTGTCTTCTACTACCTTTGAAGTTGATTTGTTCATCTTTGTCTAGGGTATTCAGATGTAGTGTCAGGTTATATATTTGTTGACTTTTTCTTCTTTTAATAAATGAGCTTAATGCAATAAACTTTCCTCTTAGCACTGTCTTCACAGTGTCCCAGAGATTTTAATTTGTTGTATTGGAGTTCTCATTTATCTCTAAGAATATTTTTTATCTCCTCCCTGATGTCTTCTGTCATCCATACTTCATTATCTAGTCTCCAGGTGTTGGAGTAGCTTCTATTTTTTCTTTTATCATTGATTTCTAATTTATTTTCATTATAGTTGAATAGAATGCAGGGTAGTATCTATATTTTTTGTATTTGCTAAGATTTGCTTTGTGGCATACTATATGTTTTATTTTGGAGAAGAATAATTGTGCTGCTGAAAAAAATGTATTCACTCATTGATGGATAGTATATTCTATATATGTCTGTGAAGTCTAAATTATTAATGGTTTTATTGAATTCTGTAGTTTCTTTGTTTAGTTTTGTTTGGAAGATCTATCCATTGGTGAGAGAGGTGTGTTAAAGTCACCCAGAATTATTGTTTTGTGGTCTATTTAATTCTTGTAGTTGAAAAGGATTTGTTTGATATACATAGATGCCTCATTTTGGGGGGCATAGATAGTTACAATTGTTATGTCTTGTTGATGCATGATTCCCTTAAGCACTATGAAACGTCCTTCTTTATACCTCTTCACTAACTCTGGTTTGAAATCCATTTTTTCTTATATGAGAGTAGAAACCCCTGCTTGTTTACACGGTCCGGTCCATGTGAGTTATACGTTTTTTTCCCATCCTTTTACCTTCAGTCTGTGGATGTCTTTTCCTGTGAGACGAGTCTCTTGAAGGAAGCATATTGTTTGATTTATTTTCTTGTTTTTTTTTATCAAATCTATCAATCTATGTCTTTTGATTGGTGAGTTTAGGCCATTAATGTTCAATATTATTATTGAGATATGTATTTATTCCTGGTCATTTTGGTTTATTTTTGTTTTTTAACTTAACTTACTTTCTCCTTGACTTGGTTTTCTCTAATGTAGTTCCTCTGTTTGCAGATTTTTATTGTTGATTATCATTTCCTCCTTAAGAAATATATTGCCAAGAATGCTCTGTAGTGCAGGCTTTCTCATTGTAAATTCTTTTAACTTTTGTTTTATCATGAAAGGTTTTCTTTTCATCATCTAATCTGAAGCTCAGTTTTTATGGATGTAAGATTATTGTTTGGCATCCATATTCTTTCAGAGCTTGCTATATGTTATTCTGGGATCTTCTGGCTTTGAGGGTCTGGGTTGAAAAACTTGCTGAGATCTGAATTGGTTTTCCTCTATATGTAATCTGACTTGTCTCTTGCATATTCTTTAAACTTCTGTCCTTATTCTAGATTTTAGGCATTTTTCTTATAATATGCCTTGGTGTAGATCTATTGCAATTTTGTATATTTGGTGTACTATAAGCCTCTTGTATTTGGTTTTCTAATTCATTCTTCAGTTTCAGGAAATTTTCTGATATTATTTCATTGAAGAAGTTGTGCATTCCTTTGGTTTGAAACTCTGTGCCTTCCTCTATCCCAATAAATCTTTGGTCTTTTGATGTTATCCCAAAATCTTGGATGCTTTTTTCATGGTTTCTTACCATTTTGACTGTGTGATCAACTTTATTTTCAAGATTGTATATTGTGTCTTCGTTGTCTGAGATTCTGTCTTACAAGTGATCTAGTCTGTTTGTGATGCTTTCTATTGAGTTTTTTATTTGGTTTATTGTTTTCTTCATTTCAAAGATTTCTGTGTTTTGTTTTGTTTTTCCATAATCTCTATCTCTTTCTTGAAGTAATCCTTTGCTCCCTGTATTTTCTCTCTTATCTCTTTGAGTGATCAATTTTTGCCTGTATTTGTTCACTTAGGTCATTCTTTAATCCATAGATCATTTTAATTACTGTAGTATCTTGATTTCTTTTGAGCACTTTCTCCTCTTTTTTTTTTTTTTCATATTGTCTATGTGTCTTCCTCTCTTGCATGAAGATCTGAGGTTTTACAGTATCCACCCTATAATTTTGTAGTGTCCCTGCAGGTTACTAATACCTCACCTTTAAGGGAGAGATCAATGTTTATAGCACCCAATGCAACCAATATGTACCCATAAATTAATTAACTCCTACTTAGACACTTAGAATATTGTTGCCATAAACATAAATGAGGAATTTGGTTATCTTCTACCATATATCCAGTAGGTTTGCTTAAGGGTTTACAGTTTCTAATGATGGACACAGATTGTGAGGGGGAGGGGTAGAATATGATGTTTATGAGGTAGGGTGTGAGAATACAGAGGTTTTAAGTTATAGGATGAGTAAAAAGGGAATCAAAAGGAGTTGGCTGTTAGCAGGAAAAGAAAGAGAGGTGACTTCATACAAGGCTCCCTGTTGCCTCTGCAACAGGATGGTGTCTGTTAGCACACCTAGTAGGGATATCTCTGGTGCAACCAGGCCCACATGGACCATGGTGATCACCTTCCAGGTCTTGGTTGTTTTCCCTATATGGAAGCAGCTATGTCCCTAGTTGGTGGCACAGTATCATCAAGCCTATAGGTACCTTGATATTGGGTTTCCAGGCCCCAGTTTGTGTCCTTAGATGGAAGCTGCCCCAACTAAAGATGGTGAAGGCAGCAGTGGAGATAACCCCAGATGGCAGTGGAGGTGCCCCAAGTTGGAGGCAACCACTTTCAGTGGTGGAGCTGGAGGGATGGACTGCTCAGTGGTGGCACATGGTGCAGTTGTCCTTGTCCATCACCCATCATCCATGGTGTAAATTACCACATGGGAAGGGCTATGGTGGTGGCTGTAGTGTCTCAAGATGGAGGCGGTTTGGGTGGGGCCTCCCATTGGTGGATAGGGAGCCACAGAATGGTGTTTCTCTTTGCATGGGTTCAGGTGTTCCCTGGAAATTTATTTAACTCAACTAAGGAGAAAAAAGTTATGTAGAAGAATGTAAATTAAAATATATATTAGATTTATAAACCTTAAACACCATTGGTATTAGCATTATGATTATAATTTACTGAAAGCAAGTATTCTATACTTTTTAAAAGGTTAAAGAATAAATAAAAAGTTGGTTATCAAAGTAATTTTAGTGAATAGCACTTACATAAATCAATGATATTAATCATATCAATCTCCTCTTTTTATTTTTAAAAGATTTGCCTAGTTTATCTGTCAAGAAATGAGAGGGACACATTAAACATTCTGATACTAAGGTATGCTGCCAAGTTTTGTGTCTACAACTAGCTGTTAAATAACTGGATTTGTAAATGCTGATGGTTACTCCCATTTCAATTTATATCTTTCATTAATGCAGAGAATATAATCCTTTAGCTTTTTAGTTCCATAAGATCTTTTTTTAATTGTTATAACTATCAAAGGAGATTTCAATAAATTTTGAAAATCTCAAAGATCATGTAGGCCACATCCCTGGTTGACAATACAACAAAGCTAGATATTAAAATGAAAATGAATAAAGAGAATCTAGTTACTTTGAATTAAAGGAAATATATTATCTTAATATATATTGAGTTAAAAAATGTGTAATTACAGATGCTAACTATTTGGAAACTATTATGAACATAAATTTCATAAAAATGTCTGCATTAAAAGACATAGGATAAAGTCAAAACTATACTCATGGAGTATTAGTGCTCTACTTTTTAACAAGAAAAATAAAGAGAAAGAGCATAAAATGCAATACAAGAGTTAAGAGAAAAATAAAGAAACCATAGAAACTCAAAAAAAGTAAGATAAAACTAATTTAGTTGACAAATATCTTCCAGAATGTCCTTTCATATCATTGAAATAGTTAAGCAGTAGGTGGTATGAAAATGTGAATACCTTGAAAAGGAAAATTAGAGACAAATGCACATGTACAAACACACACACACACAAAGACACACATACACACATACTTATGTACTTCTGTATATCAAAGTATTTGAAATGTTATTAAATATATAATCTCTAGTAAATATAAATGAACAAACTTTATTCAATGTTGTAGGAAATATCTATAGAATGCTCAGGTGGATGAAATTTTTAGTATTGCCAAAGCATTTTTTGAAGTGGACATTTGCAGACTTTCAAAATTTTAAAAATTTAAGAAAAAATAATTAAAATAATTTTCAAATTTACCTCTGAAGAATATTGGACATTATTAAAAGCATATCAGAACTGAAAATTTCTAGAAAATACTACATATTAACTTATTTTAAGTAAGCATTATTAAATAATCCATGAGTAAATTTTCAGAGTAATATAAACTAAAAAGTTAAAGGTTGTTTCAGAAATAGGAAGGCATGATCAGAAACGGATTTACATGTTTATTATGTCATTTGTTTGATAAAATCAATTAAAATTCATAAAGTTATAAAATAACAATAACATTATATTACTAATGTGTTTCTATTATACATTTGTATACTGTATAACTATATGTTGTACAACTAGTGCAAAGAAAATTACACAAACTTGATTTTATATTTAAATGCAGTTTAAAACCAAAATGTTTGATATTATCCTTTTTTGTATATACATGTACATATAAACAGGTTTATTTTAATTCAGGGAGTAAAAATAACTGCCTAAATATAATGAAAAGAGGAAATGAAAAGATTTTATATTAAATAATATTCAAATTAGTGAAGTATAAAAGAACATACAATTTGAAATTAGTCTTGTTTTTCATACATAAAATACAAACATAAATTTTTGTCCTCATGTAAAAGGAAAGACAGAAGGAGGATATTGTTCACACCGTGCACCCCTTTGCACAGTTCAAAAACCCCAGTCTCTTACACTGGTCATAGTATTTGTCAGTACCAAGGTCCCTTAGCCCATGTCATGACCATCATGAACAAAGTAAAACCGAAAGTTCAGTGTGAATGGAAAACACACACACACACACACACACACACCTACACACACAAACACACACGTATACTCACACACACATATAGATTCAAAATATACAGGTACACATCAGTGTTAAAAATTGTCTTTGGCTGGGATGCTGGATATATGTGTTATCCTGTTAGTTTCATCTCAGTGCTTTTGTGAATTTTCTGTTTATCTTTATGTATTTTGTAATTAGGAGACTAACACATTGAAAATGTAGGTTAGAAAAATAAATCAATAAATTTCAGGCATTGAAGATATATATGTACACAACAGGCAAATTGCAGTAATTCCCTAATACAAAATATGGTAATATACACTTTGAAATAATAAGATTTCCAAATATGAAAATCCAGAACATTATTATAATGGACCAGAATGGATAAAGTTGAGATAATAGAATGACTAATAGAATTTTTGCACACTAGAAATGGAGCCAGTTATTAAAAAAGGGGGAAGACGAAGGAATATATGTGAAGGAGATCAGTAAGGAATGTGAGTTGGAAATAGCATTATATTGACAGATAAACTTAAATTATGTCAGGGGACATTGCTGAGATGTATCATTTACAGTGTTTTTTATAGTGCTGAGAGGAAAAAATTGCCCTAAGTTGTAAGAGGCAAAAATATATATACTTGAGAAGTGGAGATGATTTTATATTTTTGTATTAAGTGTGCCCATCTCTGTGTACAAGAAAGGAACAACAATTAAAACCTTTAAATGAAATCACGTTGAAATGCTTTCTAAAAACCAATGTTTAATTTTTTGGAGGGGTACTGGGGAGTGAACTAGGGGCATTTAAACACTAGCCACATCGTTAGCCATTTGTTTTCTGAGCCAGGATTTTGCTAAATTGCTGAGGCTGGCTTTGAACTCGTGATCCTCCTGCTTTAGCCTCCTAAGTCACTGGGGTTACAGGCCTGTGCCATAGCTCTGGCCCATTGTTTACATTCTAACATTAAAATATTTATTAGAGAACAATGAATATTGGATTAATCCTTGCTTATAATGTTTATTTATGTTTCCTGTGTGCACATGTTCAAATTTTATTAATGAACCTAGTGATAAAAGTCACATTTTCTTTACTTATATTCTGTACAAGCTACACATTTAAAAGAAAACAATATTTTAAAATGTATTGTACCAACATACTATTGTTATTTTTTCCAAAAAGAAAGAGTTGTCAGATGAGTATTTTCTGCTCTTTTCTTCAATAGATATTTATCTTTAGTGAGTCTACCATTTGCTATAAATGCCCATAACATTGTCTACATCTCTAAATATCATTCATTTAATAAATAGAATAGAATAAATCCTACTAATAACATAATAATTACATCATTTGTAGTTATTATGTGATAGATGCTATTTTTAGTTATATATGCAATAATGAATTTAATCTTTCAAAGCAACCTTAGTATGTAGGCATTATTAATATCCACATTTGCAAAAACTTAGTCTTGTATAGATGATGTACATTTCCAAAAATCATAGGGTCAATTGGTGGCAGATTTCAAATTCTAATCTAGATGATGTGGCTACAGAATTAGCACTCTATTTTTTTTTTCTATTAGGAACTGAACCAAGGGAATTTAACCACCAAGCCATATCTCTAGCTTTTTAAAAAATTTTTTTATTTAGAGATGGAGTCTCACTAAGTTGCTTAGGGATAATTGGTACTCTTAATCAATAAGTTATATTAAGTATAAGTGAGTAGAATGTATTCCATTTATATTAATTTAATAATTTCATTTATTTCCAAATATCTTCCATTATTTCAAGAACTTTTAATACAAACAGGCATTATATTTGTTTAGTGGACTCCAATCCAAAATATTCTCTAGAGTTATCTTTTCAAGAGAGAACACTTTTATTAAAAAAAGAAGAAAATCAAAATCTCTCTTCCCACTTTCATTATTATAGAGTTCTTCATGGCTCTGTATAACCATGAACAAAATCATCTCACCTCCATTTCCTGAGCTGCTAATTACCTGTGATACATTAAATCAAATCCACTTGGGGAAAGATCACAAATTAATTAACTTAATTAACAGTAAGTCAGAAGAGAAGATATGGTTATAGTATATTAATCACTCCTTTGGGATATTTCTCTGGCACAATGTCTTCCATCTTTGAGTGGTAAAAGAATAGCCACTCTATAAGATTTATTAAGTTGCACTTAGATGAACTCCTAAACGGCAAAGATGGGATATTGTATTTTCACTTAGAATCAAAGAGAATATTTACAGAACCTGATAATGTATAAGGGTCTTTTAGTTTTTTAAAAATTGGTTCTTTTTAGTTATACATGACAATAGGAATTATTTTGACATAATTATAAAAGTATGGAACATAATTCAGTTCTAATTCAGTCCCCAAGATGTCCCCTTTCCAACTCCAGCTCCCTCCCTCAGTTCCCTTCCCTCTATCCTACTAGTCTTTCTGCTATTTACTTACAGATTTTTTAAATTAGTGTCTTATGCATGTACCTGATGGTGATATTCACCATAGTATATTCATATATGAACACAGGTAAGATTCATACCACTGTCTTTCCCTATCCCATTCTTCTCCTTTTCTGCCCTTCCCCTTTGTCTACTCCACTGATCTTTCTTCTATTCATTTTTATCATCCCCCTTATTTTGAATTACCTTCTGTGTATTAGAAAAAAATATCCAACATTTGATGTTTAGGGGCTGGCTTTTTTCACTTAGCCTCATGGACTCTATTTCTATCCATTTACCAGCAAATGCCATAAAGCTGCTCTCTTTTTTATGACTGAGTAATATTCCATTGTGTATATATACCACATTTTCTTTATCCATTCATCTGTTGAAGGGCATCTAGGTTGGTTATTGTAAATTGTGCTGCTATAAACATCAATGTGGCTGTGTCACTGTAATATGCTGACTTTAAATCTTTTGAATATATACTGAGGAGTGTGATAGTTAGATCATATAGTGTGGTTCCATTCCTAGTCTTTTGAGGAATCTCCACACTGCTTTCCAGTGTGGTTGCACCAATTTGTAGTCCAACCAACAATATATGAGTGTACACATTCCCCCATATTCTCACCAACATTTATTGTTAATTGTATTCTTGATAATTTCCATTTTGAAGGGAGTGAGAAGAAATCTCAATGTAGTTTTAATTTGCATTTCTCTAATTGCACAAGACATTGAACATTTTTTTGTACATTTTTTGACCATTTGTATTTCTTCTTTTGAGAAGTGTCTTATTTCCTTTGCCCATTTATTGATTGAGTTATTTCTATTTTGGTGTAAATTTTTTTGAGTTCTTTGTGTAGCCTGGACAGTAATGTCCTATCTGAGAAGCACGTGGCAAAGATTTTCTCCTATTCTGTTGACTCTCCACACACTTGTTTCTTTCCCTGGGAAGAAGCTCTTTAACCTGGTGCCACCCCACTTATTGAATTTTTATATTATTTCTTGCCTTTTAGGAGTCTTGTTAAGGAAGTCAGTTACTGAGCTGACACATTAGAGTGTTCAACCTACCTTTTCCTCTACTAGTTGCTGAGTTTCTAATCTAATTCCTAGGTCTTTGATCTACATTGAGTTGACTTTTGTGCAGAGTGAGAGATAGGAGTTAAATTTTATTCTACTACATATGAATTTCCAATTTTCCCAGCACTACTTATTGAAGAGGCTTTTTTTTTTTTTTTTTTTTTTTGCCATGTATGCTTTTAGCACCTTTGTCCGCTATGAGGGCACTGTATTTATGTGGGTTTGTCTCTGTATCTTCTATTCTGTTCCATTGGTCTCCATACCTGTTTTTGTTTGTTTGTTTGTTTGTTTTTTTGCCAGTACCATGCTGTTTGTTACTATAACCTTGTAATACAGTTTAAGGTCCAGTATTGTGATGACTTCTTCATTTTTCTTGGTAAGTATTGCTTTGGCTACTTTGTCACTCTCATTTTTCCAAATGAATTTCCTAACTGCTTCTTCTAGTTCTGTGAAGAACATCATTGGAAATTTGATGGGAATTGCATTGAATCTGTATAGCAGTTTTGTTAGTATGGCCATTTTGACTGTATTAGTTCTGCCTATTCAACAACATGGGAGGTCTTTCTGTCTTCTGTCTTCTTCAATATTTTTCTCTGTAATGTTTCATGGTTTTTATTGTAGAGGTCCTTAATATTTTTAAATATTGATTCCTAAGTATTTTATTTCACTTTTTGATGCTATTGTGAATAGCATAGTTTTCTCCATTTCTTTTTCAACAGCGTCATTGGCGTATAGAACGCAATTGATTAGTAGGTGTTGATCTTGTACTCTGCTACTTTTCTAAATTCATTTATGAGCACTTGAAGTCTTCAGGAGGAATGTTTTGTGTTTTGTAATATATAGGATCACATTATCATTGAGTTCTTTTCCTATTTGTATCCTTTTAATTGAAAGAATTTCCTCTATCAACAGGAATAAGAAAAAGATGTCCATTTTCACCACTCCTGCTCAACATAATCCTTGAAACTCTACCCAGAGCAGTCTTTTAGGTTTCAAGACCCTTTTTTTTCTACCTATCAATAGGATAAACAGTTTTATTTATTTACTTTTTCATGGCTCAGTGATTTACTTCCAAGGAGCATTTGCAAAGCTTGTATATACATCTTATAACCAGTCAAGTTCCAGGGCAGAGTTATTACTACATGGAATGAAAGTTAAAGTTTTGAACAAAATATTGAGGTTTTATTTTCCTGAGTATGCTTCAAATTCAACTTGAATATGTATACTATAATAGCTGACCTACATAAATTGAATGTAGCCATGGAGATTGCTTGATAAAATATATATATATATAGCTATTCAAACCTATAAAAAATATACAAATTAAGTTTTTTTCTTGGCCATGGAAAAAGCAAATGCCATAAAATTCACCTTATTAACCCTTTTTAGGCGTACCATTTTGCAGAAATTAGGTATAGTCACATTGCCCTACAAACATCATCTTCTACCTTCAAAACTCTTCAATCTTCCCAAACTGAAAGTTTAGTACCCATTAAACATCATCTAAACACCTCCCTCCCCATCCCTGGCAACCTCCACTTTCTGTTCCTGTGAATCTAATGAGGTACCTCATATAAATAGAATTATAAAATATATGTCTTTTTGTGACTAGCTTGCTTCACTTAGCAAATATATGTTCAAAAAGTCCTTGCTTTCAATGTTTTTATTATATATCTGAAAGTGGAATGACTAAATCATATGATGATTTTATTTTTAGGTTTTATTTATTTTTTTTAATTTTTTTTAGTTGTAGTTTATTTTTTTTAATTTTTTAAAATATCTTTATTTATTTATTTTTATGTGGTGCTGAGGATCGAACCCAGTGCCTCACGCATGCAAGGCAAGCACTCCACCACTGAGCCACAATCCCAGGCTCTATTTTTATGTTTTATAGAACCTTTGTAAAACTTTTCACAGCAGTCATATAACTTTAAATGTCTACCAGCCAAATACAAGCATCCAGGTATTTTATGATCTTGCCAATATTATTCCCTTCCTTCTTTCTTTTCTTCCTTCTTTCCTTGCTCTTTGTTTTTTTTTTTTTTCTTTCATCTTTCTAGTCATTGTACTGAGTGAGAAGTGATTGCTCACTGTGGTTTTTATTTGAATTTCCCTTATAACAAATGAAATTTAATATACTTCATGTGCCTATGGCCAGTTTTCTTTTTCTTTTCTTTTCTTTTTTTTTTGAGAAATGCCTATTCGAGTTTTTTGATCTTTTTTTTTTATATATATATGTTAGGTTGCTTGCTTTTCTTGTGGAGCTGTAGAAGATCTATCTTTAATATAACGTGAAAATGAATCCCTTATCAGAGACATGATTTGTAAACATGCTTTCTTGATTACATGAATTGCCCATTTACAATGTACGTAGAGTTGTTTGATGCATGGATGTTTTTAATTTTAATGTATCCAATTAATCTTTTTTGTTGTTGTTGTTAATAGTACTTTAGTATATATCTAAGAAATCATTGCCAAGCTCAGTCTCTTTATGATTTTTCGGTTTTGTTTTGTTTTTTAGTTTATTTTAGTTTTAGCTTTGCTTTAGTCTTTGGTCCTCTTTTGACTAATTTTTGTCATGTATTGTAAAGACCCACCTTCATTTCTTTTAATGTCAAATCCAGTTCCCCAACATCATTTGTTGAAAAAAAAAATGTTTTGCCCTGTTGGCTGGTGTGGTTCCCTTGTCAAAAATTATCTGACTATATAAGTAAAGATTTCTTTTTTGGATCTCTTTTCTATTCCAGAATCAAGATTCTATCTTTACTCTTATAATCTCACTCTTTTGATTATTTTAAATTTGAGGTAAATTGAAATCAGTAAGTGTGAGAACTCCAAAATTGTATTCCTTTTTAAAGATTATTCTAATTTCACTTTCCATAATATTTCATATGAAACTTAAAAGTGTTTTTTCTTTATTTCTGTAAAACAAAACATAACAAAAGAGATTTTGATGAAGATTGCATTAGAATCACCAGTATTTACATTTTAACAACATTAACTCCTCCAACCTACAAAAGTGGGAAATTGTGTCATTTATTTGTGTTTTTGATTTTTCTCAGCAACATTTTGTAGTTGCTCAGAATACTCATCCTTTGTCCAGTTGTTTGTATTTCTCATACTGGAGATTTAAAGCAGAACCTCACATGCTAGACAACTGGTCTACCACTGAGTTACATCCCCTGTCCAGTACACAAGTCTTTATTTCATTGGTAAAATTTATTTCTGGTGTTTGTTTGTTTCTAGTTTATATGGAGTTGTTTTCCGAATTTCCTTTTAAGTTTTTCCATTGTTATTGTGTGGAGACAATGTTTTGAGTATTGGTGTCCTACTGTGCAATGTTGCTAAATTTGTTTATTGGTTTTAATAAGGTGTGTTTGTATGTGAACTTTGTGAGATTTCTACACATAAGACTATATTGTTTCTGAAAAGACTTCATTTCCATGTTCAATGCAGGTTCAAATAAATTTGTCTTCCTTAATTTTTGTGGCCAGGACTTCCAGTCCCTGTTGAACAGAAGTGGCAAGAGTGGGAAATCTAGTCACATTCCTGCTCTTAGATAAAAAGGTTGCAATCTTTCACCATTGAGTATGATGTTAGATGTGTGATTTTCTTCTCCTTGATACTAGGGATTGAACCTGAGCGTACTTTACCACTGAGCTCCATCTCTAACCCTGTTTACTTTTTATTTAGAGACAAGATCTCATTAAGTTGCTCAAGGCCTCACTAAGTTACTGAGTCTGGTCTCAAATTTGTAATCCTCCTGCCTCAGCCTCCAGAGTCATTGGGATTACAGGTATAAGCCACCATGCCTGACTGATTATTGTATATAGCCTTTATTATGTTGAGATTGGTTCCTTTATTCTTAGTTTCTTGAGTATTTTTATTATGAAATTCTATGACATTTTGTCAAATACTATATGTGCAGTATTTTTGTTCCCTCTATTGATTAATACATAATAAAATAGTCCAGTTTTATTATTTTAAAAAGCTATTAAAGTAACAATTTCTTCCAATTTTGCAAAATAGAAAAGCAAGGTAAAATTACATGTAACCGTAGATGTGTCAATGACTAAAGTAAATCTAAAATCCTTGTTTCTTTGCTTTTCTAAATGAAAACCTTTCTAAGATTATCATTTCTCAATTTAAATGGTTTGGTAATTACTAACAATGATCCACAATTATCTGCAGAATAAGCCAAGTTTTCTTTGACTAGCATTCAAATAACTTATCAAGGACTCTGTTCATGTTAACACCATTTCTTTTGTTTTGAACACACATTTTAATCTGCCCTCTACATGAACCTTCTACGTTATCCTTCAAAATGGTGTTGAAATATTACATCTTGTAAGTTTTATGAGCACATTCTATATTACTGTATCATCAAACATTACTCTTTAATGTAAGTTTTCTTTTCTGGTTTTCATAATAAACTGACACTTTTCAGAGCACCTTCAGCATCTAAGACAATTCCCTGACATGAATTAGTCTCTCAGTATCTGTTGATGTGAGTGGTTAAATAATCTGTTATTTCACCAGTCAGAATTATTATTCTCAAATAGAATACTTTCTTTTTTTTAATTTAAATTTCCTTTTCGTACTTTTATCTTACAGTCTGTGCTTCTATCACAGTTCATATTGCACACCCTACATGGTCAGCATCTCCTAATTCTTCATAAAATCTAACACACATATTTGTTGAATGTATTATATATAGCTACAGTTTTTCAGTTCCTTCTTTGTTCGTAAATGATTTAATTTTCTAACCATAGTAAATAAGATATTTAAAGCACAACTTTAAGTAAATTTTAAATAGAAAAATAATCTCAACAGATATTAAACTTTTGAAAGCAATTATAAGTATGAAAATCCTTCATCTTCAGTTAAACTGGCTTTAGCATTGAACAGCACTTTACAATAGGGAACACTAGAAAAAGCATATAATCTATCTAAAGCTGTGTGTTGAAATTCAGGCAATAACTGCTAAGTTTTATACAGGGATTCAATCTGACAAATATCATTAGAACACTTTGAATTGAGGGTCAAAGAATTTTAGTTTTGGTGCAACTTAAATCTTTTCCATATGCATTTATATATAATAATAAAATTTTTAATCCCTAAGTACTTTTTACTGTAAAGGGACTTTATATATGCAAATTGCAATCTAATGTAATTCAGAAGCTCAAATAAATCAATTTATAATATACCATATTAGTTTTTACATTTAGAATGAAATATTTATTTTTAAACATGATATTTCCCCCTATAATTTCAATTTATTCTGTTTGTATCCTTTACTTTGAAGAGCTTCTTGACTAATTCAAATATTATCACTTCAATTTAATGTATCTGTTAATACTCACCTAAGATTTAATCCAGAAACTAAAGGTGATTTCTGAAAATGGTTGCTGAAAGTTTTTTTGCCTGTGCTAAAACCATAGCAGAAACTCAATCGAATATATTTTCTAAATGATGAACGACTGAATGAGTATATAAAAGACTCTGATACTCTGATGAAAGTGCTATCATTTGACGGTATCACCTACAAAATTCAAGTGTGGCCAAGGTGATCATAGTAAGAGGAGGGCTCTTCAAGGTGATAAGGCTGAGAAGGGTCTTCCCACATAAATGGGATGAAGACTCAAATGAAAGGAAGACCTAGGCTATGTCTAACTTACTTTCCCTTCTGCCTTCAGACTGGTGAGAAATAAACTTTTGTTTATAAATCATGCACTTTATGGTAGTCTGTTAAAACAATACAAAACAGAATATGTAAGGAATAGAACAATATTTAGTTTAGGGTTATGAATTATATTTACTTGGTGACCAAAACTCTAGAATTTATAGTTAGATCTGTGGCATGTAAAATTAATCTTATGTAATTTTCATTTTTGCAAATCAGCATTTAAATTCTAGAGAGACTAATTGATGTGTCCTGATCACTTTTAAAGTCAGAAACTCTGACTTTCAAAACTTAAACCCTGTGTATTTTGAGCGTGAGCCAAGATTAAATGCTCTCTTCCACCCCATCCTCAGTTCCACTCTGGAAACCCTACTTCTGCTAGAGCACAGGGCATCGCAACCAAGTAAACCAAGGTTTCTGTTTAGGAGCAGGTGACATTTTTCTCCCCTCCTCACAAACCCCATTTTAGGGATGCTCCATTCCATGAAGGTACACTTCAAAAGACCTAGGTTCCCTTCTTTCACCTCAATCTCAGAGCAAGCATGGAAATTCTGCCCGGTGGTTGGCAGATATTAGGAAGTGATAGCCTCAACCCACTCATGGAGTAGATGTTTTTCTCAGGCTGAGAAAAACAGTGCTACCACCTGCACCAGAGCTTCCTAGTAGATATTGGGTATTTACCTAGGAGACACCAGCAGCTGTCCCTGTGAAGTGGCCCAAAGAGTCTCCCCTATGGGGAAAGCAGGCCACAAGGACAGGGAGTTCCCCAGCTCTACCTGAGGGAATTGACTTTGTAGTTGATGCTCTGAGGAATTGCATCCTTGAGACCAGTGTTGGAAGCAATGCCTACAGAGCAAATGAGAGAGTGCAGGGGACTATGCAGTTCTGATAAAATAAGCCAAATGGTGGAAACACAAATGCTTAATAGAGACAAACAGAAAAGAACAACTATGAAGTACTCCTGGCATTGTAATCAACCTTGGGTTTGATTCCTACTCATGTACTAATTCATACACATTCAGGAACAAGTAGAGAAGGACATGGAGAGGACTGGAAAGGCTTTCCAAAGCTGCTTTCCTATCCTTCAACATGGGCACAAAGTTCAGTTGCACAGGGACTTAAGCAAGACTTCTAGCTAAATACTAGCTGAAAAATAAGATACATAATCCAAGGGTAGCTCCTAAAAAATAAGCTTAAAAATAAAATTATACTCTTCCTCCTCACGTGTTCCCAGATGTGAAGATGTTCATGTCTGTGCTCTCACACAGGCAGTCAGAGAGGATCTCCACGCAACAGGGTCTGACGGAATGTGGACAAGAAACACCAGCATTTGAGTAATGGCCACCTTCCAGGCACAGGCACACATGCAAACAGGAAGGAGGGAGATGGGGGTGCTGATTTCTGGCCAACCACACCTTGATTCACATCGCCCCTTTCCAATGAAACTTTCAACATATGTGTGTCTATGTGAAGCCCACTTGCATTCTTGTCCACATATAAAAACCCAAAGCCACATGTGGTTGGTATAAGATACCCCCAAAGCAGTTCCTCCTATAGTGTCCTATGAATCTTATTATGTGCGAACAATGTTCTTCACAGCAAGAAATTCTTCATTTGATTTGAAACCATAATGTGCAGTCCCTACTCTGAAAAGCTAACTTCTAAAGATAAACAAAAAAGAATCTTCAAAATCACATAAAATAATTTAAGTAGATTTTTAATTATTTTCAACTAATTTAATAATAAAAGTAGGTTAACATTACTCACATATTATGTTAGCACATCTTCTTTTAAATGAATGAATTGGATGAACAGTATGGTACTTAAAACAGCATACTTTATAATTCTATTGCTCTGGTGCATACCTGACTTCTCTCAGTAGCTAGTTGTATAAACCCAGGAAAGCTAGGTAAACTCTGCAACATCCTCTTCACCACTAGAATTTAGGAATGATTTTGCCTTTTTGGCTTTTGTATTAAATAGCATGATATATGAGAAACACTTGAAAGACTACTTGACATATATTAGCAGCTCAATATTCATTAGCTTTTGTTAGAAGTAAAAATTTACTGGTACTTTACTAAGTTGAAAGATGACAATGAAATAATAATTATATTACTCTTTATCTAAATCTGTCACCTAAATCTTGACCTGGAAGCATGCATAGAAGGCTGACATCTTTCTACAAGATTTCCCGGATTTGAAATTTAAATATAAGGTTTAAATTTATTGTTATGCTGAAAGTTAGCTAGCTTAAAATTTGAATGGTGCTTACCGATATAAAAGGAAGTGAAGGTGTAATATACAGGTTCTGATTCCATGACTCATAATCACAAACATACCTATTTTTCCCAACTGCTCTTTAAGTCCTTTGATTACTTTTCCACTTGAATAGATGAACTTCTAAACAAATGCAAAGATCTATAGAAAAACAAATCAACCAGAAATAATTTTGCCAACCACCAATTCAGATTCTTTCTTGTTTCTTCAGGTATTCATTTCTGTTCCCTTGAAACCATTTCACTTTCTTAAAAAGAACATCTATTTGAACATAAGTTCATTCTGTAAACTCAATACACTAAGAATCCATATCAATCATACTGAAAATTAAATATACCTTGATTTCCAACCAGCTCCTAATATAGTTTGCTCACAAACTTGGAAACTTTTGGAGTTAAACAAATGAATTATGAATCTATTTAGTCCATTATCACAAAGCTGTAAGTAATGGCAATTTCTAATACTGTGGCTTTTCACCTGTCAAGGAGGCTGTCCTACAGTGAAATATTCCAAAGGAAAATACAGTAAGACAGTTCTTTCAACCATTTCATGCTATTGCTTTTTAACCAGTTTTTTTGGTACCTATTTATCTATTTTTAGAACACATCAGATGGCTGGGATGTGCTAGCAAATGCTAACGGGCTCTCTAGGGAAAATCACCTTGGTGTGTAGGACTCGCCATTTTTATGGTTATTTCTTCCATGGCTGCTTACTTCTGCCTACCACCATGATGCCCGTGAGCAGAGAGCAGAGATGGGCTCTGTACCTCTCAGGAGCAGCGGAAGGGACCCAGCTCCAAGCCCCACAGCTGGGCATGTTCAATAGCCACATTCACTGCAGTGGCCTTCAGAGAGCTCATTTCCAGAAAGCAGCAGAATGAAAGGATGGAAGCGACTAATTAACTGATTTTCTATGCTGTACACAAGATAGATTTAACTATTTTATGTCAAATCTTTAATCAATATCTCATCTGCTCTTGTTGTAATCAGAACATTACAGAATATGTTCATAAAACTCTTTAGTTTTTAAGAGAACATTTCTACTCTGCTCTTTTAGGAATATAATTTCTTCTGAGAAGGCTAATAGTGTGGTTATTAAGCTAGACTCCATAGAACATAAAGATTCTATTGAGGTATTTAAAAGTAGCAAATGAACTCTTATCTACTTTGGTTTCCTTTCAAGGTTTTATTCAGACTAAATAAATAAGAAAGAATGTTTTGCTTAAATGCGGGGGGGGGGGGAGTGGATACCATAGATGATGGAGCACAGAATTTGAAATAAAAATGTAACATGAAATGTCAAAGTCCAGCTTTGAAACAAGAAGTGACCTTAGTGAGGAAATCTGACCACTCTGAGAGTAGCTGTGAAGATTTTAGAAATGAATAGGGCAGAGCCGGGTGCGGTGGCGCAAGCCTGTAATCCCAGCACTTAGGGAGGCTGAGACAGGAGAATAGTGAGTTCAAAGCCAGCTTCAGCAACAGCGAGGCACTAAGCAACTCAGTGAGACCCTGTCTCTACATAAAACACAAAATAGAGCTGGGGATGTGGCTCAGTGGTCGAGTGCCCCTGATTTCAATCCCCAGAACCAAAAAAAAAAAAAAGAAAAGAAAAGAAAAGAAATGAATAGGGCAGTTATTACTGTGATGGAAGAGATTATTTTTATCCACACATGATTACTAGGCGCTATGACTTCCCAGTGACTACTAAACTATCACGAGTTTCACTATTATGTTAATGCAAGAGAATTGTCAAATAGCTTAAATTTGATTTCTCTAACTCTAGAGTAATAGTTATGAGTTTCACTACATGCATTTAGTGAATTTAATAACTATTATATTACCTTGAAATATAATAGTTATTAATTTCTCCTAGTTCTTTTTAGGTAAACTGCTTTTTCCTTAGTTAATTTCATATTACTGTAAAAGCTAAAACAAACATAAAAAAATATTCTACTATCATGGTATTTTCCTTTAACTAGAATTTCTCACTTTAACACTGAATTTCCAGGTCTTTCTGGTTTACCCCTGTCCGCCTTCTACAACTGGAAATTTTCCATTTTCCTTTACCAAATATTTTTACATCAAGCCATTTCATAAATTGAAAATTACTTTGCCAACCACGGTGTCAGTCCGTCTTTTTTTTATTTTGTTAACTCAAAAGAAATATTTTAAGGTTTTTTGAGTGTTAAATGAGTTCATACATACAATAGTGCCTAATATACAGAAAGTTCAATGTGTCATTTATTACTAATACTTAAATATTGAATTTCTAGTATATTTTATGCTCTATAAAAAGTGCTAGTGATAAAACAGAAATTAAAATAAATCTCCTACAAAAGATTAACATTTTAAACTGAGATAAAGAGAAGTAAATATAAAATTTCTTATGGAATATATGATAATGTCACAAGAAACAAAGCTTAGAATTAAGGAAGTATTTCTTGGAAGAAGGGGAATCTAAGCTGGAATCATTAGTATATATCAAGATTTTCATCCAATTATTTTATTCCTAAAATATAACTTGTGAAGAAATTCACCAGATACTAGAAATATAATATTACTCAGTGCTGTTTTAATGGATGTAAATTTGAAGAACTTTCAGTGTTCAACACTTTATTATATTGATAAGAATCAAACTAAGTGTGTCCAATAATATGTCTGTTTTTTCTGTTAATATTTGAAATGATTTATTGTTGAAACAAAAATGGACTTTACCCAAAGAAAAGGAGAAGATCATATTAGAACTTTCTGGAAAAAAATACCTCATGAGAAATTTTGTAATATTACTATCTGATGCATGAAAATAGCCAACAAATGAAGTGGAAATATTGATTCATTTAAAAAATATTAGGGGGCTGCAAAAAATAAGTGTTATTAAGTAGTACAAAAATATAATCTTTGTTGCTTCTGACTATTTAGAAGAGGACAAATAAAAAAATATATCATTGAAAATAAATACTAAGCCAGATAATGATAAATGCTCTGGAGAAAAATAAGGCGAATTGGGTGAACAAAAAATGCCTCAGTGTTTTTGTTTGTTTTGTTTTAGATAATATGGTCATAGAAGGCCTCCCTTACACAGGTGATATATGACCAGTTCTGAAGGACATCAGTGAACAAACCACTTGTCTACATGGTGAAACAAGTTTCAAGGTAGAACAAAGACCAAGGACCAAGTTGCAATGTTTATAACCATCTGACTACTTTGAGTAACAGGAATGACTCCATCATTCATGTAGTAAAGAGAAAAAAAAAGGAGAGTAATTTGAAATATCTTGAGAATGCTTGGCACAAAGCCAGCAGATCTGTAGGTAAATGTGAATAGGTAGAGCAAAATGGAAAGCCTTGAGAAGATTTTGACCCGAAATTCACTCATTTGCTTTGCGAAGGTATAATTTAGGTTGTCGTGTAGTAAATATTCTATGGGAATGAAGGAGGAAGAAAGGGAGGAGAATAAGAAGGAAAAAGAAGTAAATAAAGAGTAAAAAGAAGAGGCAGGGGAGAATTCAAGAGACTGTGTCAAGTAAAAAATTGAAAGCTAAAGCAATAGAGGTGAAGAAGAATGGACAGAATCTGGATACAATTTGCTTCTAGATTATATATGAGACAATGTAATTAGCTGTTACCGAAAGGTGTGCATCTTGAATAAACAGAGAACAGATTTGTCACTTACTGAGATAAAGAGCACTGAGAGTCAAGGAGATTTGGGAAATAGGTGAGGAGTTTTATCTTGAACATGTTATGATTGAGATTTTTCTTATATTTTAAGTGTAAAGGTTGAAAATAACATCCAGAATAGATAAGTAGTTTGGAATTTTCACCAAATTGAGAATATTTGAAGCCATAAGACTGGATAAGATTGCCTGAGAAATGAAGAAGAAGTGATCTAAAGATGGATCCTTGGGGGTTTCTGTACTGGTTAATTTCATGTGTCAACTTGGCTTGGTGAAGAGATGCCCAGATAGCTGGTTAACATTGTTTCGGGATGTATTTGTGAGGATGTTTCCAGAAGAATTAACATGTGATTTCAGTAGGCCAAATAAAGATAGCCACCATCACAAATCATCACCATCTATTGAAGGGCAGAACAAAAACACAAGAATGTCAATTTTGATTCTAATTTTGATCTGGGGCATCCATGTTCTTCTGCCCTGAGACAAAAGGAGCTCCTAGTTCTTGGACTCTAACTCTCTGGGACTTCCATCCTTGATTACCCTGGTTCTCAGGCCTTTGGATTCACACAAAATTGTGCAATTATTTTCTGGTTTTCCATCATATAAGATACATGTTGTTAGACTCCTCAGCCTCCATATCAAGCAAGTCTATTACTGTAATAAATCACCCCATATTTAAGTATGTATATCCTATTCATTCTGTTTCCTTGGAAAACCCTAATAGATTAATCTTTGGATGTTGATAGGTAAGAACCAACTTCAGCAATTAAGTAAAGAACAGTAGAACTAACAGAACAGTATAAAGAAAGTATTTCAAAGATAATGATCAAATGTGATTAATATTTGTAGATAAAACAAAATAATTAATAGTGTCATCACAGGATTTTGCAAAGCTTGATGACAGAGATAAATGTTTGGAGTAGGTACAATGGAAGAGAATTTTGGACATTGGCTATAGATAATTGCTTTTGAGAAATTACATGAAAGGTAATAAAAAATGAAGTGTTTATTAGAGGGAGATGTAGGTAAAAATATTCGTGTAGTGTATGATAAATTATTTAACAAATATAGGGTAACAGAAAAGAATGAAGAAAAGAATAAATTGAAATTCAGATCCATAGACAAAATGGAGGATACTGCTAGAGAAGTATTCTCTGGGTGTCCTTGGGTTGGGATCTATCCAGGAGATAACAAGGAAGGGAATGTTAGAAAAGAGTATTTTGAGGGTGTGTGTGAGGAGCTAATGTTTCTCTTGGACACTGAATTATAAACTGGAAAAGAAAAGAAGTGAGTACATATTCTATTTTGAAATACACTAATTATATTGTAGTATGATATTTCAAGATGAGCTACAATGACATATATATACCCTTGTGAGATATATATATATATATATATATATATATATATATATATCCCCTTTCTCATTTTGTTAACTACATTCGTTGTAGTAAATGAAATTTGAGAAGAAAAGTATCGAACACTGTCTTCTAGATAAATAAGCATCTAGCCCGTAAATGTTTATATTTATGAGGTTGTAATTTTTCTGTCCTAAAAAGAAGTAACCGTATGATGGTATATTAAAATAACAAAACCTATACTCTCAACCAACCAAACCTCTGATTTTTTTAGTTGAAATAAATACATGAGTGATTTAAAGTCTGAGATTTAAAATTTCAATTATTGAACAAGCAGAAGTCAAAGAAACATTACCTAAGGAACAATGTAAATAAATTGGGAATTATATTGATTTAGTATATAGAATTAATCACAATGAAAATATTTTGTATCCCATAAAACTGATTTTCATAGAAAATTGCAGAATAAATGTGGTGTTGGTATTGAATTGGTGTTAGTATTATTCCACAGTACAATGCTGAGGAACAAAAGTATATAACACTTCAGGAGTTTTAAAATGTTTTCTATTAACCCTGTTTAGCTAGGTCTACATAAATGAATATTAGATGGTTAGTTTCAGGTTACTTGATGGCAAAAAGGAAATTAAAACACATTAATTCTCTCCCCTTGGTATATTTGATTTGAAAATAAATATTACTCAATGAATGAATAAATTTAAATTTTGAAAAGTATAAGAGAATTTCATTTTTTTTCTATATGTAATATGATTTTGTTTAAGCTAATAAAAGGAACTGTCATTAATTAACATTTTAATCACTGTAGGTATTTCTGGTAATTGCATATTTTCAGTGCTTTCGCATTCTCTTCCAAAAAGATTCTGAGTCATAAATATTCAATCATTTGTGTTCATTTTCATCATAAAAGCATCAATGCCTGTGGTATTTATAGGAAAAGAAATATAATTACAGCTACTGCTTCAAAACTTAAGTACCTTCAATTACTATTATTAGCATATAAAAGTATAACTAGATAGTTCTAGAAAATTAGGATACAAAGAACACAAAAAAATTTTAAAATGAAGGATAGAACGTTTTCAGAAAAATTCCACTTCAATTTCTTACTTATTTAGAAAACTTGAAATGTTAAACAAATTTTATAAGAATTTAATTGTACAGTCAGTACAACATGAAATTATTTACAAAAATCTGTATTTCAAGGCCATGTTGTTATGTTTGTTACATTAGTGGAGTAATTGGGCTAGTAATTTAGTGACCCCAGAAAGGTGATTAAAAGACAGCCATTCTGGGTCAGTTGACTGGTATGGAGTTTAGAAATCTTTCTTTTGAATAACCATCCTGGGTGATTCTAAATCAGATATCTATGACCTTATTGTGAAAATCATTTGTTTTCCTCAACTTCTTTACTACTCCAACAAAAAGACCGAAGAAGAACAATTTTAGTGAGGAAAAGTTTATCTGGGGCTCACAGTTTCAGGGGTCTCAGTTCATAAATGGCTGACTCTGATGCTGGGGATCGAGATGAGGAAGAACATCATGGTGGAAGGGTATGGAGGAGGGAATCAGTTCAAGACTTGGCCACCAGGAAGCAGAAAGAGCTCTGCTCCACAAGGACACCCCCAGGGACTCACTTCCTTCAACCACATCCCACCTGTTAACAGTTACCACCAGCCAATCCCTATCAGGGGATTAATGCACTTATTAGGTTAAGCCTCTCAAAACCCAATCATTTCACCTCTAAGCATTCTTGCATTTTCTCACACATGAACTTTTGGGAGCACCTAATATCTAAATCATAATAACACTGTTCTAGGAGAATTACTGGCTTTATTTTATTTTGATTTTTTTTATTTCAATGACTTCTTAGGAGGTATTCCTTAAAGATTGGTACAAAATTGCTTTGAATACACTAAGATTTTGAATTCATTTTCAAAATTATCTTTATTTTAATTCTAAGTGAGTGTGTGTGTGTGTTTAATGTCATACCAAGCAACTATTTTTTAAATTGTATAAATTTGTATGACACTGGCTGTTCAAAGTTTATATCAGTTTCTTCTCTCGAATGTCAAGTGGGAATTACCTATTGAAGTAGCCATAATGGATATTTATAGCAAAACTTCTATATCTGAGGCCTACGTATTTATTCACATTGTAATGGATATCAAAAATTTGTTTCAACCATTCAATGACATTTTGGAAAAAGAAAATGTCAAATCCATATCATTAAATTATGAATAGCAAGCACAATATCATCTTCAATGCACTGGCTTGAATAGGAATTTTATACATTTCTCTTCCATAAATTCTCACATGATAGATTTCATTTAAAGCCATATAAAAGAATATATGGACATACTAGTGATATTTGGAAAGGCAACATATTCAGCGCATTTCAACTCTCGGCTTCCAAATCAGATAAATATCTTCTTATGTGAGTCCTAAGAAATGAATAATACTAAATTCATAATGTTTCATGAATAACATATTTTAAAGATACATTTTGTTTCATTAATAGTAATATGATATTAATAGTAATATGATATTAATGATATTAATAGTAATATCATTTCATTGTTTTCTAGGTCATCTTAAGAAATCATAATGCACTCTAATCCAGGTTTGTATTTTGTTTTTTGACAACAGAGACTACTGTGGTCATAAGAATAAAATCTATCTTAATAACTTAATCTATTGCTGACCCATAACAAATAATATCCAGTGACCTATGGTTAGAGTTCCCTGAACATTTCAAAAATTTTAAAAGGCTTTACAATAAAATTATTTCCAGTATACTAACATGCAACAGAGATTTTGTTGGAAGGACAAAAAAGTATGTCTAAGAAGTCTGTCCTTTCTTATTGGATATTCATGTTAAATATTTAAAATAATAAAACTATTTTAGTGCTTTGAGTGTCTCTCTGACATTCTTATACCAGATGTTTTAGCCAGCTTTTTCACTGCTGTGACTAAAGGATCCGACCAGCCCAACTGCAGGGGAGGAAAAGTTTATTTGGTGCCTCATGGTTTCAGACCTCTTAGTACGTAGAAGGCCAGCTCCCATAACCACACCCCTGCTTAAACACTTCCTCCAGCCACACCCCCCTGTCTCTAGTTAACATTCAGTTAATCACATCCATAATTAACTCACTAGTTAAGACTCTCACAATCCAATCATTTCTCCTCTGAACCTTCTTGAATTGTCTCACATGTGAGCTTTTGGAGGACACCTCACATCCAAACCATAACATCAGAGTATCTATTTAAAAATAAATTTATACTGTATTTTAATATATCTTTCAACATGGTAAACACATGGAAGTAACTCCCTTTTTATACTGTTGTATTTCTGAACTGGAAACACAATAATATAAAAATGCCAATTACAC
>CM053408.1:8259534-8552709 GCA_028644305.1 Xerus rutilus | reverse complement strand
CCACATTACGGATCAGCATCCACTTATCAATGAGTACATTTGGCATTTGGTTTTCTGAGATTGGCTTACTTCACTTAGCATGATATTCTCCAACTCCATCCATTTACCTGCAAATGCCATAATTTTATCCTCTTTTATTGCTGAGTAATATTCCATTGTGTATATATACCACAGTTTCTTTATCCAGTCATCTATCGAAGGGCATCTAGGTTTGTTCCACAATTTAGCTATTGTGAATTGAGCTGCTATACACATCCAATAGAGCATTAATCTCCAGGATATATAAAGAACTCAAAAAACTTAACACCAAAAAAACTAACAACCCAATCAATAAATGGGCCAAAGAGCTGAACACAAACTTCACAGAAGATATACAATTAATCAACAGACATATGAAAAAATGTTCAACATCTCTAGCAATCAGAGAAATGCAAATCAAAATTACCCTAAGATTTCATCTCAAGCCAGTCAGAATGGCAATTATCAAGAATGCAAACAACAATAAGTGTTGGCAAGGTCGTGAGGAAAAAGGCATGCTCATACATTGCTGGTGGAACTGCAAATTGGTGCAACCAATCTGGAAAGCAGTATGGAGATTCCTTAGAAAACTTGGAATGGAACCACCATTTGAGCCTGCCATCCCTCTCCTTGTTCTATACTCAGAAGGCTTAAAAACAGCATACTACAGCGATGCAGCCACTTCAACGTTTCTTTCTTTATTGTTAAAGGAACATTTGATAATTGAATAAAATTTCAGAAAATGTGAAAATTTTTAAGTTTTTTTTTTGTACTTAAAATTTACAATTCAGTATAAGACTGAACAGAAAATTGTAAAATTCCAACAGGGATGGCAGTCCTGGGTCAAATTATCTCTCTACCAGAAAAATATATTAGAGTTATATAGAGTTATTTGAAGGAAGATGATAAAATATTACAGCTCATATTTTGCTATAATTTCTTCAACTTCACTGCAAAGTATATGGTTTAAAAAACACATCCAACAAAGAAAATTAAAGAAACATAATTAGTTATAAAATAAATCAAGAATATTTCACTAAAAATGAGGAGACATTGGATAGCAGAAAGAAACTCAAAACTGATTTATGTAATAGAATTTTTGAACATTGACTTTAAAATAATGTCTTGAATATGTTCAGGAAAATATGAATAAACTTTAAGAAAACAGCCAATAACTGGAAACTATAGTATATATTTAAACTTTGAACACTATAATTATTAAAAGTTTAAAGTCAAATTTTAGCAACCAAATGAAAAGTGCTGTTACTTAAGTGTCAAATAAATAAAAAATTTACATTAAGAGAATGATCTTAATATTTTGAAATGTCTAAGGTGAAGTTTCTAATACTGAAATCATAGCACATTTTGTTTCATATTGATATCCAAGGTAAAATGACATGTAGTTTTATCCTTGGACCAATCTATATATCCATCTAACCTTCTGTAAGGTCAGAATTTAGCTAAGTCCTATGGGATTTGTAAATGTATTTTATGAAATTAAATAGCAAAATTTAATAGTGATACAATTGATGATATTACAACATGTTTGTATCTCTTAAGCATTCACTGGAAAAGGGACATTTGGGACAGATTACAAAAATATCAGGTTTAATAGAGTATAACAGTGATTAGTCACAGAAACATAAAACCTTGAAATATAGATTCTGAAAATTTAGAAAAGTGGTTTGTTTATACAATTCTAAAGAAATAATTCATTCCTGTACTCACTAAGTTGGAGAAATGACTTTTAAATCTTCGTATCTCTTTGATATCATGTACCTTTAAGAAGTCAATTTCTCTGTTGGAGTAAATGTGGATTTTGAAACTTGAATGACAATGTTATCCCTCCACTGGGTAACAAGTTTGTTTCCCTATTATAACTTATAGTTTCCTGATGTCCTCAGCAACTTGATATTCAGGTATCTACTTAATCCCTTTAGAAATATTTTTTCTGATTATCTGAGTGTCCAAGTCTTTAGCTTGGAAATTTTAGTTTGAATCACTATGTAAATCACTTTATGTGAGAATACAAACTTAGGTCCTCCTGATGGAAACAGAAATTGAAAGAAGCAATCTGAATTAATGATTTTGTCCTTGAAGAGTCTCAAGTGCAAGAAAGTTCATAAGGAGGTTTATAGATTTATTCTCTCCATATCTACTTTGACTCTAGATAGTATAGAATAAGGGTTAAAGAGTGAGTCTATCTTTGCTCCCTACCAGTTTAAAGCCAGAAAAATTGTTGTTTCCTATGGGAAGATAAAAAAATATTATAAAGATTAATCTATTAATGGGAATTAGTGATAAGAAGAGGAAATATGAATTTTCTAAGATTTGCACATATTTTCAAAATATGTACTTTACCATAACAAACAAGGGAGGAAATATATAATTACTGATACGGACATTTTGGAACCTGCAATGCCCAGTCATTAAATAGGGACATATGCTAAGTTACCTATGCTTTCAGAGAAACTATGGAAAATTTTCAAGACCATATTTAAAAATTAATGAACATAGACCTCAAATCCTAATCTTATAAATTCTGTCTGACAAACAAGATTATTCTTATTAGGTAGAAATCTAGCTCACTCTTTCAAGTTTGATGATATTTTTACTTTTGGTTATCTTCCAGACCATGTTGGTATTTCCAATAGGGTACAATTAAGTGCCCAATATGCATTCTAATCTTAATAACAATGAAATTTATGCAAAGGTTTAGTTAGTAAGTTCTCAAGGTATTTCATGCATCCACTTTACACCAAGTTTTGAAATATGTGTCTCTGTGATGCCTTGACAATTGTCTCTGCCCCCATGGCAATCGAAGAAAAGGAGGTACATTGCCTACATTCCTGTTTTATTTGTAGAAGATAAATAATTTAAAAATAATTATAATTTCCTATTAAAAGAAAAGACTATTGTAGGTGATAAATCTATAATTGAGTCACCATCTAGGCTTCTGCAAACTTACCCATGGAAGATTCTCATGTTGATAAAAGAGGATTCAGTAGAATCTTGTCACCTTTCTGCTTTTATTTGCAAGATCAGTAATCCAACACACTGCTGGATTCTTTTCTTGCTTTAGCAGGCCCTATAATTCTAGGCTCCCTAAATATGTGGTGTCCTCAAATCCTCACATATGAGACAATGCAAGAAGGTTCAGAGGTGAAATGATTTGGTTAGTAGAGTCTTAACCTAATCAGTGCATTCATCTCCTGGTAGAGATTAATTGGTGGTAACTGTAGGCAGATAAGGAGTGGCTGGAGGTGGTGGGGTGCTGTGGGAGTATGTCTTTGGGGTTTAATTTTGTATGGTGAGAAGAGCTCTTTCTCTCTTTGCTTCCTGTGTGTCATTTCCCTGTCTGCTTCCCTCCACCACACTCTTCCGCAGTGATGTTCAGCCTTAACTTCCACCCAAAGGAATGGAACCAGATGTCTATGGACTGAGACCTCTGACCTGTAAGACCCTAAATAAACTTTTTCTCCTCTAAAATTGTTCTTGTCAGACCTTTTGGACATTATTTCAGTTGATTTAATGATCAAATACAGAAATCCTATTTGATTTTTAATATGTTCCAGTTACTTTATTATTAGTATTATTATTTGGGGGGGAGTGCACCAGGTATTGAACCCAGGGTGCTTCACAACTGAGCCACATCCCAAGCCCCTTTTAATTTTTATTTTAAGGCAGGGTCTCATTAAGTTTTTTAGGGCCTTGCTGACTCGGTCTCCCAAGTCCAGTTATCTTTTGAAGACTTCTATTTTATCATCTTATTTCAGTATCATACTGATTATATTTAAAGTCTCTATTCTGAAAGCTCCTGTGAAGCCAGCATCACACTCACACAAAAACCAGAAGAGGACTCACCAAAGAAATAAAATTAGAGACTAATATTCCTGATAAACTTAATTGCAAAAACCATTAATAAAATATTAGGAAATCATATTCAAAAACATATTAAGTAGATTGAACAACATGACCAATTTGGTCTTACCCAGGGATGCAAGCATGATTTAACTTACACAAATTAATAAGTAAAATTCATAACACAAACAGAATTAAGGACAAAAATCACTTAGTTCTTCAAATAGATGAAGAGAAAACTTTCACCCAAATTCAGTACTGATTCGTGAAAAAAGCACTGAAGAAACTTGGGATGTAAGGAGCATACATCAACACCATAAAGCTACATACAAAAAACACAAAGCCAACATCATAATGAATGGGTAAAATTAGAAATATTTTCTTTAAAATCAAGGAACAAAACAAAGATATTCACTCTCTCCTCTCCTTTTTCATCTAGTACCAGAAATTCTAGCCAGAGCGATTAGGCAACAGAAGGAAAAAAAGGATAAAAATAGAAAAGGAAGAAGTCAAATCATTGACTTTATGATGATAAAATCCTAAGCTTGCAAGATCCAAAAACTTCCATCAAAAGAGTACTAGGGTAATAAATTAATTCAGTAAAGTAGCACATTATAAAATCAACTTACAAAAAACAATAGCATTTCTTTTTTTAAATTAAAAAAATTATTTAAGTTCTAATTAGTATAAATTACATTAGAATGCATTTTGACATATCATACATAAATGGAATATAACTTCTCATTCTTCTGGTTGTATATTATGTAGAATCACATGGGTCATGTAATCATATATGCACATAGGGAAATAATGTCTGATTCATTTTACTATATTTCCTCCCCTCATACCCCCTCCTCTCCTTTGACTCCCCTCTGTCTAATCCAAAATATCTCCATTCTTCCCTAGCACCCCCTACCCTTATTGTGCATTAGCTTTCACATATGAGAGAAAACATATGGCCTTTGGTTTGGGGCATTGGCTTATTTCACTTAGCAGGATTTTCTTCAATGCCATTGATTTACCTGCAAATACCATAATTTCAGTGTTCTTTAAGAATGAGTAATATTCCATTGTGTATAAATACCACATTTTCTTTATTCATTCATCTGTTGAAAGGCATTTAGTTTGCTTCCATAGTTTAACTATTGTGAATTGAGCTGCTATAAGCATTGATGTTGCTGCATCACTGTAGTATGCTAATTTTAATACTTTGAATATAAACCAAGGAGTTGTATAGTTGGGTCAAATAGTGGTTCCCTCCAAGTTTTCTGGAGAATCTCGATACTGCTTTTCACAATAGTTACACCAATCTGTAGTCCCACCACCAATGTATGAATGTACTTTTTTCCCCACATCTTTGCCAACATTTCTTGTTGCTTGTATTCTTGATAATAGTCATTCTGAGTGGAGTAAGAGTAGTTTTTATTTGCATTTCTCTGATTGCTAGAGATGTGCAACATTTTTACATATATTTGATCAATTGCATTTCTTCTTCTGTTCAGATCCTTAACTCATTTTTTGATTGGGTTGTTTATTTATTTTTTGGTATTAAGTTTTTTGAGTTCTTTATATATCCTGGAGATTTAATGCTGTATGTAAGGTGCATGTGGTAAAGATTTTCTCCCATTCTGTAGGCTTGCTCTTCATGTTATTGATTGTTTTCTTTTCTGAGAAAAAGCGTTTTAGTTTGAATCCATCTCATTTATTGATTCTTGATTTTACTTCTTGTGTTTTAGGAGTCCTGTTAAGGAAGTCAGTTCCAAAGTTGACAGGGTAAAGATTTGGGCTTACTTTTTGTTCTAATAAGTGCATGGTCTCTGTTGTAGTGCCTAAGTCTTTGATCAACTTTGAGCTGAATTTTGTGCTGAGTGGGAGACAAAAGTTTAATTTCATTTTGCTACACATGGATTTCCAGTTCTCCCAGCACAACTTGTTAAAAAGACTATCTTTTCTCCAATATATGAAAAAACCAATAGCTTTTCTATCACCAGTAATGAATCTGCTGAGAAAGGAACAAGGGAAACAATCTAATTCACAACAGCCTAAAAAAAAATAAAAAAAAAAAGAACAAAAACAGACAACAACAAAAAATCCTAAATCTAAGAAAAAATCTCACCAAGGAGGTGAAAAAGCTCTATAATGAAAATTATAAAACACTGAAAATAGAAATTAATGAAGATACAGAAACATGAAAATACCTCCCATGTTCATGGATAGATGGAAATAAAATGTCAAAATGGCTATAACACTAAAAGCAATGTACAGATTCAGTGCAATCTCCATCAAAATAGTAATGAAATTCTTTACAGAAAAAAAGTACTAAAATATATTTGGAAGAATAAAAGACATAGAATTGTTAAACTAATACTAAAAAAGAAAAGTATGCTAGAGACATCAGAACACTTGAATAAATTATACTATAGGATTCTAGAAATAAAAACTTTGTGGTACTGGCATAAAAACAGACACATAGATTGATGGTACATAATAGAAGACACAGACAAATTGACACAGATACAATATGTGAACCTTGATAAAGATGCCAAAAACCTACATAGGAGAAAAGATAGCCTTTTCAACAAATGCTGCTGAGAAAACTGGTAATCCACTCATAGAAGAATGATACTAGACTCATCTCTTACCCTGCATGAAATTCAACTCAAAATGGATCAAAGACCTAGGAATTAGATCAGAATCTGTTCAATTCCTAGAAGAAAATATAGGTTCAACACTACAATACACAAGAATATTGACTTTCTCAATAGAACCACCAAAAGCTCAGAACATAATACCAAGTGTTAACAAATGAGATGGCATCAATTTAAAAAGCTCCTACACCACAAACAAAACCATTAAAAATGTGAAAAGAAATCTATAAAATCAAAGAAAATCTTTGCTACCTATGTTTCTGACATAGGATTAATATCCAGAATCTATAAAGAACTAAAAAAATAATTATAAGATCAAAAGAACAAATAATCCAAATAGTCAAATAAACTAAACAGACACTTCTCCAAAGAAGAAATATAAATGGCCAGTACATATATAAAAAAAGTTAAAATATTCAACATCTTTAGCAATTAGGGAAATGCAAATCAAAGCTACACTGAAATTTCATCTCACATCAGTCTAAATGGTAATCATCAAGAATACAAGTCATAATAAATGCTGGAGAGGATGTGAAGAAAAAGGAACATGTTTACACTGTTGATAGGACTGCAAATTAGTACAATTGCTATGGAAATCAGTATGGAGGTTTCTGAAAAGTCTAGACATGGAAATACCATATGAAAAAATGTGGTGTGTGTGTATATATATATATATATATGGTGTATACACACACATCATATATATATATACACACACATACACAATGTAGTGTATTCAGGAATAAAGAATAATAAAATTATTTCCTTTGCAGGAAAATGGATGAAACTTGAGAACATTGTATTAAGCAAAACAAGCCAAAATAAGAAAGTAAAAGATCCTGTGTTTTCTGTCATATGTGAAAACTTGAGCAGAAATAGAAAAATGAAGTTGTGTGAGTTTGTGTGTTGGGGGGAATCAATAAAATCAAATAGAGAAGAGTAGAACAGATGTAAGGAACCACAAGGAGGTAGAAGGGGAAGTAAAGGAGAAATTCTGAGAAATGATATTGGCCATATTATATTTTTATATTGTGTGCATGTGTAAACATATAGCAACAAATCTCACCATTAGGTTCAACTATAGTTCACTCATAAAAATTATGAGGAAAATCATTCAATATTATTTTATTGGAGTTGATTTGATTTTTATATTGATATGTGTTTGTTTTATCTATGTAGATACATTGATGTTTAGGGCATAAATATTTACAATTATTATATTTTGATTTTTGATGATTCCCTAAACCAGCATGAAGTGATCTTCTCTGTCTCTTCTGATTAACTTTTACTTGAAATCTGTTTTGTAAGATGTGAGAGTAGCCACTATTGCTTGCTTTCCATTTCCAATCGCCTGGTATATCTTCGTCTTCTCACCTTCAGCCTGTAGATGCTGTTGCCTGTAAGGTGAGTCTCTTGTAAACAATATATGGTTCAGTCTTGTTCTATAATCCATTCTGCCAATCTATGTATTTTGATTATGGAGCTTAGACCATTTATATTCAATATTCATATAGAGAGATGATTTTGTTTCCTAGTATTTTGATTTATTTATAATGTTAATTCAGACTTGACTCTCCTTTAATTCACAGTTCTATGGATATTCACATGTATGTTTAGTAGTGCTAGCTTGGTGGTTACGAATTCTTTTAGTGTATGCTTATCACAAAAAGTTTTAATTTTCCTCTTTAAATCTGAAGGCTAGTTTTGCTGGATATGGCAATTTTGGTTGATAACTGTTGTCTTGCTGGTTTAGTATATATTATTCCAAGCCCTCCTAGCTTTTACTGTCTAGCCTGAGAATCAAGTAGAAATTCTAATTGACTAACCTCTAAATGTTATGTGCTATTTTTCTCTTGCAGCTTCAAAATTCTGTTGTTATTCTGTATATTAGGCACTTTAATGTGTCTTAGAGGAGATATTTTGGATATTGTCTATTTCCGATTTTAAATGCCTATTCTTTCTGGATTTCCATATCATTTCTAAAATTTGGAAATTTTTCTGAGATCATTACATTGTAAAGGTTGTGTTTTCCTTTAGTTTGTATTTTGGTGTCTTTTTCTTCACCAGTGGGTCCTAGATTTTGTCTCAATGTTATCCCAGATTATTTTGAATATTCTAGTCATGATTGACATGCTTGAAGGGTTCTGTGTCTGCTGGCTCTTTCTGTTGGGCGTAAGGCTCAGGGCTGCTACTGACTGCTGTGGATGTTGAGTGCCTGTTCCCCTCTGTAGGGGTTACTTTCTAGTGTTATAGACCTGATGGCTGTCTGCAACTGTGAAGGCTGTGAATACAAACTTTCTGTGGGCAGTCTGTGGCACACAAGCCTCCAACCTGGCTGCTATACCTCACTGTTTTTCTGTCATCATCATGGGGATAAGGTATTGGTTGACCCATCCTCAAGGAGGTGCTACAGAGTAATAGGTAATGGGAATCGAAAACAGTGTAGCTTGAGGGAAGAGGCAAATAGCTCTATGCTAACACCCCTCCCTCTCCTGATGAATGTTTCCCTAAGACTAATTGCAGATAAGGGAAGAGTGCTCCGCCAGGCGGGGGACACTAGATCTGCAGCTCGCAGGACCCTGACCCCTGAGCCCAAATTCCTGGGCACTAAAACTGACCACTTCATTGATTTATGGAACTAGCCTCAAATTCCTAAGTGCCCAAGAAAACCGGCACATCTCCACTATGCCACCCCGCAAAATAAACCTATAAAAACCCAATCCCTTTCTTTCCTCAGTGGCTCATTTTCCACCAGGAGAATGGGTTCACCACCACCACCTTTGCAGATGCATCCTGTTCCTGAGTAAAAGCCTGAAATGACTTGCATGGTTTGCTGCCACCTTTGATCTTTTTGCCCTTACACAGAGGCTATGGGATTGGTGGGTTGGGGTGAACATTCCCAGGAAGTGATTAACTCTCAGATCAGCTCCATTCTGCTCTTGTGAGGGCGAGCAGGGTTTGGTATGAGCTTCAGCTAGTAGCAATCCCTCTACAATTTACTTCTAGATGAGTTATTGAGATCCTCAGTCTCATGGTCAGAAGCTGTTCCTCTTCAGGTTTGCAGTTCTCCAGAAGGATTTTTATTTTTATTTTTTATTTTTATTTTTTAGATAAGCACATAATTACAACAGAAGACTAGTACTGAATGTCAGACTCACTTTACTGCATTCCTCTTCTTCCTGGGATTTTGTTTATGATATTAATATATCTTCTTTTTAATTTTATCAGATGAGTTTCCTGACATCAATATCAATATGGAAGTAGAAAACATAAAAGATTAGCTTTTAAAGTTTTTTTCTTTATAGGCTAGTCAGAAATTAAATAGCCCTCTTTTTTTTTTTTTTTTTTGAGTTTTAATTTTTTCTTTTTGGTACCAGGTATTGAACCCAGAGGTACTTAACCACTGAATCACATCCCTAGGCTTTTTTTCTTTGAAATTTATTTTTTATTTTGAGACAGAGTCTTGCCTTGCTAAATTGTCAAGGCTGTCTTTGAACTTGCAATCCTCATGCTTGAGCCTCCCGAGCCACTGGAATTAAAGATGTGTGTTCTTTTATTGTACATCTAGTGTACAATAAAATAACCTTGTGTCATTGGGAAAAAAGAAATGTAAATGTATTCTTCTGAACAATAAGATTCAATTCTGGAAATGTAAGTTTTATAAAATTTAAACTTTATAAGAAAAATATCATAAAATATTAAGCACTACATATTTTAGCGTTTGTTTCTCTCAATATTGTTTTATTGAAAATATAGACCTCAAGAAGCAAGTTATTTTAAATCATGAGTTTTTTAAATAATTAACAGGCAAGTGCAGTGAGCTGGTCCTGTGTAATGATCACAAACTCTCCCCTCATTTAGCACACTATTTAAATGCTATTAGAGTAGAGCTGGGCAGATTACAATCCCTTGGATTACATTTAACCTGAAACTCGTTTTAGTATTTCATGTAAGTTAAGAATTGTTTTAACATTTTAATAGTTGCAAATGAATCAGGAGATGGATCACTTGATAGGACAAAGTTGTGTGAAATTCAAATTTTGGTGTTCATAAAGTTTTACTCAATTGCAGCCACATCTATAACTATACGAATGGTGTGATTCTACATCAAATACAAACAGAAGAATGAGAAATTATACTCCATTATATAAGATGTATCAAAATGCATTCTACTGTCATGTGTAACTAATTAAAACAAATAAAAATTAAAAAGAATAAATTTCTTATTATTTCATTTCATAAAACCTCAGAAAGCATGATCACATTTAGATTTTCTTTGGCTATATATTAGTAATGGGGTTTTCCATATCTGCACAGAGCAAACAATATTATTAAAATTAACAATTTAAACACCCAGAGTTTCTAAATTGTAGGAAAAATTACTCTCTGAAACTATGTTAACATAATCAACTCTTGCTTATTTATTCTCTCAGATTCTGGCATTTCTTTATCTCATTCTCCAAGATTTTATAACAAATTTTTCTAAATAATTTTTTATATGTGTCACATTTCATTATGAAAAGTCACACTAGATATATTATACCCTTTAAGATAGTTATGCATGATATTTTTAAAATTTTCTGTAAAATAATGCTTGTAAAGTAATATGCCCTGATACAAACTTCCAGAAATAGTTACAGGTACAGAGCTTAAGTAAGTTTGGTGGGTAATCAGATAGAAAGAACCCCTTTTTTTATTTCCTGCAGCTTACTTAGTGTTCCATCTACAATAAAGTTTTTAAAATTTATATTTTTCTAGTGTGGTACTAAGTTTCAAAAAATACATTTACTGGGCGACTTAGATACTTTCAAGCAAATGATTTGTGAATCAGGTCCAAGTGTTAATCCAAGCTTTAATATTTCTAATTAATTAACCTTGGCTATAGCTGCTATAAGCTGCAAAGCAAGGGATTACTGGTGACTTATCTGAGAATAAAACAAATCCATTATTTGAACAAAGTATCTTTAAAATGGTTGCCTGAAACCTACAAAAGCTTTGAAGCATGTTGATATAAAAATCACTTTCAAAAGCCACTTAATTCCCTTAAGATACTAAAACCCACTCAGCCTTAAAAAAAAAAAAAGAAAAAAAAACCTCTTAAACTTTAAATACTCAGATTAATTCTGTTGTCTTAAACACAAATCCGTCATTCTAGTGTTTGAACATCAATTGAAGTAGAATACTTATGCAAACTACAAGAGAAATTAGTTTCTATAGGAAAAGTATTTTGATTGGGTCAGGACATTTTTTTACTTCAGTTACTTTTCTAGAAAATTTTGAATTAGTGAAATACCTTTGCATTTAATTAAAGACAAATTGATGAAAAATTCAGAATAGTTTTTCTTAATGAAACTGTCTATAAGTAAACTCATAACTCATTAATTCTACAATTTTATATTGACTCATAGTAAAATGTTGTGTATTTACTGTACATAGAGTAATAACAAATTTTTAAATTAATGTGTGTAAAGTCAAGTAAATTCTCATGATATATACATATATTTCTAATGATTGATCACATTCTTTAGACCTCAAGGAATATAATTAAAATGAATATTTATCTTCATTCTATCACTTAGTATCACTTTGATATAACCGTAATTAGTTTTAATATATTAATGGTATTATATTCTTCTTATAATCATTAGTTTAAAAAAATAGAGCAGTGTAAAGGATCTCATTAAACTTTCAAATTAATCACAGGTAATAACCAAGTCTATAACAGTGCATTCCAAACAATTCTAAAATGATTTTTGATTGAAAAATAACAAAAATAAATGAGGACATACTGGTAAAAAATGAAATATTGTTTCTTTTTGAAACATCTACTAAACAGCAGCAAGGAATTTTCCAAACACAAACTTACAAAGATGAGCCAAATAAAAGAGAAAAAATGTCCCTAAATTTCAAAGGAAATAGAATACTTTGATGACTTGTGATTGTTTGGCTGACCCAAGAATGATGACATATAAGCAGACAGTCAAGATGCATAAGAATCATGTTTTATTCCATAGAATAAATCTCACAAATTTGGATTCAAATTGCATCTATAAATTGAGAGCTCAATAGTGTCCCTCAGTAAGAAAAGCACTAAATTTTTTTTTAAAATAATTTTGTATTTTCTAGGTTCTCTTTCTAATATTATGCAAGCAAAAAACTACCCGTCTCCCACTGCAGCACAAAATTAGAAAAGCAAAGCTTCTTTTCTGAGTCTAAAATAGAGAGTTAATAGCCTGGAAAATGTTAGGAACTGTTCCTTGAGGAAAAGAGACCCTGAGCAGCAGGACTAAGTGATCATGGGCACACTGAATGCTGAGCGCACACCTCTCCTGCCGTTCAGCTATCAGGAGCCCAGCTAACAGGCTGCGGGCGTCCCTTCAGGACCGAGGAAGTACTACTTTGGAAAATCCCAGGACCTTGATAAAATTGAAAGCATATATATTCCTCACAGAAATAACCCATCTAGAAACTCCAGAATATTTGTTTGTTTGTAAGCTAGATCTCCCGATGGAGTGGAAGCTTTCAATCAGCTTTTTATTGTTACTCTTAGGTAAAAGAAGGCAGCAAAAATTATCTTTGTTTATTCTCTATCCTGAAAGAAGCATAAAGTAAAATAAATAATAATACTAATAAATTGAACAAGCAAAACACAGAACACATTAACTTGGGTGCATTCTCAGCCTTCTCTATTTTTTATTTTGAGACAGGATCTCACTAACATGCTTAGGATCTCGCTAAGATGCAGAGGATAGCCACCAACTTGCCATCCTCCTGCCTCATCTCCTGAGTCACTGGGATTACAGGCCTGTGCCACTATTCCTGGACCATCTTTACTCTTTAGTGTACAATCAAGAACTGGAAACTACGTTTGAACAGTTCAAGCCATTTGAAAACAATACTGACACTCACATTACAATGTCTTGAATCAAAACCCTAGAGGAAACTTGTTCTTTCAAAAACCTGTGACAGTAGACTTTTGTCTTTTACAATATTTGTATACAAAAAAATGTATTAACATAGGAAGATTTACAATATTTTAATTAAATTTGTTATTCTTTCCACTAATCATTTTACTTTTATTACTACTTTTTTTTTTAAGTTACAGTGCATGTATAAACCCAGGAACCTAACAGTGATTAAACCAAGTGTCAAACGTTCAACATTGGAAGTTTGATCTCAATTGGATGTTCTTCTAAGCCAGAACTGAGAAGCCAGGCATTTCCTGGATAAAATCATGTTGAATCTGAAACTTGAATGTGTAAAGTAATTAGCTCTGGGGAAGTTTCAGGTGGCTGAAGTTAAGATGAAGGGAAAGAGGAGGGAGGCTTGAGACCCAAGTAGCAGAATTAGATTGTTTCAATAATCCTGTGGGCCATAATAGTGAATTTGATCGCTTTACGTGAAGGAATGATCTAATAGCAATACAGATATTTATTTGGACATAATACCAAAGAGTTGTATGCAGACCATTGACACTGGGAGGCAATGGTGCTACAAATCATCAAAATAGCACTGATGGGGAAGAAGAGAACTAGAGGGATTTGAACACTGGGAAGTTGCTGTGTGGTATGTAAAGAGTAGTTGAGTATCAGATTCCATGGTGTTAGCATGTAGAATGGATAGAAGTCATTAATTTAATGGCAGAATAGATGCAATAAAAAGAAGTCAGTAATGATCCTGAAGTATCTGTTTAGTGAGTGGTTGATGACACCATGTGTAGAGAGGTCATTTTTAATTAATAAAGCTTTAATATGCCATTGTTTATTAGCACTTTTAAAGTTTCCAGTGTCAAAGGTAATGAACAAGACATTCAAATTTTTCTTTCTCTGTGAAATATGTGGCCTCTACAGATTGAATTCCTTCTGATTTCAAATCTATGTTCATGTTACCCATCTATCTTAATAAAAAACATGATGTGGTCTGAAAAACTCTCTTGTTTAGATAAACTTAATGAAGAGTAAAATCAAGAATTATTGATACACATACTTACTAGTAATTAATACCACATAGAAGTTAGTAATATCATATTTAGGTTTAAAAAATAATAAAATTATTTTGAGAGTTTTTTTTATAACTCACCTATCATTTTTAAGAACTCTTTAACAAATTCAGTATAGAAGGAGGAACACGTTCCCAGGTATTACAACAACATATATCTTCATAATTTCATATTTTCTATGCTATTTTGTTGATTTCTAATTTCTTCAGCATAGATTTGGTTAGGTTGATTTGTCTAACATTATCACTACAATTATAAATTAAAGGTTAGGGTGATGATAAATTCTGAATTTCTTTAATTATACAAGATGTGTTTAAAATACAGGGTAAATTTCACAGCATGGTAAAATCCAGATTAAAAATCCTAGAAAAATGTACTAGTTTTACATTTTCTTAATTTTAATAGAATTTAGTTCATTATAGGTAATTTAGTTTTCATATTACTTCTTTTCACACAGAACCAAAGATGGTATTACATATTTGTCAGGACATGGTTACTGCTAGTTAAATCCCTGTGTATGTGTCAAGCTTGCTTTCTCCGGATTGACAGCCTGTCAGAAAGAATCATTTCATGGATTCACAATCACAAAGGTGAAAACCCTCGATATGCTTGCCTCTTGTATGTCAAGAATTGTGAAGACAAGAATGTTAAATAAAACTACTGCAGACTTATAAGGAAGCACCCACCCCCATTTTTTGCCATGTTTTGTTGTGTTTCATCTTATTCAGAAGTAGATCATGAAATTTAGACAATCTACAGATTTAAAAAAAATGGAGTCACAATATTTTATTAGTTGACTAAAATATACTTATAAAATATGAAGTTTAATAAGAAATTCTGTGAAGACAATGGACATTTTACAATGTAGTATCCTTAATGTAAATAACTAATACCTTTAAACTTCCTGTTTTAAAAAATTAATTATTATCTTAGATTTATTAACTTCAAATGACATCAAAAAGGGAAAGGACAGCAATGTTTTGATGGTTCAGTAAGAAACATTAAAATTTGCACATATAGAGGAAGTGGGACCGAGGATGTAGCTCATTGGTAAAGTGCATGTCTAGCATGCATGAGGTCCTGAGTTTAATCCCCAGCAATGCAATGCAAATATATAATATAAATATAATATTTTATATGTTTTTTTAAGATTTTTTTTTAGTTGTAGATGCACATAATGTCTTTATTTTATTGCGTTGTATGTGGTGCTGAGGACCGAACCCAGGGCCTCATGCATGCGAGGCAAGCGCTCTACTGCTGAGCTACAATCCCAGCCCCTATTTTATATGCTTTTGTTATAAACATTTATATATAACATATATATAACATTTAGAGAATATACATAACATATAAACATATATATAACATTTAAAAGAATGCTTATATTATATCTATAAATATCTATCTGCCTCTGCAAAGATCGATAACTAAGTTGTATATATTATTCTTTCTTATCTTGTGATACATCTTCTACCAGCATTTACTAAACCAGACTCTCACAGCCAAATGTTATATCTTTAATTGTTAGAACAAAAGGGAAAGAAAAGGATACTAAAATACAAGAGGAAATATTTTGGATCTCCTTAACAATGCGGAACATGATTGTTTCAATATTGATAACACATTTGTAGAGCAACATTTAAACCAACATGGAAATATCATTTGATTTCACTAAGAAGAAATCCAACTTTTGTACTAAATTCATAAGATCACACAACAAATGTTCTTTTATGACATAGTAAATGTGCTTTTAATGAAAATTACAAAGAAATACATCTTTAGATTTTATCTCTAATACAGGCTCTTAAAAGTATCTGTTAAAAACATGGATTCTTTATTCTGAGGGGGCTGAAATTTAGTTTAAGATCCTGAGAATAGGGGGAGACCTCATTTTTTTTCTGTTCTTTCTTTTTTGTTTCTTCTTTTTAACAACCTTCTGAATTCTTGATAATTTTGATCACTGCTTAAATTGCAGAAACTTTGTGAAAATCAAAATGAAATTTCCTGTTTATGCCTAGAATAGCAGATATTTTTCATACCCAATACATCTTCTTTCCCTATTTGAATACATTAGAATAGGAAAATGGTCAGATGGAAGGTCATTTGAAGGTTAAAGTCAGGAGATTTAATATATAGGACTTAGGACTAGTTTGCTCACAGGTCAAGAAGTTTATTCTATAATTATAGTGCTTGAGTTCCAAATCAGAGTAAGTCCATTAGTTCAAATAGGTTACTCAGTTTCATTTCCTTCTAATAAGAAAAAAATTATAATGATTCTATCACCTGGGAAAAGAATTAACAGATCAATACCTATTAAAATATTTAAAAAATAAATGGATTTTAACCATTACTACACAATTAGTATTCTAAAGTTGGCTTTAAAGAGCATGATCAATTACCCAAAAAGTTTCCTTAGAAAAATAATAATTCCATGGCCAGTTTATAACCCTATAATATAAAAAGAGTAACTTTTATCCTGGTTGGTATAAGTAATAAAAATGCTAGATATTTCATGAAAAAAGCAAGCAAACAAAACAAAACAAAATAAGCACAGAACAACTGCTTCCCCTATATACACATTTCTTTCTGATGAGACATATGCATGAATTAATAAACATGTTTTTTTCTTATTCTGTTACTATATACAAACATCTTTACCAAAAGTAAGGATTAATTTAGAATATAGCTTGCTTGAAATTATTATGCTTGAGGCAAGAGATGTTGATAGTGTGTTAGTGTAAATGATGAATAATGAGCCTTCTGTCTATAAAACAAAATGACCTGTTGAAGACGTTATGTCAGATCAAGGTGGTATTTGAATAAAGTCTCTAAATTCCCAATCTATACTGAAAACAATAAAAGAAACTGAAAAACAGTAAAATCTTTAATTTGTTATGGCTCTAAATAAATGTTTTTTCCATAGTTTCCATTATGGAAGCCAATTACATTTTAATGTTGGCTCCTTTGTTTTCACCACTTATGCATTTCTCCATGTCAATCTATACTTGGATTTTAATACTCCACTCCTCCCAATTACCAACTGCAAATATTCCATTTTCCATTCATGTAATATTATTTTTCTTTAAAACTCATCTTCTAAATGTTTTTATATTATAGGGGAAAACACATCAAAATTATATTTTATTGTTTTTTATATTAATTTGCCAAAAATAAAATAATCTAACTGATAGAAAAGATATTAGATATTCAAAAATTTTATTTTAAAATTTTAATGAGTAAAGTATGAAAATATAAGGATTTTTTAGCTATGTTTCTGAATGTGTGCTTAGAAATGTTAAATAGAAATAAGATAATGAATAACAATTTGAAAATGATCATGATAATTGCAAGGCAAAGGGAATCATCATGATTTTCATAATTGTTATTTATTGTTGCTGTAATACCACCAACTTAAAGACAGAACACAATATGAATTTATTTTGTTTCTGTAGGTCATTACTCTGTTGTTTTCAGCTGGTATTTCTTCTTCAGTTTTCACAAATTCCAAATGAATGTATCACCAAAATTGTTTCTGGAGACAAATCCACTTCTTGACTCATTCACATTAATTGCAGAATTCATTTGATGAAACTTGAGTCCTCTTTTATTTACTAGCTTTTGGCAAAGGTCATTCTCAGCTTCTAAACGTTGGCCACATCCTCTCTTTCCTGGCTAGCTTCTTTTTCAAAGTAAGTAGCCCTGGAGTAAGGATTTTTGCATATTTCCTGCTCTTCTTCCTCTGCATCTCTCTGAGTAAATTCTCAGCGCTGCTTTCTATTTTTAAGGGCCCATGTCAATATATTAAAACAGATACATAGTCAAGATAATTCACCTATATTAAGAATTGCAATCTTAAATGTATTTGTAAGTGCCCTCTTAAATTTGAATATAACATTTTCCCAGAAATTAGAAATTGCTACATGAATATCTTTGTGGGTTATGCAAATGGGAATTATTCTTCCTACTTAATGTAGTTAAAAGGGTGAAATAAGAAGGCAGACTTCAATGGCTCTATTGTCTGTTAAGTAAAATGTGTATTTATTTCCCTTCACTTTTGATGAAGAAATATAAATCACAATTTTGGGTTCACTGCAGTGTGGAACTCTAAATTTTTATGGGTTCATTCAATAAATATTTGTTGGGAACATAGTTTGTGGTACACTCTGTTACATCACTAAGAATAGAGAGGAAAATGTAGTATAATGTAGCTGTACCCATAGGCTTTACAATTTGTGGATCCATCAATACCTCAGATTATGTCAATTACAATGAATAAATTTTAAAAAGGGGGTAAGAAGATCATCATTAAGTTGGTAAAAAGTGTGCTATTTAGGAAACTAACCAGTTAAATTCTGGAAAAAGCACTCCTAGAAGAAGGAACAGAATTAACAATGGATATATATACAGAGAAACAGCGTCAAAGACCTGGGGCAACAGGAAGGGGTAAGTTAGAGAGGAGAACTTGAGGAAGGCCTGGAACGGAATCTGGTGTGAAGAAGAAGTTTGGAACGGAGTTCTGTGTTGATGTTAAATAAATGTATGCTTTACTCTTTCATTTTAACCTTGGGATTTCCTTCAGAATCTGTTTTTATTGTATCTACTTTAAAATTGTTTAAAAATAATTAAAATTATGTTTTGCCATGAAAAGTCATCCACTGCTTTCACTGAGTATACATTTCAAAGCTTTTTTTTTAAACTCAGAAAAATTAAGTGTTTTTTTTGTAGAAAACAACAATAAAAACATTTAATGCTTTGGACTTCTAAAATTTAAAAGTGATTATGATTTTCAATAGGAGCGAAATCTGATTTATTAGTATATAAGCCTAATACAGAGAGGAAAACATAAAAAAATCAAATAACTGTAGTGTATGTGTTCTTTAGTTGATGTGTACTTTTATTTACATTTTATCTCTCCGTTAATAAATTTCATCAGTTATTTCATAAATGGCACACAGAATATTTTTTAATATTCAAGTTCTGGGCTGTTTATTCCAAATAAAATACACATTTTCAAAATTTCCTTTCTCCATAAAGGGGGAAATAATCTATAGTTTATACTGTTTTAATCAACATATAAAACATGATGTGTATTTTTCATGTATCATATAGAAATAATCAAATTTTTGAGCATTATAATATGCCATTATTTAATTGGAATTAATTTTGTTCAATTGAATTGGGCATTCTCAAAGAAGAAGAAGTCATGATTAAATAATTTGAAAAATAAATTAGAAAAAATTTAGTATTCTTTTTCATTTTGTACCTCAAATACCTCAGGATAGTTCCAATGCTAGAATCATTCCTGTTTTAGTCAGCTTTTTTGCTGCTGTGATCAACAGACCTAACAAGAACAGCATAGAGGAGGAAGAGTTTATTTTAAGGGTCATGGTTCGGAGGTCTCAGTCCAGAGATAGCCTACAGTATTCTTTGGGTTGCTAGGTGAAGTAGAATATCACAGTGAAAGAGTGTGGCAGAGGGAAGCAGATCAGGACAAGACCACAAGGAGGGGGAGAGAGAGAGAGAAAGAGACTGACTCAATAAGGACAAAATATATACTCTGCACATTCAAAGACCCACTTCCTCCAGCTACATCACCTGCATTTAGTTACCAGTTAATCCCATCAAGGGATTAATGCACTGATGAAGTTAGGGCTCTCCTAACCCAATTTTTTTTTTACCTCTAAACTTTCTTGCATTTTCTCACACATGAGCTTTTGAGGGATAGTTCATGTCTAAACCATAACAATTGTTAAACTCCCATGTGGAGAGAGGCAGTATCTTCTCAATCCACTTAGAAGGCTTTTCAGTAATTGTAGGTTCTAGATCCCTGGGCTAGTTTCTAGACATATCCTGAGCAGTCAGTATGTATGCTTTAGACAACTACTGGAATAACTAGATGCACCATCTTTTGAGGATATTTACAGGTAACAAAGAGAATGAAGCTTGAGTTGAATTAGATGGAGTACTGATTTATTTAAAAACTACCAGTTTGATACATATTTTATAATAATTGTCATGAGAGGAATATGTTCTTCTGTAATAATTTTGGTTACACTATTCTAACAGTATAAGAAAATACTGGCTACCTAGCTGTAAGATAATGTCTACAAATTTTTTTGAAAAAGAAAATTTAAAGATTTAGAAACATGCAAGAATGACATTGGGTTCTAAAATATTTTTATTTTCTTTTTATGAAAATGTAGTTATATATATATTACTGTTTTCATGAGATTATCTTCATTAGTCAGCCTTAATTATTTATAAGATCAATTTAAGACTACATTCACTAATATACCAAACTCATACTTGACAAAATTAAAGTTTTTCCAATGTGTACATGCCACAGATGGTTTCCATTTGATCTTTTTCAAAGGGAAAACAATCCATATGAAAATGGGAGAGCAAAAATAGATTGTGATCAAATGTTAAAATAAGGTAATTACAGAGCATTGACTGTAAGGACAGGACACAGTGTGAATTGTCCAAAAAGTCATGGAAGTCTCTGTCCCAAAATTAATTGAGATTGTGAGACCTATACCTTTTGAAAATACTCTTCCTTCTTCATCACCTAAAGATGTATCCACTTATTATTATACAATATTTTGCACTATTAACATTATTTTCTTATTTTCTTTTTATAGACTTCTATTCTGATAGTCATTATATCAATGAAATAGCAAAATAATTTAAATATGATATAGGAATTATAAAATTAGGAAATCACAAATTAATTTCAGCAATTATTCTATCTATAATTTGCTAAAATTAAAGTCATTCATAATATAGAGATCATTAATATGTTAGTAGAGCTTTAATATATTAGTAATGTATTATATTTATATAGATATTTTATATCATTAATATATACATTATATAAACTATTGAATATTCCTCATTTCTCCTTAAAAAATGAGAGAAAAGAAAACATACATAATGAATTATTTTCTGAATACAAAAAGAGCAAATTCAAGTATAAACTGAAATAAAAACCATGTACTCTGTGCTTATATAGTTGATCTTATAAAAAGATTTGCTTCAATGTACTTTGTCTTTTTCTCAGTATGTTAGAATATTTCTGGCAATATTTGCATTAGGAAATTATGCTACCAAACTCAATATTTGTAAGTGATTGCAGAATTTGCAGATTCAATTTATCATTTAAAGTAAGTCTCAAAATTCTAACTCAAATGTTAACCCTTGAAGTTATTATGTAGAATAATTGATTCAATTCTGGTGTGATAAGAAACCCATGGCAAATGAGATATTTCAAGTACCATGATAATTTGGGCTTGCATTGTCACATAAAGGATCATGTGTTGAAGACTTCTTGCCTGTGGCACTACTGAGAGGTAGTACAACCTTTAGTGGGTGGAGCCTACTGGGAGGTCTTTAGGTCATTGAGAGCATTCTTTGAAGGGATCTGTGGGATCCCAGGCACTTCCTCTTCGTCTCTCTTATTTGTATCTTGTCATGAAGGGAGTGATTTTGTTTTGCCATATGATTCTCCCATTATGTGCTGACTCACTACAGGCCCAAGGTAAGTAGCCAACTGATTATGGACTGAAAGCTCTGAAACTGTAAACCAAAATAAACCTTTGTCTTTGTAAGTTGAGTATCTAAGGTATTTACTACATAATGGAAAGCTGATTAAAACAGATACTGTCTTCATTGTACAGAATTTAAGTTAGGGTCCAGAGAGGTCCTGCTGACTGGAAAGAGCACAGGCCAAGGCCCAGGACCACCTTCAGGGACCACCGCAGGAGCCCAGCCAAGGCCAATCTCACTGGAATCTTGAGATACCTCTACTATTGCTGCCACCATCTTTAGTGGCTGTAGTATCCATCTAAGGATACCTGCTGGGGACTGGAAGTGAAATCAATTAATCTGTAGTGTCATTACAAGATTATAGTATAGAAACCACAATAACTCAGATAGACATTGCAAGAAAGGAAGATACATAATCAACATGAAAAAACAAGGGAAGAAAGTGCCCCAAATAACCAAATACTACAATATTAAAATCCATTCATACTACAGTTGATGAAATGCCAGAGAAAGAATTCAGAATGTATGTACTTAAAATGACCTGTGAATTAAAGAATGCCTTAAGCAAGCAAAAACAGGCAAAAATCAATCACTTTAACAACGAAATAAGGGAGCAAATAAAGGCAACCATTGATAACTCCAACAAAGATATAAGAGAGCAATAAATGCAACCACTTATCACATCAACAAAGAGATAAGGGAGCAAATACAGGTAGTAAAATATTAGTTTAAGAAAGAGCTAGAGATTGTGAAAAAAACAATCAGAAATTCTTGAAATGAAAGAAATAATAAACCAAAGGAAAAACTCAATAGAAAGCATCACCAGCAGACTACATCATTTGGAAGACAGAAACTCAGATAAAGGACAAAATATAAAATCTTGAAAATAGAGTTGATCATACAGTGAACATGGTAATAAATCATGAGCAGAACATACAAGAATTATGGGGTAGAATCAAAACACCAAATATAAGATTTATCAGGATAGAAGAAGGCACATAATTTCAAACCAAAGGAATGCAGAATCTCCTCAATGAAATAATATCGGAGAATTTCCCAAACATGAAAAATGAATTGGAAAATCAAATACAAGATGCTTACAGGACACCAAATGTACAAAATTACAACAGATCTACAACAAGGCACATTATAATGAAGATGCCCAGCATACAGAATAAGGATAGAATTTTAAAGGCCACAGGAGAGAGGAATCAGATTACATATAGGGGACACCAATACAGATCTCAGCAGATTTTTCAACCCAGACCCTAAAAGCCATAAGATTCCAGAAAAACATATACCAAGCTCTGAAAGAAAATGGATGCCAACCAAGAATCTTATATCCAGCATATTGAGGTTCAGATTTGATGATGAAATAAAAATCTTCCATGATAAACAAAAATGAAAAGAAGTAACAGCAAGAGAGCCTGCACTACACAGTATTCTCAGCAAAATATTCCATGAGGATGAAATGGTAACCAACAATGAAAATATACAAAGAGAGGAACTACACTAAAAAAAAGGAAAGAAAGAAAGAAAAATAAAGCCAAGCAAAGGAGAAACCAAGTCAAGGTAAAAATCAAAAATAAACTAAAATGACTGAGATTACAAATAATATTTCAATAATAACCATAATGTGAATGCCCTAAACTCATCAATTAAAAGAAATAGACTGACAGACTAGATTAAAAAAGAAAAAGACCCAAAAATATTCTGCCTTCAAGAGACTCATCTCACAGGAAGAGATATCACAGACTGAAAGTGAAAGGGTGAGAAAAAAGTATCATTCACAGGGACAGCAAAAACAAGCAGGAGTTTCAATCCTCATATCAGATAAAGTGGATTTCAAACCAAAAATAGTCAGAAACAGTAAAGAAGGACATTTCAAACTGCTTAAGGCAATCATACATCAACAACACATAACAATCATAAATATCCATGCCCCAAACAATGGGGCATCTACATATATCAAACAAATACTTCTCAACTACATGAATCAAATAGACCACAACACAATAGTACTGGGTGACTTGAACACACCTCTATCACAACTGGGTAGATCTCCAAACAAAAACTAAACAAAGAAACCATAGAACTCAATAAAACAATCAATAATTTAGACTTAACTGACATATAGAGTATTCCATTCATCAACAAGCAAATGTACTTTTTTCTCAGGAGCACATGGATCCTTCTCCAAAATAAATCATATGTTATGTCACAAAGCAAGTGTTAGCAAATGCAAAAAGTAGAGATACTACCCTGCATCCTATCTGACCTTAATAGAATAAAATGAGAAGTCAATGACAGATTAAAAAATAGAAATTACTCCAACACTTGGAAACTAAATAATACACTGTTGAATGATGCATGCATAACAGAAGACATCAGGGAATAGATAAAAACATTCTTCGAGGTAAATGAGAGCCCTGTGACAACATATCAAAATCTCTGGGATACCATGAAGGTAGTAATAAGAGGAAAGGCATTGCATTAAGCTCATTCATTAAAAGAAGAAAGGGTCAACAAATAAATGACTTGACTCTATATCTCAAAGCCCTAGAAAAAGAAGAACAAACCAACACCAAAATAAGCAGAAGACAGGAAATAATTAAAATCAGGGCTGAAATCAAATACATTGAAATAAGAGAACTCAAAAAATTGAGAAAACAAAAAGCTGGTTCTTTGAAAAAATAGACAAAATTGACAAACCCTTGCCACCCTAATGAAAAGAAGGAGAGAGAAAACCCAAATTTGTGATGAAAAAGGAAATACCATGACAGACACTACTGAAATACAGAAGATAATTAGAAACTATTTTGGAAATTTATACTCCAGTGAAATAGAAAACCCTGAAGACACTGACAAATTTCTAGAGGCATATGACCTACTGAAACTGAACCAGGAGATCATACACAACTTAAACAGATCAGTTTCAAGCAAGGAAATAGACAATGCCATCAAAAGCCTGCCAAACAAGAAAAGCCCAGGTCCAGATGGATTCTCAGCCAAGCTCTACAAGACCTACGAAGAAGAATTGATACCAATACTCCTCAAACTATTTTATGAAATAGAAAAGGAGGGAACCCTTCCAAACTTATTCTATGAGGTATCACCCTGATACCAAAACCAGAGACATATCAAAGAAAGAAAATTTCAGGCCAATATCCCTGATGAACATAGATGCAAAAATTCTTAATAAAATTTTGTCAAATTGCATATAAAAACATATTAAAAAATAGTGCACCATGATCAAGTGGGATTCATTCCGGGGATGCAAGATTGGTTCAACATATGGAAATCAATAAATGTAATCCATCACATCAATAGATTTAAAGATAAGAATCATATGATTTTATCAATTGATTCAGAGAAAGTATTTGACAAAATACAACATCTTTTCATGTAAAACACTAGAAAAATTAGGGATAGCAGGAACATACCTCAACTTTGTAAAAGCTATCTATGCTAAACCCAAGGCTAACATCATGGAGAAAAATTGGAAGCATTCCCTCTAAAAACGGGAACAAGACAGGGATGCCCTCTTTCACCACTGCTATTCAACGTAGTTGAAACTCGAGCCAGAGCAATTAGGTGAAAGAAATTAAAGTATACAAGTAGGAAAAGAAGAACTCAAACTATCATTATTTGCCAATGACATGATTTTATACATAGAGGAGCCAAAAAAATTTCACCAGAAAAATTTTAGAAATAGTAAATGAATTCAGCAAAATAGCAGGATATGAAATCAATACCATTCAAATCCATTTCTATACATCAGTGATGAAACCTTTGAAAGAGAAATTAGGAAAACTACCACATTCACAATAGCCTCAAAAAAAATTGGGAATAAATTTAACAAAAGAGATGAAAGACATTTACAATGAAAACTACAGAACAGGAGCTGGGGTTGTGGTGCAGTGGTAGCGTGCTCGCCTAGCACACGGGAGGCACTGGGTTCGGTCCTCAGCACCACATAAAAAATGAAATAAAGCTATTGTGTCCACCTACAACTAAAAAAAAAAAAAATATTTAAAAAAAAAGAAAACTACAGAACACAAAAGAAAGAAATAAAAAAAGAACTTAGAAGATGGAAAGGTCTTCCGTGCCCCTGGGTAGGCAGAATCAATATTGTCAAAATGGACATACTACCCAAAGTGCTATATAGATTCAATGAGATTCCAATTAAAATCCTAATGTCATTTCTTATAGAAATAGAATTTCAATCATGAAATTCATTTGGAAAAATAAGACACCTAGAATAGCCAAAACAATCCTTAACAAGAAGAATGAAGCAGGAGGCATCACAATACCAGGCCTCAAACTATACTACAAAGCTATAATAACAAAAATGGCATGGTACTGGCACCAAAATAGATATGTAGACAATGCTACAGAATAGAAAACACAGAGATAAACACACTTAAATACAATTGTCTCATACTAGACAAAGGTACCAAACTCATACATTGGAGAAAAGATAGCCTCTTCAACAAATGATGCTGGGAAAACTGGAAATTGATATGCAGCAAAATGAAACCAAAATCCTATCTCTCACCATGCACAAAATTCAACTCAAAGTGGATCAAGAACTTGAGAATTATACCAGAGACCCTAAGCCAATAGAAGAAAAAGTAGGCCCAAATCTTCATCATGTCAGATTAGGACCTTACTTCCTCAACAGTACTCCTATAGCACAGGAAGTAAAATCAAGAATCAATAAATGGGATGGATTCCAACTAAAATGCTTCTTCTCAGCAAAAGAAACGATCAATGAAGTGAACAAAGAGCCGACATTCTGGGAACAAATCTTTGCCACATGCACATCTGATAGAGCACTAATCTCCAGGATATGCAAAGAACTCAAAGAACTTAATACCAAAAAAACAAACAACTCAATCAATAAATGAGGTAAGGAGCTGAACACACATTTCTCAGAAGAACATATACAATCGACCAATAGACATATGAAAAAATGTTCATCTCTAGCAATTAGAGAAATGCAAATCAAAACTACTCTAAGATTTCATCTCACGCCAGTCAGAATTGCAATTATCAAGAATATAAATAACAATAAGTGTTGGTGAGGTTGTGAGGGAAAAGGCATGCTCATACATTGCTTGTGGGACTGCAAATTGGTCCAACCAATCTGGAAAGCAGTATGAAGACTCCTTAGAAATCTTGGAATGGAACCACTATTTGACCCAGCTACCCCACTCCTTGGTCTATACCCAAAAGACTTTAAAACAGCATACTACAGTGATGCAGCCACTTCAATGTTTATAGCAGCTCAATTCACAATAGCTAAACTGTGGAAACAACATAGATGCCCTTCAATAAATGAATGGTTAAAGAAACTGTGGTGTATATACACAATGGAATATTACTCAGCAATAAAAGATAATAAAATTATGGCATTTGCAGGTAAATGGATGGAGTTGGAGAATATCATGCTAAGCAAAGTATGCTGATCCCCAAAACAAATACGTCAAATGTTCTCTCTGATAAGTGGATGGTGATCTATAACAGAGGAGAGGACACAGGAAGAATTGAGGAATTTTGGTCAAAGGGGAGGGAGGGGGAGGAGACAGTAAAGATCGTGGAATGAGATGAACATCATAGCCCTAGCTTCATGTGTGACTGCATATATGATGTTATTGTACATCACATACAACCAGAGAAATGAAATGTTGTACTCCATCTGTGTACAATGAATCAAACTTTATTCTGCTATCATGTATACCTAGGTAGAATAAAAAAAAACTATTAAAAACAATTCAAATGACCCATTAATAATCAAAATCACAAAAAGAAAACTTCCCATAATGCTGCATGAAAGTATTTAACTATATTAATTTATTGTTGTAACCATGTTATTACTACTGGCAACGTCATTGTAAAAAAAAAACAATGATTTTGAATTTGAATTCACAACTGACCCTACTGTGTCACTTGTACCATATAGGTTTTATTGCACAATCTGTATTTCCCACGGCAACAATTCACTTTTAAGACATTTTTGTACAGGGAATCAATGAACTTTAAAAATTGCAATGTGACATTGTGAAATGGTAAAAGAAACATTATAAAAATATTTAGTTTGGTAAATCTATATTAATAGTTCGACATTAATAAAAGCTACACTAATAACATTATTAATCTAATTAATAATCTAAAATATATTAATATTATGTTAATTCATTTTGGCCCATGTAAAGTTTCATTGGTTAATGTGTTTTTAGCTATAAAATAATTTATTTGGTAAAACACTTACCCTTTTATGTAATTTTTATCCAGATATTCATTGCACATTAGGCATTTGAAGAATGATCTTCCCCAAACAAGTAGGAATTGAGAATCAGATATTGTGCAAGTCAAGAATACTAAGTAGGAGAATTAGGGATAAACCTGGGACTTCCTACTCCATTCCAATATTACTCCACTTAATTTTTATTTTAATAAATTTAAAGTATATGCACAGAGCTATATTTTTAATAGAGTCATGCTGATACTTTTGTGTAATGTAGTGGGGTCAAACAGTCATTAGTCCAGACATCATGGGCTACCTCAACAAAAAGTACATTTGATCTTCAACACTATAACCTGATTCACAGAACCTTTATTCCTTTCTGATATGGGATATTTCATAAAAACCGTGATATTGACTCTTTCAGTGGGCTTTGCTTCTGAAGATTTTTTCTATAGTTTATCTTATCTATAGGCATGTGGTTGTTATAAAATAAACTATTCCAACATAAAAATAAAGTTAAGGCCCATATCCTTATTCAAATGCATAAAAGGAGGAAAGAAAATCCTTGCATCATTAGTAGCTTTTTCAAAAGGAAAGTTGGTTTTTCTTTTTGCTTTTCCCCTCTGTGACACATTTAAAATGGCAACATTAAATAACTGATTATATCTTTATAGAATTAAATTCAAAATAGTAGTAGAGTTCTCAAGACAAAAAGAAATTTAAATAATATTTATCAAACTGCAGTTACATAGCTTAAATTTTATATTTAATATTGTAAAGATATGTTTTTATACATATTCTTATTAAAATATCAACACTAAAATATAGACATAAGTGAATTTTTCATGTGAATCATATAAGCAGAAACCTATAGTTAAATGTCTTTAATATGTGATTTTTCAAATATAATTTGTAAAAATTAGGAGCTCATATACAAACCCTCTCTTCCTTTGTGTTCAGTATTTACTTTCACTGATAATGATATTAATTTTATCAGTTCTTTCCAAGATCATTTGTGCTCCATTTCTACCTCTGTATTTCTGAGTCAATGGCACAAGAACTTCACAATTTTGATGTAAGTTCTTATATTACTTTCAAATGATTTGGTTTTGGATATAACATATTATCTGAACCCATACTTTGCAATCACAACCTGCAACAAAACTTCTATAATCCACTCAAACTAAATCGCTTCCTCTAAAACACCTCATACATTGTGTATTTGGGCATTTCCCCTACCCAATCAAGAATACCTTAGCTTTCTATCTTCGTCTATAATGAACACTAGTAATTTTCATGAAATATGTCAAAATTTTCAATTTACAGTGTTGTTCTTAGTTCTCTATGCTTAGCTTGCATTGTGGTGCCTCCCTTTTTATCCTAACATTTCTTGTTTTTAGATGCTCATTAGTCTGCTTATTAAGTCACTCATTCTTTCTATATTCTTAGCATTACACATGGTGAATTCCATTATACGTTCAAGCTTATTCTACACACTATGCTTTTCAAAGTCAGAAAATATAGATTATTTATATAAACTAACACGATATTTTGTATAACAGACCAAAATAAAAATAAAAAAGCAGGATAAAGAATTTGCTAAATGGAAAAAAACTTAGCTGAATTTTTCTTTTGGCCACATGAATAATTGTAACATTTCAGAATGTTCTGGCATTTATCCATAATAATGACAAAGTCCTTTATCTCTGAATACCAGGAAAGTGACCCAACATTTGAGGATGAGAGGCTGAACACGTGCCTGAAAGCTGTATATATTTTCACAATCTTGTGAATGTGGGTCTATTCCCATACTTCACATTATAAATGACACTCAATGGAGTTCTGCTGTATATTCCACACTTCTCTCTTCACCGGGACTATTGATAACGAATGAATCCCATCTTAAGTGCCCCATTTATTAAATTTATCATTATCGTCATCCAAAAACATAATTTTATCAAGACTTGCTTGAAATATAGAGTTGTTCATTTTATCAAAAGGACTAAAGTTAGAAATCTTATGAGTATTACATTTACCAGCTTCCATTCACAAACCCAGATTCACACATTTGCCTTATTTGCAGGTTGAGCATGTGTGCACCACAAAGTCTTAAATCCAGGACAATTCCACTGCCCCTATCACAGTTATTGATATGATCCTTCAGGTTTTACCTATTTCACAGAGACCACCAGGTAGTGCTCTGGCCAGGCCCATAGTACAACTGGACCCAGGACCTGTTTCAGAGGTTTCTGTGTAAAATATACGGGGATGTAAATGTCCTCTGAGAAGGTGGTTGATGAATTCTTACATAGTACACATTGCCTTTATGAAACATGCTGAGAGTCCTATGGCCTTGCTTGCTGAAAGAAATTGTTATTGTTTAGAAATGTTGGGACACAATAGTAATAAAAAGTAATCTATCCTTAGTGCAGGAAAATGGGTTAGGGAGTTCTTCCCTATATTGTTAGCCACCCAGATGAGATCAAATACACAGTTCTTCTTGTTGATCTTTGGCTAACTGAGCTGCTCCTCATATTTGCCCTCCTTTTCCCCTCCCAAAATCTCTGTTAACTCCCACCTTCCCTGGGATTGTACCACCTGATAAGGATTCACACAGAGTATTTTGCTTCAGCATCTATTTTTGGAAAACTGAGGCTAAACCATCAACAGCATCTGCTCTCCAACATTGCATACCTTTATAGCTCCACAAGCTACCTGTCCTCACATGTGGAGTTCCCCAGTACACAGAAAGCACTGCTTTTCCTGAATGCATCATTCCTATTTAATATCATGTTATCTCTAGCTAGACTGTTCTGCTCTGCCTTGTCCATAAAGGAGATATATACTCTGTAAAAATAAATTGACTTGTTCTTATCAAGTGTGGTCAGACAAAAGAAGTAAAACTGCAAATCAATGACTATTATAAAAAATAAGGTTTTGATTTGTTCTGATCCTTTATAAAAGTTGAGATAAAAAACATGCTTACAGAAACTGTGAGGATCTTCATATTTTATTGCAATATATTTAACTCACATGTTGATGGTCTGCATTTAAATGATAAATTAGCATTTTTCCAACCTCAAGATGCAGTTAGCTCTAATAAAAGAGGCAGTTAGCAGAATAGCTTAGAGAGTAGAAACATGTCTAAATATCAAAGCTACGATCTTTGAAAGTGAAGATAGGATAGAATTATGTCATATCCTAGATTGCTCTCTCAAACTAAGGGAGTCTCTGGATATCATTTTCTATATGAGTATTTAAATTTTTTTATTTATTTGTTTAGTTATACATGACAGTAGAATGCATTTATGCACTTCAATATTTGATACATAGATGGGGTATAATTTCTCAGTTTTCTGATTGCACATGTTGCAGAATCATATCGGTCACGCAGTCATACACATACATAAGGTAATAATGTCTGTTTCATTCTACCATTCTTCCTATCCCCATATCCTCTCTCCTCTCTTCCCTTAACTCCTCTCTGTCTAATTTAAGGTAACTCTATTCCTTAGTGCCCGCCTTCCTTATTGTGAATTAGCTTCCACATATCATGGTTTTTTGGGATTGGCTTGTTTTTCTTAGCATGGTATTCTCCAGCTCCATCCGTTTAACAGCAAATGCCATCATTTCATTCTTATTTAAAGCTGAATAATATTCCATTGAATATATATACCATATTGTCTTTATCCATTCATTTATTGAAAGACATCTATGTTGGTTTCATAGTTCAGCTATTGTGAATTGAGCTGCTATGAACGTTGACATGGCTGTATCACTATAGTATGCTGATTTTAAGTCCCCTGGGTATAAAACGAAGAGTGGAATAACTGGGTCAAATGGTGGTACCATTCTGAGTTTTCTGAGGAATCTCCATACTGCTTTGCATAGTGGTTGCACCAATTAGCAGATAATTTGTTTTAGAAATCAATTATCAAATGGAATGTTGGTCTTAGACAAGGTTAGTTAAGGAAAATATTACTTAGCATTTTAACCTTTAAGATTTCTAAATGATTTTCCTATGTTATCTTTATAACGTATCAGCCTATCTAAAAATTCCTCTACATTCCTCTAGTTTGTGGTACAAATGGAACTCAAAGATGGCTGAGGACGCAGAAGGTGGTAAAGCACTTGTCTAGCATATGCATGGCTCTCAGTTGGATTTCTTGCACCATAAAATAAACAAAAAAGCCAAAAAACCCCCACACAAATAACAAGATAAAACAAAACAAAAATCCAATCCCTGGCCCCCCATAAAACATTACTCTAGTTTAAATGAGAGCTCCGTGCTCATCTTTAAAATTTTGATGAATCATGCACCCTCCCTTAGTTGTTTTCATTCCTTAAACATGGAGTTTGGTAGTAAAGAAAATGTATAGAGAAAAAAAATACTTTTCAAAATCTGCCTCAATTACATTGTCTCAAAGTCTAATAGAGACAAAATCCAAAAGACTTAGCGATGGATTGAAAGCTGCAGATGAAATACAAATGTCGTGAATGATCTACAGTTTTCTACTTGAATTCTGGATGCAGACACTGAAAAATCACAACTGCAAATTCCATCAATATATATATAATGTGTATATATATATATATTTTTTTTCTTTTGTACTGGAGATTGAACCCAGGGGTGTTCTGTCACTGACCTACATCCCCAGTCCTTTTTACTTTAAAGATAGTTGTGTGCCACCCTCCTGGCTGCTTTTTGATACTTTAAAAACTGTTCTGATATAAAATTGTTTTGCTTATTCTAAAAAAAAAAAAAAAAAGAGTAAATCAAATAAATTGCAAAAGTATGACTGCATTTGGACTATCAGAAAACAAGTAAATACCCAGTCTTTCTGAGACCAGAGAAGGAAAAGAACATCAACTAATCTGAATTCTAAAGAAGGAGAAGCTCCATCAAAAACAAGTAGATCATGCCTTCTGTTTCTTGTGTTAAAGAGCACAGGAAAGGAACCAGCCACCAGACCAACTGGTAAGTGTGATCCAAAGCTGAAGACTTACTCTGGGATTTAATTTCAGATTGCCTGAGGTTCAGGGATCTTTTCAATGCTCCCATCTTCTGATCCCAACAAGACTGAGGAAGGAGAAGGAGACAAAGGGAGCTCTGCTCACGCTGCCAAGATACAGGAGATGATGGGTGATATTTGAGGATGTTCAAAAGAACATTATCTCCTACTATACTCTCTTACAAACCAAAATCCCAGACACCTGGGGAAGAGAGAAAACACTCTAACCAACTGGCAATAAATCTTTGTGGAATAAGGATAGAAGAAAAAATGTTCTATCACTAGGACAGAGCTAGGAAATCTCCTTGGCCCAGAATCCAATATCAATACCAACGTGAGCTCAGCTACTGGTGAAAACGGGAAAAAATTGCCCCCTAAGTATAACTTCACACAAAGCAGGGATTAGGACACAGAAATGCCACTGCTGAACACCAGGAGCACAGACTGTCTACAATTTAGGCTGGAAATGGTGAAGACCTTGCCACTCGACCCTAATAGGAGCCTAGAGAGGAGTAATAAAACAAGAAGTCCTATGCAGGAGGGAGGATAAAGAACACAGAGATGGACTCGGAAGTGCAGGTGTGAGAGGTGGGTTGAGAACTGGGCAATCTACTCTCAGACCTCAGTCAGTGGCAGTAGCTGAGGCATTGTGATGATATCAATAGCAATGACAAATCAGACGACATTCTGAGTAAACCAAGTTTCCCACATGAACGACCAAACGAAGGGAGCATTTCAAAGATCAGGTCATTGACATCCAGTTTCCATTGCTTTGCATATGATGTTCATCATTTAATCAAAATGTATCCATAAACCAAAAATGATGAGAATAACTTTTCTCAAGATATAAAGCAATCAAGAAAATAAGTCATGAAAATAATGCAGATGCTGTTAGTATACGCGAAAGTGTTTAAACCATGTATTCAAATGATAACGACACAGTGAAGTTGGAGATAGCATACATGAGCAGATTCAGAATTTTGGCAAAGAGATGGAAGATAATGGAAGTAAATGTTAGGACTGAAGAAGTGACTTGATGATAGAGCAATACACTCAAATTTTTAAAAACCAGAAGAAAGAATGAAAAATAAAAAAGGAGAATACACCATCTAAGATTCATAAAATATGCATTTATTTCAAATAAAAAAAATAAAAAGTAATATGGACAAAATACTTGAAGATCAAAAATTGTAAAATCTTTTTTTAAAAAAAATCAAAATGGATTCATGAATCTCACATAATTATATCCAATATAAATTCCAAATTTCAATCATGTATAATGTTCATAGATATAGAGAATCCATACTGATAAGATGTCATTATATTTAGGGCTGGAGCTATAGCTTAGTGGCAGATCACTTGCCTGGTATGTGTGAGGCACTAGGTTCAATCCTTAGCACCACATAAAAATGAAACAAATAAAGGTGTACTGTCTACAACTACAAACAATAAAATTAAAAAAAAGATGTCATTATATTCAACTTCACTTAAACTTTCAGACACTACCATTAAAATTCACACTGTACCCGGTCAGTGGTGCACACCTATAATCCCAGCACTTTGGGAGGCTGAGACAGGAGAATTGGGAGTTCAATGCCAGCCTTAGCAATGGCAAGGCACTAAGCAACTCAGTGAGATGCTCTGTCTAAAAATAAAACACAAAGTAGCGCTGGGGATGTGGCCCAGTGGTCAAGTACCCTTGAGTTCAGTTCAATCCCTGGTACCAAAAAAAAAAAAAAAATCACATTGTTCTTTCTTTTTCTTCTTGTTTTGGCAGATATCAATGAAGTAAATCCAAAATTTGTAGGGAAGAAAAGGGCTTTTGAGTACTCAATTTTGAAAAAGAACATATTTGTTCTACCTAACTCTAATACTGCAAGACAAAGCTACAATGTAGCTAGGGTACAGTAAATAAGATGCATGATATTGGTATAAGGATAAACACATAGACCACTGAAATAGACTAGAGAGTGAAAATAAAAATGCCTATCTATCTGTTGATCAATAGAGAGAGTTCCTTTTTTTAAACAAAGTTTCCAAGACTAGTCAATATTAGAACAATAGACTGCATAAAATGGTGTGGAAAACACTAACCTTATGCAAAAGACTAAATAATCTTCAATAAACATTTCTCACCATACACAAAACCTTAAGTCTCTATGAATTACATACTAAAATGTAAAGCCTAAAACCATTCAGTCTTTTTTTTTTTTAGTTGTTGATGGATCTTTATTTTATTCATTTATTATTTATACGTGGTGCTGAGGATCGAACCCAGTGCCTCATACATGCTAGGCAAGCGCTCTACCACTGAGCTACAACCCCAGCCCCCCATTCAGTCTTTTTAAAAACATATAGAAGAGGATTCCAAAGATAGGATATCAAATGCAGAAAATATTAATACTTTGGACTTCTTTTAAATTAAAAACTTGTCCTATTTGAAAGATGGACTACTAAAACATGAAAATGATAGACAGCAGACTAGGAGAAAATGGTTGTAAAACACATAAGTGACACATGCTCAGGATCCAGAGAATACAGAGAACTCTCAAAACACAATATAGTACAAATTATCATCAAACTTATGCTTATTTTTCATGTATATGTCTTATGTTTTTAAAATTCAATGCTACATCAAGTGTCTTTTCTAGAATGAGTGGACATCCTTGCTTTCTAGAATATGTCAGAATCCTCAGGTAAAGATTTCTATTGTATTCTTTTACTATTGTATTAATTCTATTTTATTTGTTAATTCAATTTTCCTTTCACTTCTCTGCATTATAGGTACCTTATTCATTAAAGGTATGTACTATGAATACCTTATTCATTATTGACGACTTTCACCCAGCCTAGAAATCTTCATTTAGATGATGGTTAATTATTTTATGGAATGAATATATTTAAAGTGAGAGTTTGAAGTTTAAAAGTTTGCCTCAGATAGGAAATCTTTTGAAATCAGAAATAGAATGCTTCTGTATATGAATTTATCTGTCTGTTAGTTTATGTAAAGTCAACAAGAATAAAATGTCAATAGCAAAATACGTGGATATTTCCATGATCCAACAGTTCTTTAAGATAAATGATTTTTACTGAAAAATCACATCTTAAAAGACATGAATCAAGCCGAGCGCGATGGCTCAAGCCTGTAATCCCAGCATTCAGGGAGGCTGAGACAGGAGAATCGCAAGTTCAAAGCCAGCCTCAGCAATGGCGAGGTGCTAACCAACTCAGTGAGACCCTGTCTCTACATAAAACACAAAATAGGGCTGGGGATGTGGCTCAGTGGTTGAGTACCCCTGAGTTCAATCCCCAGTACCAAAAAAAAAAAAAAAAACATGAATCAAAAAAAATGTGTCTTTATCACATATCATGATCTATACAGCATTTATTTAAAATTAATGAGATAAACTGATTTACTAATTATGTGGTCTTCAGTCATCCTTGCTTTAATTTCATCATATGCAAAACTGGGATGATATTAGTTGCCTAACCTCACTGAATTATTTTTCAATAAAATAATCTAGTGCATGTATAATACTAGTGTGATAATACTTAATGTACTAACTAGGACGTAGAAATGTGTGTATAAATATTGGTTTTTTCATATTTCTAATTTTAAATCTGTTAATACTTTAAATTCTTACATTTCTCAACTTGTTAAAAATGATACAGTTACATAATTTACAAAATAACATTTAAGTTTATAAAACTCGAAATGCATAAATATGCTTGTCCTGTTGAAACCTAAAAGTTAAAATATTAGATGAAAATATGTCAACAAAAAATTAGTACATTTTTCTAATAGACAATTGTTTTCCTTAATGGTAGGAACTTCTTGAAATATACACTACCTGAAGAAATTTAAATTAAAAGATCTGGCAGAAATATTGCAATACATACTTAAAATTATCTATATAATGAGTCAGAGTGAAAGGTAAGACTGTAAAACAAGCCAATTTATGAGAAAGTAAAGTGCACATTTCTGTGTTAAGATATTTCTCATTGGTCTCAAAAGACTAAAAACAATCTAAATGATAATTGCCTTTATGCACAAGACCCAAAGAAAAATGGTAGGTGGAAAGAGAAATCAATATTCTTTCGAGAAAATGTTATTTGGATATTTGGTGTGCTCTATTTGAATACAGAATATTTTATTCAGACTGTTATGCTCTTTCTTTAATTTCTCTTGCTGTACATGCTCAAGTTCTTTCTTTTTACTTCATTTTTTAAAATTTTGTGGGATAATTCACAGTCTCTTAAGGGACTTTCAAAGCTCACATGGAATATTAGCTACTATCATCTAGAGGTTATCTAAAGCATATGCCTACAGCATCAACTGATTTCTTCACTGCATGCCCAGCCTTAATGTAAATGCATGAAGCTACACTATAAAAAGACTTCAAGATTTTTGAAAATTCTACTTCTCACAGGTTTGATAACATATATTGTGTTTTATATATTTAAAAATATCATTTTGTATCAGAGCAAGGATTTAAAGCATCTAGTCCAATACTTTGACTTCAAATGTTTTACTTTAGAAAAAATTATCATTATTGGTATGTAAAATATGCATTTTACATTCTTGTTGTGTCAATAGCACAACTTTAAATGTTTGAACAACTGCATTTTCATGCTGATTTAAAAGGTGAGATCATTTAAATGGTTCATATTTACTTTTACTTTCATCTCAAGAATACATAGAATTAAAAAGAACATTGTTTCCCACCTAAAAAAGGAAAAATAAAATCCAGGTAAAATTCAGTTTCATTACCTTGAAATCATCAGAAAATTGAAGTTTCAAATTTTCAAATCAAAAAACCCCAAATCTAAGATGTCTTAGACTCCTGTAGATAGTATGAGAAGCAATGACAATATTACCAGCAGCAGAGGACACAGGATGTGGGCTGAGAATGTGAGCTGAGAAGAATTTTGCTGAACTGCAGATGAATGGATAATTGTTGTGGACACACTGGCACGAGAGTCAGATGTCCTGAGTGGTCAGATGTGGGACACCTTTGGACATTCTTGTTGGCCATTTTGCTTTAATTCCAAAGGAAGCTCCTGAGTCCTAAGAAAATTCATCTCCTACAAGTATGGATAGGGGAATCACATATACTATAAGAGAGATGAACATTTGCCAAATAATTGTTCTCTAAGATCTTGACTATAGGGTAAAAAAGTTGCCATTTTTCAAAAGAAGAGTAACAAAAACTGTCACCTGGAAGACATTTAAAACAAACATTGTGTATGGAAAAATGAGGGTCTATCTCCACAGAGAAGCAGAGGTACACCCTGGAACCAGAACTACAGCTGGCAGAGGAACACAGCAATTCTGAAGGACATTCCCAGAGACCCAGAGACAGAGCAACTTAGACCTAGGGTCAAATGACACAGCAGAAAACATGTCCCTCATCTCCATTCCCCAACTTTAGACCACTAAGTGTTGAGTAAATGCATCAGCAGAGGACTTCTGAAGCATATCATGAACTAAATAAAGGCCTTAGAGATGACAGTGGGGAATGAGTCTGTGTGAAATCTCACAACCAGCCTTCACAGCAACCGTGGAGAATGCAGGGCCATCGGAAGCTTGGGTACAGTATGCATAACCACTGCACAACGCATACTCAAAACCAGACCAACCCCTGAAGAGGTTAAAACAAAGCCCACTCTGGAGACAAGCACAAAGAAAGGCATGCTCACTTCCCAGGAGAGAAACAACTCATGTCAAGCCCTGCTGTTCTATGCAATATGTCTGGGTTTCAACAAAAAGGTACAAGGCCTAACAGAAAGGGAGAAAGGAAAATACTCGCAGCTGACAAAGCACCCACATACTGGATTCTGAGATGACAATGAGGCTGTAACTATCTGGCAGGGAATTTGAATAAATACAATGCGTACATTAAAGTTTCAAATAAAGAAGGGCAACAACATGTTAGAGCAGATGGGTCAATTCAACCTACTGCCCACATTCCAGACCAGTCTCATCCTCCTTTCTACTCATTAATTTGAAGTCCATTTGCCTTCTTGCTGTGTGAATGCCCAGCATTAACTAAGTTCACTTAAATTTTGTTTATTTAGCATTTGTTGCTTTGAAGATAAAAATATTACACTTTAGTCACCTTCACAACCCTTCTTTGTCATATGGTACACAACTCTAAGCAGGTAAATAGTGTTTACTCATGAAGACTATACGATTTTTCTACTTATCCAACAAGCAGAGCTATCTTTATAAAAAAATAAAGTTTAGGGTTTTTATTACTGAAACATAAAAATAAAAATAAATAACAATTGTCCTTACTCAACCACAATGGGGAAAAGTGTGAAAAACAAAAAACAAAACAAAAACCTCAGTCTCCAATAGTTGTGAAATGACATCAAATGGTATGAAACATATTTTGGAATGTCCAAAGAGGAAAGAGGGAATGGGGGGGAAGGAAAATACCTGAAGAAATAATGACTGATATTTTAAAAAATTAATGTAGTTATTCAACCTGAAAATCAAGAGCATAAAACAAAATAAACACAAATGACAACAACAGAAACCTAATTGTATCATATTCAAACTAGTGAAAACAAAACAAAGAGGAACATCCTAAAGGCAATAAGAGAAAACAGGAGATAATAAATCTAAGGGAAGAGAGATAAAAATTAGTGTACACTATCTTGCCAAAAAGCACCAGCTAGAAAAACAATAGAGTAACAAATTTACAGTGCTTCAAGAAAAGCAAGAAGAACAAAACAAGAAGGAAAAGGAAAAAAAAGCCTTTTAACTTAGAATTCTGTGCCCATATTTCTCACATAAACAAGAACTGGGAAAACCATCTGCCAGCAAATGACACAGGAATGAATTCTGAAGAAAGCCCTTCAAAATAAAAGACTGTTGTGCAGGGTAAAGGAAAGAATTTATGACAAGATATTAAATGCATAGGGAATTAAATAAATAATAAAAGAAGATAACAAAATTAATTGCTTTATTGTTATACTCATTTTTAATTCTCTAAAAATTATTACAGGTTTTGAGTGCTTATAGTATCTATAAAACTAAGACATTAAAAAAGCATGATAAGAATGTGGAATGGAGACATCAGAGAAGAGGAAGGGGAGCAGAGAAAAAGGAAGGAAAGGGAGATAATGGGGGTAGGAAATGATTACTTAATATGCCACAGTGAAAATAATAAATAATATGGCACATTATTCTGTATAACTAGCATGAACTAAAAAAAAGGCATATGACATTAGTATCATAAAAAATGAAGAATTGAGAATATGTTGTCAGTAATTAATGACAGTATATATAAAGTAATATTTTTTACTCTGAGTAAATAAAGATGCATATCTGAAACTCATACACACTAAAAACACAAGTGAATGAAAGAGATAAAATGAAATTATTAAAATGACCAATCAGTCCCAAAGAAGTCAGAAAACTATGATAAAATAACAAAGAAGCAGACGGAAAAAATTAAAAAAATAGCTTTCAAAATGGCAGTGTGACCCACATAATCAAACTAAATGTGAATGGCTTAAATACAACAACAAAGAGGAAGAGACTGCCAAACTGAATTTAAAAAACAAGAATTTCAGTAAGCATTTCATAAGAAACAAACTATCCTGTCTCAGCCTCTTGAACTGCTGAGTGGTGATGAGTTTTATTTAGAATATTTTGATGTTTCATGTTCTACCTTCTGAATACAAGTCACTTCTTTGTCCTTTCTCTTGAGCTGTCCCTAACTCATAAACAGGCTTGATACCTAAGAGTTCCTGTCCTCACAGGTGAGAAAGGAAGTCACTCCCCCTCAGGACCAATTTTCATAGAATGCTTGAGATGTCAGGAAGAAAGGTCTTTACCCAAACCATAGCATCTGTAGGAAAATCTAGTTTTAAGTTCTTAACTTTTCTTCTTAATCTAGGTCTTGAAAGAAAGAAAGAAAGAAAGAAAGAAAGAAAGAAAGAAAGAAAGAAAGAAAGAAAGAAAGAAAGAAAGAAAGAAAAGAAAAGAAAGAAAGAAAGAAAAATTTTAAAAAAGAAATAAAGAAATAAAAAGAGAACCAAAACCAAAACTAACAATGCAAACTAAATTGGCTAAAGTGGTCAATTGCTACTGCTTATGCTTCTATTTAAGGAAGAAGTTAGACTTATTTTGTAATTAAGAATAATTTTACTTTGATTAAAAGGGAGTGGCCATGGAGAACTTTAAAATTTAATAGAAAATATGTCATAGGCCTGGGGTTATCAGATTCTGGTCCTTTGTTTTTTTTGATTTGTGGCTAAAACTCTCCAAGCTAACATTTGCAGTTTTTCTCATGCCCTCTGGATATAGCATCAATGAAAATTAAAATTTTACTATCCAGAGCATGATTGTTTTGTAGCTGGCCTTTCCTTGCAGGATCTAGAAATTTAACTAAAGCAGATCATGTTTGCCTTCTGTACCTGGAACTGCTGCCTGGGCCATCAAGACATCATTAGAACTCCTGCTAGAGTCATCCAAAACTACTCCTAGAATTACACCACCATCAAACACACTGAGACCAGGAATCTCGGAATGTTTTGGATTGCACCTATTGTTCTTCCTGCATCATATGAAGATACTTCAAGACCAAATCCCAAGAATATTTTGAATTGGCTCCCCCTAGATTTGGAAACTGAGCTTGTAGTATGCTCCAGCCACTATTCTTTGTTTTTGTTCTTATTTTACTTTCTTATTATTTTCATAGCAACATATCTGATTTCAAATATCTACTACTGACCAGTCTCAGTGCTTCAATGAGTACTTCAACAACAAAGATCTTCCAATATGAACACTAGAGACTAGATTTCTAAACCATTTTTGGACAACGAGGTTCCTGATTCAAGAAAACAGGGGGGTGGCCAAGATTGTCTTCTGTTCCCTGGCCTTCGCTATATTGTAGATCATCTTTTTCCTGAATCTAGGCCCCTCATATCTCCTTCCTTACAACAGTTATTTTAGAAAATGTATAGATTTGCTCTTGGTAAATGTTAATCTTTTATAAAGTTCTTGCCAATTTTACAACCAAAGAATATCTTTATCAAGGACCTTGGAACAGGTGCTTTGAAATGTAATCATTAAAGACAATGGCCATCTCCTACTGTTCTTCAGTTTCTGAGGAAGGACAAAAGCCTGATCTTTTTGCATTGTTTTGTTTGTCATAGGAACTCAATGTTCATTGTCAGTGCAGAGCAGACATTACTTGGCATTTCCAGTGTTTTCACACTACTTGTCTTTACTAGAATATGAGAACCTCGAGGATGTCTCCAGATGTGTTATTTGGTCAATGTCTCATGTTAAGCACATCGAAGAACATGAATAAATATTTTTGAAGGCTGCATGTCACAAATATACATGTGTTACATGTAGTAAACATAGAAAATAAACAAAAGTATATTCTATTTTTCATGTTATCAGTTTTCGAGTATGAGTAATGAAGATAAATTCTTGAAGCATAATCTCCATTTAACAATTTTCAGAAAGTCTTCTGTTGTTTGAAACTGCGAATACTACAAGTGTATCCCATTATGTTAGATTTGCTTTTCTTCTTTGCTACAAATTAAACACTGAATGTAGTCATTTAAGATGTATCAAATGTCTCTTCTTTTTCTCCAAAACAAGTTAGTAAATAAAAGGTAACTCTTCAAAATTATAATGACTAATATTAACCATAAATGCATGGATAAAGGAATAAAATCTTACTGTAAGAGATATTTTTTCACCAAAGGAAGAAATTTTTTTGTGCAGTGTATAAATAAAGATAGGAGATGAACAATAATTTCATGTTATGCTACTGAGATGTCTCATAGGAAATGTTGGTGCTAACAGTGGCACCTCTTTGCTAATTCTTTATATATATTATTACTCCTTGGGGGACACTCATTTTTTTGTAACAACTGTAGAAAATAATATTCTAGTTTTCCCTCTTTTAACACAAAAAGGTTGAAATTTAATCGACTTCTTGTTTTTAGATGCATATTCTATGTTTAAAATAAAGTGACTCATTTTATGGATTATCTCCTTCTTTTCAGAATAATTGATTATTACCTTTAAGCATTCAATTAACCTTGCTCAAAAAAGAAATACATACTATATTAATATAAAAATTCATCATACTAATTTAGAAAAGTATGACTTTTCATGAGAGCATACTTTAGTATTTTAATTATAAACATAATTTAAAAGGTCTAAGCAAATCTGATTCAATTTATGACTTTTTAATCTATTAACAGGTATACAGTAATGTGAAAAAATATCTGTAAGGTAAAAAACAGCCCTTTTATACTCAGTTTTAGCATCCCTTCCCTAAAAGCCTAAAGCAGCTCCTGCCCCAGGCTGTTCCTCTCCTGAATCTTCCACCCAGGAGAACAAAGCCTGGCCACTCAGGTTACCACATCAAAGAAGACTGCCGCTGCATACCTGCCACGCCAGTTTTAAAGTGACAATCCATAGCTTACCACATAGCGGGCCCTATACATTCCCTGTCCCACATCCCCTCTGCCCTTTTCTTTTTCCTCCTTCCTCCTCCTGGGCACCCATCCCCCCTGAATAAACGATCTCCTGGCTGCATGAGGTATCGTAGTGTATGGCTGGCCAATACTCTAACATTTGGTGCGGGTGACTCGGATGAGGGATGCTCTCTATTGAGAACCCTCATCCTGAACCACAGACCACACCCACAGCCTTTGCTCATTCTTTCAATCGCCACCTCTCCACGCCCACCACGAGCTTCATTCAGTGAGTTTCCCTTTCAAGGAGATTGCAACTTTGCAGGAAGAGCCTCAGAGGTAACCAGCTGTGACTGTTGGGTGGCCCTCTGACTGTCTCAAAGGGAACACCACACCCCACCACAACCTTCACAGTTATGGTGGACTTCCAAAATCTCCACCCCACTTTCTTAGATTCTCCATCCCTCAGGCCCTTTTACCCCCTCTCTCTCTCTCCTTTTCTTTTACATTCTACTGGCTGGGAGTTCCTGATCCCTCCCTGTTTACCTCCCTCTGCCTCCATCAATTTTTGACTCCTCCGGGAGGGGTCTCCGAAAATCCTAGTGCTAGGTTGATCCGGGCCCCGCCTCTCCGGGAGAGGTCAGACCCAGGTCGACTCGGGTGAGGACTCTTCTCGGCCTGTTTGGTCTTATCCTTGCCTATTGATAGCTTCATAGGGATGCCTTCGAAGGTGTACTAATAGACGTTTCTAGGTGACAGAATGGGATCAGGCTCTTCCCTCCCGGCAGACTCCCCATTACATTGCCTTCTTAAAAATCTTTCCACTCTTACTCTTCCTCTCGATATTAAACCAAAGGAACTTTTAAAACTTTGTACTCAGGATTGGCTCACCTACCAGTTGGATAACTGTCACTCTTGGCCACCTACTGGTTTCTTAGATCCCAATCTCCTTAGAAATCTACATAACTATTGCGAGCAATCAAAGATGAGTGGAGACCCCTTTTATTCAAGCCTTCTCCCTCCTCCGAGCCAACCCCTCCCTCTGCACTCTCTGTAAGCCTCACCTTGTCCTCCTGGCTTGCAAACCAGATCCATCCCAGTTTCTATCTACTCCGGAATTTGACCCAGAAGACGAACCTCCCCCATACCATCATGGCCATCCATCCCCTCAATCTCCTGACGCTCCACTTCACACCCCACAGCCTACCCCTCCCACACCCACATCGCAGCCACCCACCTCCACCTTTAGCCCCCCCCATTGCTTTCTTCCCTGGATGCAACAGACTCCAATCTCAAGTTTTTCACCTCTCCTCCACCGCCAGCTTCCCCTTCCCCTTACAAGCTGTCTTCTAAAACATCTTGACAAACAATACAATGTCCCAGTCCATAGCAATTAAGCCCAACTATATGATGACCTCTCCCCCGCCAACTCTCAGGCAGTTCCGCAGCCACAAAGCCACAACTCTAATACTAGTCTGCAACCCCTCTCAAAAAAAATAAAGGAAAATTATCTTTTATCTGGCTAGCCTCATTCCTCAAAAGTCATGGGAAATAATATTTTATAAACCTTTATACCTAAACCGGGCCTAAATGCCAACTGAGGACAAAAGGGTTAAAAGCCCTGGGCAGCAATTCCCCAGGCCAGACTGAATTGGAGTTTATATTCCAATGCAAAGGAAAAGCCCTCTAGGGAGCTTGAAAGCAAAGAAAAAAAAATGAAAAAAGAAATCTTTAAATCAACTTAAGGCTTCTCCCCCTCCACTCCCCTCCTTTTTTCTCATGTTGCTTTTCTGAAATAGTTCACGGCCATCGTGTTTTTCTTTCTAGGACTCTTCACTCTTACATTTTTAAACTTATAACTTTAATTCTGCACGCTAAAGTTAAAACTTCTGATCAGATGTATCTTATCCAACTATAAAAGTATTTTTTTTTACACTCTACTGAGACATGGTATACCTACCTTTAATTCAAAAGGCCTTCTGCATGCTCTATTTTTGTGTTTATGTAAACCGAGTGCTCATACACTAAAATTAAAAATGGATGCAAATACCTTTAAATCACGTGATTTAAAAGGTTCAATTTAAATTGGGTAAACTAATAAAAATAAAGACATCTTTAAAATTACTCAACTCACAAGTCTTTCTAGGTGGTCAAATGACTAATAAAATATTAATGTTTATAAAATTTCTAATATAACTCATTGTCAGAAATTTCTTCAAGGGAAAAATGTTACTGTTAAATATGCTTGTCTAATGTCTTGGGTTTTTTTATAATAAAAATAAGCAAATCAGATCTGATATTGAGTACTCAAATGTGTTTATTAGATAAAATGTTAACTGTTAAATCCAATACCAAATACTTTTAATTCCTTTAAATTCCATAGGGTAACATTTTTAATGTTTTCATAAATGGTAAATTTTAACAAGAGGATTTAAAATTGCTTTGTCATTATTAGAAACAAAATTACTTAATTTAAAGCGCAATGGGTATAATTCTATGTACTTAAACATTATGTTTTCATAAATGGTAAATGAATGTAATTTTCTAACCCAGCCTAATTCTGTCTTAAGATTGAAAGCCAATTGGACAAGAGGTCATAAAGGTTTATCTTTGTTTTACTTGCTTGGACTGTGTTTGGCTTTTATTAGGTAATTATGCTTCTTAAAATCTAAGGAGCGCCCTTAATGCTGAAACCGGAGTTTCCCCCTTATCTAGGATGCCAAGCTATATAAATCGTTGGTTTGCCATCTGCCTCTGTATTACTCTATCAGTTGTGAATTCCTAAGATACTTACCTTAATAATTCTCTGTGTTACAGAAACTTCCCTGCTCCTGGACGGAGCTGCTGCCCTCAGAGGATAGCCACCATGTGACTAATATGAGCTTACTTAATTTAAATTTACAGGTTAAAGTCAATTGTCCTTTCTTTCAACACAAAGGTTTATAAATTTCTAAAGGTTTTTACTGTTTCATTTAAAATACTATAAGTAACATAAGGTATTTCTTATCATTAAAACGGGGTAATTTGCCTAACTTCAGAAATTTACAAGGATTGCTTTGGGATGTGAGCAGAAGGATTCTACATATGGTACTTAGTGGAAGGAGAAAGGAAGTGTTTCTGGGTAAGAAAGTCTTTGTATGGTAAAACAAACAATAGGGTTTAAAGTAAGTGTGAAAGAAAGTTTAGAGTAAGTGATAGAAGGATTGAAATAATGAAAGTCTAAGTGAAGGGTAAATTTCAAAGGCTTATGTTTATGACTAATTTAATTATAATTAATACAAGCTTATTCAATTAAAACTTTAATGTGCTGATATAAAGCAAAATCCAAAACAGTGTTCTGCTCTTAATAAGATACCTTTCTTACATTTGTCGGGTTCTTGGGACTTTCAAAAATTAAGGCTTATATAACTGTGGTTAAACAGTGTCAATGCAATTATGGTGCTACCAGTTCTATTTTCATATTAAATGTGTTCATATCTTCCAGGTATACAAGTCTTTAAAATAAAAGGTTTAAAAGAATATTATATCAAGCTGATGTTCTCCAAACTAAAGTTGTATGGTAATTTTGGGCTTATAAGGATAGCAAATTTTAATGAGAGTTTATTTCTATAACTGAACCTGTTATCCATAAGATAGAGTTTTCTGTTACCTTTTACATTGGGGTAAAATTTAAATGTTTCTTTAAGTAAATGAGAGCCTAATCTATTTAAAGTCTAATATTGTAAGACATGATCTTTACTACTTTTCCACACCAAAAAAGGTTAAAAGCCCTCTCAGTCTTTCTTTAATTCATGTTTTAAATGTAATATCATATTATGTTAACTAACATTCATGTGAAGTCAAAAAACAATGTATGTAAACTTTATAAAATGATATTTAAGAAACAAAGATCAACTTCAGAACTAAGATACTTTAAGATTTTGTAAGGAGCCCTGCCTTACCTGAGATAAAGTTCTATCTCCCAGCTTATTACAATGGCTTAAAAGTAGGCCACACTCTAGTTCATTTAAAGTTATGTTCAAAGGATTATGTTGTAAAGATTACTAGGATTTCAACCAAAAAATATAATATATAAATCACCCAAATTTTAAGATAGCTATTACAAAAAATAAATTATTAATTTTATTTTGTATTTTCCTTAAAACTCTATGGCTATTGCCTGTTAACATTTTACAGAGGTACTAATTTGAGAACAACCAATCCAGATTATTTTAAGATTAATAAGCCACCACCTAGAGAGGCTTAAAATTAAAGCCCAGTACCCTTACTTTAAGACTGATAAAATTACCTTGCTGAGTGTTTAAGATCAAGACTTAAAAACTAAAATTAAAGGGCCAAGAAAACCAGTATTTGGCTTTTGCCCTCTGAGTCAGCCTGAATCCAAGAAATGAGGGAACTTCTCTTCACCTCTAGGCCGCAGGACCTCCTGATCAGGGAGATTGCTGAGACCATTGGAGAATTAAAAAGCCAGTCAAGTGCCATACTATGAATGAGAAGGTCACCGAAAAATGGAACTGTCTCTCATGCTTCCCAGAGAAGCCACATGGTCAATGCCAGACCTCGACCTATCCTAGCACAAATGGCACTAACAGAGCTGAAAGCTGTTCCCAAGTTCCCCAAGAGTTAACTCAAGTGGCTCTTAACATTGCTAACAACAAGAGTCAATTAGACTTGCTTCATCATAAACACTTATCAAAGCCATAACATACCCATTCCTGGGCACTAAAGAAAATAAAAATAAATAGTTTAATGTAACATACATACATTAGCCCTCCAAAATACATACGACTGGAGGCTACAAAGGAAAGATTCTTAGGCAGTAATGTAATAACTATCAAGAGAAACTGCCAAAGTCAAAGGGTTTTAGTCAGTTTATGGCCTACTGATCTTCCTAACCTACACAGGTAGGCTTAATGTTGGCTAATATAATTTTCTAGCCCTAAGTAATAAAATAAAGGAATCTCTACTTAAACAGAAGTCATACCAATAAAAGGGATATTTTACAAAGTCAGATGATATTAAACTAACTTAACTACATATTAAGGATAGACATCTACGACATTAAAAAATTAAATACTGTGTTTACATGTCTCGTCCTCTTCAGCCTTATTATGGGGACAAATTCTCAGCCCTTTTACTTCCTAATGAGAGATTTTTTATTAGTCGAAATCTAGAGAACTTATATACAATTGTTCCCTCATTCACGTAACCATCTAGGAATAAGAAAAAGAACTCCAACACCAACTAGATGCAATCGCCCATCCTAAGATGCAATTGCCCCTCCTAAAGCAGACCTCTTCATGGATGGTTCTAATATGTCAGGGCCTTCAGTTCAGCTTTTCAATTTATTCAAAGTTAATAACATTTCAAACTGTTCCCTCTATGCAGGATTGGATAATAACTGATTCCCATTGGTGTTCCTCTCAATACCTCAAACTGACCCCAAGGGCCCCTCCCTCCGGCCTTTGAGGAAGTACCTCTTTTCATACACTTCCTCTAGTCTAGCTCCCTGTGACCAGATCATTAAAGTCTCTTCCTCCAACCTTTGCTCTGCCAAGGTTCCTTCTCTAGTGCAATGCTGTCCTAACAAAAATCTAAGCCTCAATATGCCCTTCATCTTTTGTGTTCCCTCCACCTTAATTCCTTAATTAACTCTATGCAGCCAGACTAAATTAATATGGTTTGTTACCATCTCCCTTTCAGTGAAAAATGAACTATCTTCCAACCACTAGTAGTTAAACTCACTCTGGCCTCCTTACTTGCTGCCTTCAGTCTGAAGGCAGAAGGACTTGGTTATGCAGTAACCACTATTCAAAGGCTTAAACAACAACTTCAAAAAACCAGAGGCATTGGTCACCTCTTTCGCCTCTCTACAATGGCAGATAACATCTATTGCCCAAGTTTCATTGCAGGACCATCAAGCTCTACACCTCCTAACAACAGACAAAGGAGGAACATGCCTATTCTTGAAAGAAAATTCTGCTGCTATATTGACGAAACTGGAATAATCAAGAAAAATATCAACACCCTTCATCATTTGAATGAAAAATTAGTCAGATTTGATAGAAAACATCAAACTCCTTTAGGATCTGACTGATCAAATGTCAATAACCACAAAGAGATAAACTCATGGGTTTTCTTTTCAAAATTCCCTTTATAGTGTACTTTTCCTGATTTGCCTCCTCCTGCCATGTCTGTTCAAATTTATTCAATCTTAAATCCAGCAGGTTTCTAATCAGACATTTAATCAGCTTCTCCTCAGGGACCTTCCAATTTTCAAGGAGGTCAATGACTCGCTTACAACTGTTTCCTGAGACTCTACTCCAGCATTCCTGGTTCCTGCCTCCACCTCTACACTCAGGGAACTGGCCCCACCAACTGACAATGCTGCGGCTGCAAGGCACCTTCCAGGACTTCTCCCCTCAGGAGATCCTAACCTTCAGAGCCTGGGTCTTTTACCTCCTTCCCTCTCCCCCTTTCTTCTGCAGATGTCGCCCCAATTCCACTCGAAGTAGCCAGAAGAGCCAACGTCATCCATGTTCCCATCCTTATAAAACCAAAAATGGAGGAATGTAAGGTAAAAAACAGCCCTTTTATACTCAATTTTATTCTTTCAATAAATTCTACCAATGTGCAACATCAAATTCTCATCTTTTTATCTAGATTCGAGATGATATCAAAAGAATAAAACATGCTCAGATCATTTCATTGTGGAGGTAGAACACGCAGCACCATTTATGTAGAACACAAAGGTGGGGAAAAGGCCCAGCTTTCTCATTATTCCCCATGAACTTTACCTCGATGGTGACATCACCATGGCCATTTCTAATTTTGCACATTTTGTTAACTAATATACAACTACATGTGGCTATGGATTCTTGAGAACATATATTTCTAAGGAAATAAAATTTATCTAAATTAATAGGAAGGAACTAACTTTTCTTTACTAATGTATAGGTTTTAAAAGCTAAGATGGGAGGAGGACCGAGCCAAATCCCTGATGTGTATACCCACGAAAGTTTCCTTTTTATCAAACTTTGAATGTTCTTCATAGACTCATTTTTCCTTTAATCAATTTCTAGAAGTGCATCCTTTTTAGTAACAAATCATGTTAAAATTGTGCCAATAACTAAATAGTATAGATATTTTTACATTTTAGTCAGTTTACTTGCTTTAATAATTAGCTTTGGGCATGGAGTGCCCAAACAATAAATTATTTTGTGAAAATGAAGGCAACATTACAAAATGTAATATTATGATACAAAGTTAGACCCCACTCTCACTGAATCTCTGAAATATTTTCTTTAAGAACAACAGAAAGTGATATTTTTAAATGACTGTTTTTATCATTTATCCTTGTTAGAAATTGAAGCAACAGGAAGACCCCCCTTCAAACCTCGATTCTTGCAACCATGTCAGAAACATTACAGACACGTCTCTCAGAATAACAGGAATGAGTTTATTGAAGGTATAGGAAAATGGAAAAGACATAGTCTCAAGGAAGAGAGTGTTTCCTCTCAGAGAGTTTTATTGGAGAGCCCAGAGAAGTTTCTAGAGAATCCCACCGATGTCCACATCTTAACTTTTGACTGACAGCAGGGTGACAACATTCAAGTCCTCACTTTGATGGCAACTCTAGGTTACCTTGGCCCATACTGACCGGTTCTAATTGGATTCTTAACCATAATCCTTGCAGATTTTATAATTAGGAGGAGCTATCCTTATCTCCCTGAGTTTCAGGATCTGGTCACAAAAGTCTCCTATGTTGCTCCCATGGACATTATGTTGGGCCTGCAATTCTCCAGCAGTTAACAGGTAGTTTGCTGAGGAAAGTGACTTATCCTACCCACTTAGGCCAGGCAGGGCTGCAGAGTAATTGCTTTTTAGGAAAGAAAGCATGTGGGAATCAGCCCAGTGGGCCCATCTTATAGAATTATTTTCTTAACCTTGTGTCCCCACCATCCTCATCTTTCTGTTCCCTGACACTTTTATGGAAGGCAGGTATGACTAGATTTTGTTGGTATGAAGTCTGACATTAGTTGGAATAAAAAGTATTATTTATTCATCATCCCCATCGAGTAGCATCCTCATCACAGAGCTGTAAACTCTTTCATCAGTTAAATTCAGCTAAGTACAAAGTAGGATTTTCCAGGACTACTGATATTAACATTAAATCATGAGGATAAACACATATCTAAATGTCATGGTGACTGTGTATGCTTTACGCACATCTTAAATATTCTTTTAGCTTTATTTACTTAGTTTTGTGAGTTTATTTCCATTGAAATGTTGGTGTGCTTGGTACAAAAAAATGAACTGGCTCCACATTCATAAAATATTTACCATGTCTCAAAATGTCCAAATATTTCAGTCTATTGTTTTAAAAAATGTAATTGATCATGCAGTCCAAATGGAAGAATTTGATTTCCTCCCTTAAAAAAATGGATATTTTTAATTTATGATTTTATAATCTACAAAATTAAATTTTGTCTTTTTTACCCCAGTTAGTGATTTTTATGTTAATAAAATTATATCAAACACACTTCTTATTTCTGAAAAATAAACTAAATTTTAGTGAAAATATAAGACTTTGCTACAAAGGTAGCAGTCTCATTTATAATAATTCCACACATTTTTCCCTTTAATAACAATTCCCTCCGCAGTCAGAAGACCAAAGCTGTGCTGTGATTTTCTGTCACTAAAGAGAATAAACTTTTCCTTTCATTCCACTAGCATTTCATATATTTATTTTTTCTTCAACACACTTATTTATAATAGACTTAAAGGAAGAATGGCTTCTCTCATATCAAAGACAGTGAAGCAGGTCACCTAGAATTTCATAAAGTTTGCTGGGCATCAGAGCAGCCAAGTTCTGCTTGTGGGAGCGTGGCTGTGTGCACTGCGCTTTTATCACTGTTTCCAGTGCATGGTTCTCCTGGGTGCAGGGCAAGGTCTATCATCAAGAGATAAAAGAGAAGCTGCATAATGAAGATGCATTCATTTCAGAAGAGTGAAGAACTTGTGATCACCACCCTAGTGTTTACCAAAGAAATGAAAATGATCATGCATTGTTCTCTTAGAAATATTTATGAAATTCTGATGTAAGAGCTCTCTCATGAATAAATTAACCCATATTTTGGAATACATACTCTTGAATCACTATGGAAGACACATAAGGGACAATTTTCCAGAGATGTCTTCCAAATGAAGGAGAATATTCTATAGACAATAAATGATAAACTATTTTACTACTATGAACGAACTGTAAATAAATGCATGTATATGCCTTTAAATGTATTTTTGAATATTGTATTCCTGTTATATCATGTAATTTAGGGGATTAAAGTAAAACAGTTCTTACATAATATCAGGATCTTAACTTCAAAAACTAATTACGTGTAACAATAGGTTTGTACCACATATTTAAGTTTTTTAATTACTAAATTCATGATTTCAAGAAAATGTTTTCATATAGTATAAGCAGTACATTTTGAATTATTGAAGGATTTATTTAAGCCATAAGTAAAAACAGGTATTGTCTGGTTTACATATTTAAAGGAATTACACAATCTAAAAATGCATGTTGGTGTAAGAATACTATGCTTATCTATATTGCTATGTAAATGGTGTATTCATTTTGAAAAAATTAAAATTTCCATGAACAAGTTTTAAAAGCTGTTTTCAATTAGTAGTTTTGTGTGACAGCTGGAATTTCTACCCACAAACAAACATTCCCATTTCTAATTCTCACTGATGGTTGGACTCGTAAGTATTATTAAGGACCTGTCAATAATTAGCCCAAAAACCTCATGTAAAACCTGTAATTTGAGAAACATTTACTTATCTACAAATCTGTGAATATATAGTCTTATTTCCATATATCTACTTATAGATAAACTATAAAGACTTGTCTGTACTATCAATTCTTTTCTTCTGTAATTCCTTGTCTGTAAGCCTCATATTGTGCAAGAATTGAGAAATATGAGGAGGTTAAAATTATACTTATTTTGTCATGTATGTCATTTCATTATGACATTTCATACTATTATGCAAAAATTCAAAATTAGTTAATAAGTCATATTTTAAAAATAAATCAATCAATAAGATATATGTTGTTATTTCCATGCCTTCTCCTCTTCCAACCCTGTACACATACATGCATATACTCCTACACATCACAAGCACATAGCTGTGATTCTAAGCCTACATCTGACTGAAATTTTTACTTTGTAACTAGGGCAAGAACTCCAAAATACTAAAGCTAAAATGTGCTTTTTTCCTTTAATACTTTTTTAAGATTTCAAAATGTTATACAACCATATTGAAGATGATGCAGAGAAGGTCACACTAATCTCAGGAACTATTAGGAATCTTAACACCTGTTCCTACTAACACTATCCAAAGCTGTGAGGGTCAATTTCAGAAATTCCTTAAGAAGTTATATATTGTAAAATGTGCATTTTTTCCCTGGGAAAAAATATATATTTTTTCATGTGTGGTTTAATTTGTAAAACACAGTATTGCATAACATGTGATAATTAAAGATTGAATACCATACAAAAGTTTAATTATAAAAATCAAGTCTTCCCTTCATTAGGTATCCTTTCCCTAACTATCCCTCTCTAGAGCACTTTAATTATTTCTGCTTTTATGGTTCAGTCTTTTTCTACTGACATTGATTACTAATTTCCCTCCTGTACACACCTTTCCCTTGTTCCATTTAGTCGTTGAACCCTATGCAAAACTAGAATTTAATAAAAGCAAACAGAGTGATTGGAACACCAGCTTTGAGACCATTAAATGCAATTTCTTATTTACTTTTTGTTCATCCATTTATTTATTTATATGTACATTCATAACAACTAAACAATTATATGTGTATGTTAGCCACAAAGATTATTTTTAAAATGAAACTATAAAAATTTATAAAGTGAAATTACAAACACTATAATGTTAAAACTAACAAGAAATAATGCAAATGCATCATTTTATAATATTTATATTACAGACAAATACAGAGCACACACATGCTTATATACACACTGCTATTTTAATAGAATCTGCCGATTCCCAAGTAGATATAGCAGCTGTACAATAGGAGCCTATGATACTTTGTTGCTACAGAAAATAAAGAAGCTATTAAAAATGATTTGATTTGGTCAAAAGAACCAAGGAAATAATGTAATGGGATCACACTGACCCTCAAAATCAATTGTCTCTTTGATTATACCAACAGCAACTTTTTCCTTAGGGACTTAAAGATTTTTTAGAAAATTTTAAAAAATCAGGTCTTAAGGTTATGAGAGAGAGAAGGAGAGAGAGAATAAAGGAAAAATACATTGGATACTTTTTTGTGCAATTAATATCCATGTTTAAAAAATAATTAGAAATTTACCTTATATTCCTTTACCTTATATGCCTTTATTTTGTGAATAAATATATAATTGTAGTTCATGAGGGGAAATGACATTATGGAAAAATTTTACTTGGCAGCTTTTGCAAGAGAACATTTCAGCCCTTATAGAAGTCTGATTCGGGGCAAGGTTATCTGGATGAAGCACGTCAGGCACAGCATATGCACCACCTCACAGTGCTCAAGGGCTTCTTCACCCACAGCTGGACCACACCTGCTTATTAATACCATTGTATTAGTGTAAAAAGGATGTTCAAATTGTTCAGAGACAAATAGTGAAGTACAGTAGTAGAAACAGCATAACGCATGGGCCTCAGTTTTACAATACGAGGGAAAAGAACAGACCAAGTTCTGAAAAATGATGATTTATTTTGTATTTAACTTATGAGTTTTTATCCATAAGGGTATGTATTATACTATCTGTGTGCGTACTTACAATTTTCATGATAAAAGTCAAATACATAAGAAGGATATGAACACATTCTAGCAATTTGGAAATGTACGTAATACATTCCTAGAAAAATACAGCCAGCATTCTAAATATGGTGCATAAGTGAACAGAAAATCCACATGTCCCGTAACTATGGGGCATCTGCACCACAAGTCTGGGGCTTCCCACAGAGAAACAGGTAAACTTGAACAATTTCTCATTCAAGGAACATGTAACTTAAATTTTATACAATCTTTTCCACAAACGAAAATAAGGCGGAATAATGCTTTTTTAAAAAAATAATGTCATCAAAACTTTGAAAGCAAGACAGGAGGAATGAAAGAAATGAACAAAGTGGCCAGTCTCACCTGCAAATATGAACAAAATCTGTTAACAAAGAATCGTGAACAGACTCTGTGAAGCCATGGAAGAACTTTGAAACCCGGGCACCTACACTTCCCTTAGATGTTATAACTTTGCCATCTGGTATAAGTTGCTACTTCACACTACACATAAATCAACCCTCATATTAGACTTAACTGTGAAGGGAGTAAGAAACTGTCTAAAACTATATAATAAAATCAGTATAAGCCAGGCGTTGTGGCACATGCTTGTAATCCCAGCAACTCAGGAGGCTGAGGCAGGAGGATCGTGCATTCAAAGCCAGCCTCAGCAATTTAGCTAGGCTGTAAGCAACTTAGCAAGACTCTGTCTCAAAATGAAAAATAAGAACAGCTGGGAATGTGGCTCAGTGTTCAAGTGCTCCTGGGTTCAATCCCTGGTACCAAAACACATAGTAAGTGTAATGTTAACTTTTAAATTTTTGTGATATTTTCAGGAATGTTTAGTGTAATCTCTCATATAAACTCAGCATAAAAACTATTTCTTAAGGCAGAAATGCAGAAAATATAGAGAAAATCATTGATGTATGTACTAATGTACTCATTTAAGTTAAGACTTTCTGGGCTGGGTGCGGTGGCTCAAGCCTGTAATCCCAGCACTTAGGGAGGCTGAGACAGGAGGATCGCGAGTTCAAAGCCAGCCTCAGCAACAGCGAGGTGCTAAGCAACTCAGTGAGACCTTGTCTCTACATAAAACACAAAATAGGTCTGGGGATCGTGGCTCAGAGTTTGAGTGCCCCTGAATTCAATCTCCAGTACCTCCTCCCCCCCAAAAAAAATAAGACTTTCTGGTCATCGAAGGCTATCGGAAAAATAATGAAAGCATACCTACAGTCTTAGAGAAGTGCTGTTCCTAAGCCCACTTTCTTGTAGGACAGGTAAAAGGGATCTTGTTTTGTTTCAAGAGCCAAAATTCAACTCTAACCAAAGCCTCTAATTCATCTCCACCCTCAGAAAAATCTATGCATGACATTTATATTGCTGGCATTTAAATAAGTTACCAAGTCATTGTTTGGGTTGGGAGTGGGCATGTGACTTTCCCATGTCATAAAATAGTCTTATTTTGTTGTTGCTCTCAACCATTTAAAATGTAAAAATCTTTCTTAACCCTTGAGCCATCCAGAAACACTGTGTTAAATCTGGCCACCTGAGTTTGATGAAGCAAGAGTTATCAAACTTTATGGTTTCATATCTGGTTATAATTTTAAAAAATTGGTAAGAACCACAAAATGACTTATTTATGTGGATTATATCTATCAATACTTGTATTAAAATCAAAGAGCATTTAAAGATATTTTATTAATTCACTTAAATGTTATCATAATAAACCCATCCCATGTGAATATATTTTTAATTGAATATTAACTCTTTACCTGAACAATAATAAATGATGGGAATGTCATTTTTTTATATTTTTGCAATTTTCTATCATATCTGGCAAAATAGCAAACTGCTGGGTTTTCATCTATTTCTATATTCTGTCCATTTAACCTATCACAAGCCATGCAGGCTCATAAATGTGAACTGTTCGCTTTAGAGATCCTGAAAGTGAAAATGGTGAATAACATTTAACATTATTGTGAGAATCATTTTGACCTTGTGGCACCCCAGAGAGCACACAGCACATGCTAGCCCCCAGCCTTGCTGAAACAAAACAGCCAATATTAATGTTGAAACATTGTTTTTGGCAAACCAATATTTGCCTTTTGTTCCTCTCTCTCAGTTTGTTTTATTTGGGACCGAAATTTGTCCCTGAAGCCAGCACCTGGCCACTGACTCCTGGGCAACACAGTCCTCCTCCCAACCACTGCATTCGCCACCACCATTGTCCAATTTTCAGATATTTTTCTGCGTACCACTTTCTGCTTTTCTGAGAAATGGGTGCCATATCATTTAATACTGCTAAGCTGATTCTTTTGAATCAGGTCCCAACATCCATTTCATCTTTTCACTGTCTCAAATTTCTTGTGAGTTAAACATCTTTGCATTTCTTTCTCTCAATTTGAGCAGTAAGAAATGGTTTCTTCATTCCCAAGGTCAAAACGTTCAGGTGTTCATAAGATGTTACTTTGTCATCTATTTCTCTTTGAACTTTGCATTTTTTTTTCCTGCTGGTTCTTGTCCATGTGTAATATAATGTGCTGTGATAGGATTTTCACTCCTCAACCTAAAAACAAGACACAAGAAAAAGGATCCAATTCTTTAGCAAGGAAGTGTCCGTAATGTCTTGTGTTTTGGTAAAGATTTTATACCTCTTAATCAAAATCTCAATACCCACCAACTTTCTCCTACAGCATTTCTTCATCTATCAAGGCGATAAGTATTTAGTGATTGTTAATTATGCACAGGACATGATTAACATATTGATCAATAGAAAGGGAGCATCAATAAACTCCACCCTTCATAGAGGTAAAATCTGGTTGAGACAAATAAAGTAAAAATATTAATTCACTTGCTTAGTGCATTACAAAGATATTTAAGGTGCTTATCAACCACTGAGCTCTTCAACACTTTTTCTGACCTCTCAGGTGGATATCCTCATTTATCTTCTCTTTCCACCTCTGTATTTCCTGTTATCTCTGATTCAATATCTTCAGTTGCCTTGGAAGAGTCATTCTCTCAAGTTCCCCAGCCTCCCTCTTAATTTTTTCCCCCTCTTCTCTTTGATTTCTGTTGCAAATTGACCTAAGTAAACACTGATTTTCAGCAATTATCAGTTCTGTGAATAACAATAGCCCCCAGCAAATAGTACTAAGCAGAAATTGAAAAAACAAAAAAACTTTGCTTCACACTTTGCTGATAGGTAGTGAGTGTAGTTAGACAGAAGGAAATTTGGATTAAAATCTGACAAATGGACAAAATGTAAATATTTATTAGAAAAAGGGAGGGAGAGGTAGCATTAGCATACAACCCGCTCTGCTAGTTAAAGCAGGTAGCCATGCTCAGGCACGTGAGTGAACTGCATGAACTCCTAGTTGCATGCATAGGAGAATCTAGTACAGCTCAGCGAATATTTCCGTTGAGACAAGAAGTAAGACTCCTGAGTGGAGAGAACAGAAGAAGATAGCTCCAGAGCAGGGCCTTGGAGGACAACACTACTTTGAAGATGCAGGAACATCAAAGTTGTCAATGTCTATTTAATATATCCGTAGTTATGTGCATTAAATGCATTCTCATTTCATCATCTGTAAAATTAGTCTATAGTCCTTTTGCTAATCAATTTCTCTTTTTTTGAGTCTTTGAATTATTATATTAGTTAATGTAAAAGTAGTTACTGATAGAATGTGGATTGTTTATCAGGCTATTTCAAGTGTTGTCTTTTGTGTGTATTTTTTTATATTTATTTTATTTACTTATGTCACTTTATATATGATGCTGATACTGGTCTTGGAAAATCAGGATGGGGACCTTGTTCCCCAGGTGTTGAAGATTAAACATCAGAGAAATTAGAGGCAAGCGCAGAAAGTAAATTTTATTTAAGGGATAGGAGAGACAGAGAGAGAGAGAGAGGGAGGGAGGGAGAGAGAGAGGGAGGGAGAGAAAGAAACGGAAACAGAGACTCCTGAGAAGCGGAGCCAGGATCCAGAGCTAGTACCTGTGGGAGTGGGGGTGTTTTGCTTCTTTAGAGATTTTAGGTGTCCTTTCTTCTCATGCCTATGTGTCCAAGTGGCAGGAAGACAGCTGTCCAGAGGGTGATTACTTCTGTTGGAAAATGCCATTCTTTTCCTCCCTCAGAGGCTGTTAGCAACCTGTTGAAGGGGAAGTGCTATTAACCTATTCCCTTTTCTTTCATAATCAGCTACCTGTACTTGGCCCTGGTCTCAATGCTATATCTTACACAAACTGTGCTGCATATGTTACAACAGTGCCTCTGTGTAATTTTCTATTTGTTAAATTTCAATATCTGTTAAATCTGGTTTCACCTTCATATACACAATATCATTAAATGCTTTGCCTGTAAAATAGTAGTTTGAGGCTTGGGAATCAAACATGGAGTTGAATCTCAAAACACCTAGATTTAGTATAACAATCTTTGTACTGGGATTAAACCCTTGAGGAAGGGAGTCTCCCACTGAGGTAGAGAAAAGATCTCACTAAGTTGCTGAGGGTCTTGCTAATCTGCTGAGGCTGGGATCCCAGATGTGAACCACCATGCCCACTGCAAACATCTAAACCTTGAATTTGTATCCCATGTTAATAACAGCTATTTATATGATTGTATGATGTGCTTATGGAAGCTCTTGTGAGCCATATTTTTTAACTGAATGTAAGTATATTATTATGAAATAAAATTTTAATATGGTATTAAATTAACATAAGTATGAGTAACAGTAGTAATCCAATCCTGAAATCTCATCCATGTAAATGAACAAATAATTTTCTTTCTGTATAACAAAAAAATTATTAATAGTTTATTTATGTATATTAGTTTATGAAAAAAATGATTGAATCACATTTTAATAAATCATAGATAATTTTTACTTTGGATTTATGTAACCCTTGTGGAAAAAGGGAATATTTATAGTTACTAAATTGTATCAGTGAACAAGAGTTCTAGGAAAAGATTATCTTTTATGTGCTTATATGAAACAGCATCTATTTGGAAAGGATAAAATATAATTTAATGAAAGGGACTTTGCTCTAGTATTTATAAGACCAAACTTTCCACATCATTTATAATCTTATGATAACTTTCATAAGGCAATTAACCTCTTTGATCTGTGAAGTAAATATATCATGTTATAAATAGAAATATTATGCAGTGATCCAAAATAACAGCTGACCTATGAAAGCTATATTTCCTTTTCATATGAAAATCTAAGGCATACAAGAAGAATTAAAATGCAGTATGTTTTGCTCTCCCAAATGTACTATATGCTATTCATTTTGATATGAATAACAAACCTTCTTGGACTTTCAAACAATGCCTTCTGGGATGTGTTCTACGATGCTTATGTAAAATATCTTGCAGATGCTTTATTTCTTTAACATTTGTAAAATTTGGGCCTCATCCTCAGGAGTCTTCTGTTTTGTTTAAGGGCGGATAGGGTAAATGTTGGTGCAATCTCATTAGCATCAAAAAATACCAAGTTGATCAGATAGTAATGCGAAAGCAAATACACATGTCTTGTTATAGAGTTACCTAGATTTTATTCTAATGCTCAATAGATGAAAAATATGTTCAGCAATTACATGTTCAAGTTAGCTTTCGTAACTCTGTTCAAGATCATACAATTCTTTAAGTTTTTAGAAATGATTCCTAATTTTTATAAATTTATTTCACATGTTGCCAATAACTTTCAATTAATTTCAGGGAGTTCTCTGTTTTTTTTTCTAGCTTGTGAATGTATTATTTTTTAAATACTTGACATATAAGTACCTATGTATTTTAATTAAGTTAATTAACTGTGTATTTCATCTAGTAATTGTGTGTTATCACTATGTCAATCTCATCAATATCAACTTGAAAAGACAAGAATAAAACAATATTTTTTGTCAATATAAATATTAGAACAACATCCTCTTGATCTTTTGCCTCCTGTGACCATGTTTTATTTGGCACAAAAAACAAACAAACAAAAAAAATTGGAGTATTTCTAATTTACAGTTCACACTCCACATGTTACCAAGAAGGATTGCCTTTAAAATCCAAGCTAAAATACGTGACTATGTTCACTATGTTTAAAAACTGTGTTTTTTCCCACTGACATCTGTAGCTATATTTTGATGAAAGCTGGAGACTTGCGTTTTTGCACTACTGTTATGCATTCTGTGGGATGAGAAGTCCTTTAATTCTGCAACTGAATGCTGCTTCTGTCAGTTGCTACCTATATCAAAATATCACCTAACAATTTGAACTTCAGTGATGTCATCAAGGCAATGTAGTGTGTAACTTGATGAATGGTCTTCATGTTTCATTGTTAAAATTCATATGAAATTCCTAATATAAGGCTTAGTAAATTGGCTGTATCCAATATTATTAGGCAATAACAATATCGTATTTTAATTTTTCATACCACTTGGCTTTTGTGGAAAAATCAGCAAATAATATCCATAAAGCTTGGGGGAATTTTTTAAAAAATATTACTTTAGTAGCACTAATTCCACATACTTCTAATTGTTTTCTCTGATGCATACTGTACTTAGGTATAAATATAGCATATAGCCAGTTTTTAAACTATTCCAAATTTATGTCAGAAGCATTTTTCCATTTTTGGATATGTTGGTATTTTTCTTTTTTTTTCTTTTTTTTGTGGGGGGGTACTGGAGATTGAACTCAGGGGCACCCGACCACTGAGCCACATCCCCAGCCCTATTTTGTATTTTATGTAGAGACAGGGTCTCACTGAGTTGCTTAGCGCCTTGCCGTTGCTGAGGCTGGCTTTGAACTCGTGATTCTCCTGTCTCAGACTCACAAAGTGCTGGGATTATAGGCTTGCACCACCGCACCTGGCTATGTTGGTATTTTTCATAGTTTCATTGTATTTATTAAAATTGGGAGATCAAATTTATTTCATATAATTAAAAAAGAGAATGGCATGTACATAGGTGTTAGCAGCACTCATTTCAAAAGCACACAAATGCACACATAAAAATAAAAATGACCAAAGATAAATAAATTCAAGTTTGAAAATATCCATCAGAAGAAACTGAAGTATAGAAACATATGATGGAAAAATTTTTGTGGAAATGGAAATTGTCACATATTAGGAGTAATACAGAAATATAGTCAAGAACTTGCAACTACTTAATTTGCAGGCTCAAGGATAATTAGTTGATATTCAAACATTGCAGAGTCAGAGTTGCCCTCATTTCAAAGTGATGCTAATGGTTAGAGCCATAGAATTCAAAGAGATCCTGTAGTTTGAACATCTGTGACCAACAACAGACACCTTGGATAGAAGAAACCTGCTGGCTCATTGCCTGATTGACCTGAATTTCCTGTTACTCTGGACCCATCCTGAACTGACAGGGCACTTTCCTAACACCACAGGAATTTGAAATGACACATCAAACCTTGACATACTAATGCACATCTCTGCAAAATAAAAGAAACATACAATGGTTGAGTGTAGACTTCTTGAACCTTACCAAACATAAAATTTAATTTAACATATTTCTCTATGTTCCTCAGCACAGTGGATTTAACAAACAGAAAAGTAATCATGCAGGGAGAAGTGCCATGTAGTTATCCCTCAGATCAATTTACATTCTGAATCACAGAAATGGAAAGATTTCACTTATCAAGAATTTCAGTTGAAAATATGAGTTTGCTTTTTCTCAAAGACTAAAGTGAAAACATACAATATAACCCACACAAAAAAATTATGAGTATCCAACAGAAAAATGTCTCTGCAATCAGCAATGAATGCGAGGGTTCTGAGGGATGTAGCTCTTTGGTAAAGTGTTTACCAACATGTCATGAATTCAGTCTTCAGTACTAAAAAAAATAAGTTGGATCTCAGGAGTGAATATGAGGAAATGATCGCATGGCCTTAAAAATATGAAATAAACAGATTAAATGAACTATACTTTGGAGCATGACTAAATTATGTAGCTCTAAAGAATGTAATCACATTATTTCTGTATGATTACAGAATTTTGATGACTTAATTCTAGAATTCTTTAATAATTTTAGTATTTTTTGTGATGTCTTGATAAACGAGAAGATGTAAACTAAATGTAATTGTATAAATACTTGTATATGTTTATGATATAGTTTATGACACAGTTTGATTCCTGGTTCCCAAGAATTCTTATGAAACCAAAAGTGATCTCATTTTCATATGCAGTATATATTTAAATGTACTCTTAAACAATGCTTAATTTAACATTTTGTGTAATTAATATATAATTTATGATTATTAATATATAATTCCTAAGTGTTCTAGGAAAAAATTCAGAAATGGGGAGGAAATTTTTTCTCCAAAAAAAGAATTTTAGCACAAGAATGCATAGCAGGACTTAAAATATGTATCCCAAACCTCTCTATAATCTCACATTTTCCACTCAAAACAAGCACTTTTAGTAACCATATTAATTTCATTGTAGTGTTGTAGCAAAGTACCACAAACCAAGTAGATTAAAAAAACAACAGAATTTTATTCTTTCACGGTATTGCAAGCTGAAATTCCACAACCAGGTTTTCAGAATTTGATTGGTTCCTTCTAAGTGCCTGGGGAAGACTGATTATAGGCATGTTCACTAGTGTCTTATATTGGACCACCAATTCATACTATTCTTAGGTTTATCCATCTGACTCCATCTGACTCTATATTCATGTGGTCATACATTTGTATGACACCATTTATTGGGACTGTGATACACGCTATTCCATTGTGACTTCATCTCAGTTACATCTCCAATAACCTATTTTCAAAAAAGGTCAGATTCTAATACCAGCAGTTAAGGCTTCTATATATATTTGAGGGCATAGTCCATTACTGAAGACCAAATGCACTTATTTGTGAGAGATTTCCTTGACCAAACCCTAGATGATGATGATTTCAATCATTGCTTGTCTATTACAAGACTCCATAGCAATTCTTGTTCATTATAATAAAAATTTTAGTTTACATGTATGGAAGTACATCATAGCTATTAAAAAATATATGTAAAATGGGAGAAAAACATTTTAGGCAGATTAGTAGAGTGATAGAAAATTCCAAAAGGGAAGGTTCTTTGAAATTTACTTTAATTTGAACATTATCTTGAGAGTTTGTCTCACGAATTCAGATATATATTTGCAAGTAATAACTGCACTATAAAATAATAGAAATGTTTATTAACATTAATATTGGGTGATTGTTGTACAGATACATCCTTATTGGCATCATCATTCAGAATCAAACTTAAAGCTTCTTTAAAACTATTGGGATATACCATTAGCAATTCTTAAATATCAATGTGATTTTGTACATTTATGCTAAACATACTGAATTTTTTTATGGCTACAACTATATTTTCTATGTCTTGAGAATTGCATTTTGATTACTGATCTAGGACTTCAACATTGCCGTAGCTTCATCTTCTATAGCAGTTTATTTATTGTTTAGTTCAATGTAGAAGGATTTATTTCTTGAAGTTTTAATAATTTCCTATATATAGACATATATCGCCTCAAAGAACATTGGGTTTAACTGATTTGTAAGTTTTTTTTTCCCTGTATAAATTCCAAAGGCCATGTTTTATGAAAAGTATTTAAGTTATTTTAATATTTTTATTAATATTAACTGAAGTTCAAGCATTTAAGCATATTTTAACCCATTTGAGAAATTTATTGCTGCTTCTAATGAAACATAAAAACTTACATTTGCGTAAAAAAGGCTTACCAAATATCTGCTTGAACTTATTGATTATATATTATTGTTGAGTATGCTTGATAACTTTCTTGACATAATTCCAGATTTTAATGGGCTTTAAAAGTAGTGCTGGAGCTACTAAAACTCTGTTGAGTAATTTGGTCTAAAAGGCTTTGTATTGGAGTTCATGACTAAATGAACCACAAAATTATGGAGGGCACTTGCAGATTACTGAAATGGAGTAATATTTATAAACATCTGAAATAATGAGTATGACCTTCAACTAGGTGACATCTTGTAGACACCACAAAATGGATAGTAAAACAAACAAATAAAACAACACTTTTTTCCCTCACTAAGATCTTTAACCTCTTTGCACTGACTTAAATTCATGAGCATGTCAACTCCCAGGCCAGCGAGTTCATGGATTACATTCCAGGCCCATCTGTCTTCTCCCACAAAGGAAATAAAGAATCACATTTTATCGGGGTTATGACTAGTTTCTTAAAAACACAGTACCATAAATCCGACTCTGTTGGATACTTGTTTCTTCTGAAAGTGTTTTGGTTTCTTTCATGGCTATTGGACAGTTTAAGTGTCTTTCTTCATTTTTCAATCATTTATGATAAATTAGACATTGTTGGAAAAACATACTTCATTTGAGTATTTTATTAGCAGAATAATAATAACCATTGTTTTGGTTAATTTTAATTACTCTCTTCTGTGTTTTCAGTTTCTTTATCATTGATGTTTTTGTGTATTCCTTTTTTTTTTTTTTTGGTACCCGGGATTGAACTCAGGAATACTCGACCACTGAGCCACATCCCCAGCCCTATTTTGTGTTTTATGTAGAGACAGAGTCTCACTGAGTTGCTTAGTGCCTCGCCATTGCTGAGGCTGGCTTTGAACTCACAATTCTCCTGTCTCAGCCTTCCTAAGTGCTGGGATTACAGTAGCGTATTCTTATTTTTACATTTAAGAGCATTGAATGCTTTATTATTTTACTCCTTTTCTTGAAAAGGCTGGTCCCTGAGAACTTTTTATTTAATTATTTTTAATCCATTTGTTTTTGCCTTTGTACTTTATTCCTTCTGATTTCTTTTTTCTTATAACTTTTTATATTTCATATATAAAATGCTTTTCACATATTTACTTTTTCTTGAATAATAGCAAAGTTTTTTAAACATTATACTTAGGCTGCGTCCCTTGCAACAGCCCACTTTCAAAGATAAAACTAGGTGAAATATTCTTATTGGGTGAACATAGTTTAAATTGTATCACATAACAGTAAAAAGGTGAATAATAGATAGCATTGTTTGTTTATATTGGCATAAGTAGTTTAAGCACCTTGTAGCATAGACAATTGTAACATTGAGGATATTCCCATCAGGCTTTTCTCACCACCATCTTAGTTTGCTTACGGTATAACGAGGCCATGGACATCTTAATTTCCTCCCTGAAGTAATCAGTCACAACACAAGAGAATGAGCTTCTGTACCCAGTATAATTCTTAGTTTTATGTGTCAACTTGGTTGGATCGTAGTGTCCAGTTATTTGGTCAAACACTAGCCTAGATGTTTCTTTGGATGTACTTTATAAATGTGATTAAGATTTGCAATCAGTTGGGTTTAAGGGAAGATTACATTCAAGATAATGGGTAGGCATCATCCAACCAATGGAGGGCCTTTGGAGCAAAAGCTGCCTGAAATTTCACACATAGGAAAGAATTCTGCCTCAGACTATGACATGGTATCATGACTGAGTTTCCAGCCTGTTTGTCTTTCTTGTGGACTTACCAGTCCCCATAAACTGACTAAGGAAATTGTTCACCAGGAATCTCCATCTGTCCACCCACCTACCCAGGTGGGTCCCTTACTCTGAAGAACACTCATTGATGAACATAATTAACCTTTTTTTTTTTTTTTTTTTTTTTTACAATTTCATGATTGGCCTTATTAGATAGGCTTTCATAGTGAATCAAAATCCTCTCTGTTCTTCCAATAGGAAGCCATGAATTGATATGGAAATTTTATTTGAAGACTGCTATGCTTCTTGAACACCACCCATGAAATTTGAGAGGTTTTGCTTTTTTTATGTTTATTTGTGTCTTGTTTAATTATTTTCCTTCTTCAGGATCTGAATGTATCCTTGAGCAATATGTCACTCAGAGATCAGAACCTTGTCTGGCGTTCTCACAATGGACTCTCTCTCTTGAACTTAATATTGGCTTAAGTCTCAGGATGTCATTTGTGATGCATGCTTCTTTTTTCTGTGAACTGTGATAATAAGAAAAAGACATTTCACCCTTCCTCAGTCCACAGCACACCACCAGGCCACCAGGTGTCCTTCAAAATGCTAATGGTAAAACCATGGCCAACATATGATACTTAAGGACCATTGCTGAAATTATATGAACTTTATATAGACTTAATTAGTGACTCTGAGAAGTTTATTATCACTGACTTTTCCTTTCTTTTTGCAACTTTCTCTTCTTGATGCCATAAGCCAGCCAGGCTATGCAGCGTTAGTTCTTTTGACTTTCTTCTTCTGCCTCTAAAATACTCATGTGCTTAACTCTCTACAACGACAACTTATGTGAAATCATAGCTTCAGTGATGACTTATATCCTAATAGCTGCAGACCAAAGTGAATCCCATACCCACAAATGTATGACTGACCAGCTGCCCGACTCTGTAATATGCAAAACTGTAGAACCCAGTCATGAAAGCAGACATCAGCTATTTTGAAATGATCCAACGTCACAAAAAGCTATCATGGAAAAAAATGTGTGCATCACCTCTGCCCCATTTGTATTCTATTCCAGTCTTGTTCTCAGGGATTTTATACATTTCAGTAAAGTTCTATTATCTACTCTATCTGATAAGCAGGTAAATTGAAGAAGGGACTTCTCTTGTTAACATCCAGAGTGAATCATATACTTTTATCCGATTTTCATCCTAGTAGTTCATAAAAAAAGGTTCATATTCCTGTATGACCACTGCCCTTATCCTAATCCATCTATTTATTGTATGACAGGAACTTTAAAAAATCCTTTTTATCAACTTCACCTTCTCTAGTCACATCCTGTCTTCTCTATTGATTTTAATATTCATGCTAACATGCTTATGTCAACCCCAACTTAAAATCATGTAATAGCTCCTCAGTAGCTACAGGATAACATTTAAACTCAATACAAAATAGTAGCTAGAAAAGTTATAAGATATTATGTAATCTCCTAAATCCAAGGTCTGATTCCTCACTTTTCTTCTTGGCCTTTGTACCCAAGTCATGGTATGGTTAATGGTGTATATTAGTTTCTATTGCTGCTATAACAAAACACCACCATTTATTTTCTTAAACAATATAAATTAATTATCACATAGTTCTTGTGGACCAAGAGTTTGGGTTTACCTGGATGTTTTCTGTGCCATAGGTTTCACAATGCTGACATCAATGTGTCATCAAATGGATTCTTATTGTTAAGACTACAGAAAAAATTCTGCTTCCAACCTGACTCAAATTTTGGCATAATTCTGTTCTTTGTGGCTGAAAGACTGAGGTCCCCATTCCTTTGCTGGCCACTAGGATCTTCTTTTTTTGTGTGTGTGTGTGGTAGTGGGGATTAAACTCAGAGGTACTCAACCACTGAGCCACATCCCTAGCCCTATTTTGTGTTTTATGTAGAGACAGGGTCTCACTGAGTTGCTTAGCGCCTTGCCATTGCTGAGGCTGGCTTTGAACTCGTGATTTTCCTGTCTCAGCCTCCCTAAGTGCTGGGATTACAGGCTTGAGCCACCGTGCCCGGCTCGCCAGGATCTTCTTTTGCAATCCTCTGAGGAACAGCCTGACTGGCCATTAAATGGCCACTATTGAGATCTGTTAGAGGACTCTAATTGGTGTGGCCTCTCAATACATATCAGCAGCAACATCTTGCAGCGTGGGATAAGGCTTCAAATCCTTGTCACACTCGGAATTTCTTTGGATTCCCTCTCCACCACATCTCTGACTTCTGCCATAGCTTGTGTCCAATACTAGCTGGAGAAAGTTACCTGCTTTTAATGGCTCGTGGGGATAGATTAGACCAATTTAGATAATAGAGGGTAATCTCCTTAAGGCCTGTTTTAGTTTGCTTTTTTAAAGTATCTGACCAGAATAACTATAGAGGAGGAAAAATTGATTCAGGGGCTTATGGTTTCTGAGGTCTTAGTCCATAGAAAGCTGGCTCCATTCCTCAGGGCTCAAGGTGAGGCTGAACATCATGGCGGGAGAATGGGGCAGAGGGAAGCAGCTCAAGTCACGGTTATCAGGAGGCAGATAGACTCTGCTCTCCAGATTCAAACATATACACCAAAGCCACACCGTAATTCTCACCTCCTCCAGCCACACCTACCACTTCAGTTGCCACTCAGTCCCTGTCAAGGGATTAAATCACTGATTGGGTTAAGATTGTCACAATTCAGTAATTTCCCCCAGAACCTTTTTGCATTGTCTCACACTTGAGCTTTGGGGGTCACCTCACATCCAAACCATAACAAGACCCTTAACCTAAGATATATTTTCAAAGTCCCTTTTGCCATGTAGTATAATATATCCCCAGGTACCAAAGACCAAACAATAAACATCATTGGGAGACCCTTGTTCAGTGTGCAGGATTTATTCCTTCCTAGTATATTCACATGTTTGCTCTCTCCTAGCTCCTACTTCTCTTTTGCATGCCTTGAAGACCACTTCACACCCCACACGGCTCAGCTCAAAGGCTGCCGCTTCTGAGATCACAGACCTTCTTAAACAAACTGTGTTTAAGCTAATCACCTCCATTATGGTGATTAACTTATTTTCTTGTACTCATCACACCTTTCTGTTTTCTAGGCTATAAAACTTGTGATGAGATGATTCATATTACCTTTGCTTTACCATGGGAAGTATGTCCTAAACATGTGAAAACTGTATGAGAGAATGCATTATTAAAATATCTATATGAGCAAATCTGTTCTCATAGTTTTTGTCATTCTTATTGAAAGTTGGCATACATTATATCTGAGCTATGTTAGAATTATGTGCTTTAGCTTTTAGTTTTCAAATGAGCAAACATATATACCTTTAGTGCCACATGATGCAGAGAACTCGATTGGAGGAGAAATTTCAAGCAGAACTCATTATCCTCTAGCTCAGGTTAGGTACAAGTGGTGTCTGTACTCCATAAGGAAAAATGGCCTGCATGCTTATAGTCTGCAGGTATAGGAACACCCATGTGACCAGGTAATTATGGAATCTCCTGGCTGTGAAGTACTTTGTTAGTAAAGGGCAACCTCTGGAGCCCAGTTATTGGTATAATTTTTTCTTCAGTTGAGCTAACTTGGAAATTTTGTGTCAACTCAGTCAGAAGAGGTAGAAAATGAACCTTAGAAGTATCCAAATTTTGTACTTAGCAAACTCAAAGTAAACAATTTGTTTCTAAAAGGCAGTCTGGCCTAGTAGGATAATGTGATTTTACAGTCTCTAAAATCAGCAAACATTTGTTGGAATCCAAGATATGACAATTATGAGTTGTGTTCCTTAATCTCCTTTGGGAAAAAGAAGTTGTAAAATGTTTTCTCTAGTAATCATTAATGATATTGGATATATTAAACTAAAAAAATATATCTTAGTACAATGCTTGCCTGCAGCAAGTGCTAAATAACACATATAGAAAACCAATATTCAATGACAATTAACTTTACAAGTCTCTTTCATTTTAAAAATAAACTTTAAGATCTCAAAGTGTTCCTTGAAACCAGCAAAAAGATAGTCTTATTAATTTTATTTCATGATGAATAAATGCTAGCGTAAAAAAACTTTTGCCTCCTAAGAACTAAGTTATAAAAGAAATGATGAATTTTCTCATGTTTCACTTGTTAGGTATTGGAAAATAATGTCTACATTATTATTACTATTTAGCCTTTTTTCAAAGCAACACTTTTCAAAGGTAAGACATATTTAGCTGCCAGAAGAAATATGAGAAAAATAAATTAGTCAACAAGTCTAGGAGAGAAACTCTTCTAAGCTAGAGAATAAAAAAGATATGAAGTTGTAATTTTGAAGGCTCTTATTTTAGTTATGATGAAAAATGCCAGGAGTATTGGGATTTATTATTATTATTATTATTAGTAGTAGTAGTAGTAGTAGTAGTAGTAGTAGTAACAGCACCAGTAGTAAAACTGGGGATTAAACCCAGGGGCATTTTCCCACATCCCACCCCCTTTTTAATTTTGAGAGTCTTTTTTTTTTTTTTTTTTTTTTGATCTTGCTGAGTTGTGTAGGGTTTCACTTAGTTTCTGAAGCTGAGCTCAAAATCACAATCCTCTTGTCTGTGTCTCTGGGCTAGAGGTGTGTGCCTTTGCGATTTTGGATGTACTCTAAGTTACTGTCATAAATAGTTCTAAAGCCCAGGACTAATGTACTAGTTTAATCCATCCATTTAAGGAAAACAAAACAAAACTGAAAAACTACTCCTAGAGAGTGAATAAAAACATATTTCTATATGAATGCATTTAATGCATTAATATTGAATTTTTAAGGATGGAAGAATATTAAAGAAACAATGTCACCATCTATTGTCAAGGTCTAGAATACATGCATTTGGTGTATTTAAAAATATTTATAAAAATATTTGGGTGAGCTTCACCGAAGGATAATGTACTATCAAGGCCAAGGTTATCTAATGATCGATAAAGATAAAAGCTGTTACCATTATGGACAGTGCTTGCTGAAAACCTTCAAGAAAACAAGGGCATTCAGATGCAATTTTGAAAAGTAGATTTGTGGGAACAACAACAGAACAAAACTTACAATGACTAGTTGAGGAAAACATACAAAAGTGTTTTTCTCTCTCACATTTTCACTAACTCCATTTTAAAAAGAAAACATTAAAGAATAAAATATACCATTTTAAAATAATTTCTAGATTAAGTTCCATTTTGTCTTGAAAATTAGTACTTTTAACACATAAAATCTATGGCAGATGATATACAACAAATATACTTATTTTGTGTCTTCACACATTGTTATAAAATATTAAAAGGAAAATGTCATTCAGATCTAACTAGAAGCTCAATCTTTTTAATTCACTTTTACTTTAAATACCAACTTTATTGTATAAAATAAATATCATTATTTTAACAGAATTGTGTATTTCAAATATGGACAATGGGTATATTTTAAGAAATCAGCCTTCCTTAAAAGCTAAATAAATAATAAAGAAACATGTCTCTATAGAAAAATATTTAAAACTTTTGTCCTTATGATTTAACCATGAATTTCAAAACTGTGGGAAAATGTTAAAATTTGCATATACTTTGCATTATATTTATAAAATAATTTATTTTAAAATCAGTGTTACTAGGAATTATAACATATTACAATAAAATGAAATGGAATTTAATTTTACATTTAAAAAGAGAAATCAAAAGAAGTAAAAAGTTTCTCTTAAGAGAACTCCCATAAGTGACCACAGCATGGCAACTGAGTACTATATTTAATTTTAACAATTGTGAAAAATTCCTGTTTTAGTAATTTAGAATGTGTCATGCCACTGTACACAGAGGTTGCTTTTTCTTCTTTGAACTCTTCTGACGCTTGGCAGCTGCCAGCTCATGAATGATGTAAATGATAGTTTCCAAAGACATTTCCTTTCTCCATTTGTTGAACTACACTGTCTTCAAGATGCTGTTCAACCTTCTGTTTGCTCCTTTAGTGATTATAATTCCCCAGGAACTGAACTCTCAGTTCCGCTGCACATTTTGTGCTACTCTATATACATAGTATCATGTTATACCTTCCTCCACTCTTGTCCTACAGTACACATTCAGGAACTGTCCAGTGAAGAGAGTTTAGGCAACTCAAAACAGATACTTCAAAATGAAAACAGAAGGAGAGTTTGGCACATAATTCTTGTTTCTAAGACAAATGTTTTCATTTATAAGTTATTCCAAGCTATTTATTTATAATTGGTCTCATAAAATATTTACCTCAATATATACTACATATTAAGAGTTACAATATCAGTTAATAAGTACAAATGGTATCCCCTGTTCATAGCCTTGAACACTATAGTCTCTAAATGAATATGTCAATTAAAAACCATCTCCAATAACAAATATAAACCAGACATGACCCAGCTTTGAATATTCTTTCTGCATTATCTAAAAGTTTTCTTTCAAAGTCTTACATGTGTGCTTTCCTCTCACTATAGATCACAGGCAGGAAGAAATTTTAAATCCCCTAAATCTGTTTTGTTTTTACCCACTTTTTGAGATTTTAATAGCATGACTTCCTCACTGTAGAAATAAAGTCTTATTTCTGTGCTATTAACTCTGAAATAAATAGCAAGATAACAGTACTAACAATAAAGTATATTAACATGCTTATCAAGTGTATTATTCAATATAGATTTTTGTGTTTGTTGATGTAAAAGATCACAATTAATTTTATTTTTCATTCCAACTTGGAAAAGGAACAAACAAATATGGTGTGTGTAGAAAGAAATTTCATAGCAATGGAGCATAAAATGAAAGCTAAGGAAGATGGCATATCAGTCTCGATTTTAGACACAAATATAAATTTTACTTCAATTCTATTAATTGCTCTAAATATGTATTTTTTGAGCTCTGTCTTCAGTTATACATTTAGAACCATAAATGAAATTAACATGAATATTTCACATTGTCTCTCATATATTGAAGCTAAAACTAAAAATGTTAACATGAATGTAGGGTAATGATTCATTGAGATTGAGAAGGAAGGGGTAGGAAGAGTGGAAAAGAGGTTGAATTTGACCAGTACACCCTGTATGCATGCACTGAAATATCACAGGACCCCATTAATGTGTATGTTATTCAAAAATAAAGATAACATTATATTAAAACAAATATATAAAAATAGCACAGTTAAAAATATGCATTTACTGTTATTGAGATTTATTAACTACAAGAACAACTTTCGTGTTAAAAATTCACCCAAAGCAGGGTTGTTTTATCAAATTACACTTACTACACAAAACTAAAGAGCACTGATAGAAATCGCTATTAGTTTTAGTTTCAGAATTCTGAATTACAAATAAGTTCATGTTTTAAGACTACGTAAACTTTCTATGACTGACTTAACACTGCTACTAATGTTCCTGCTTTTTTTTCCCCCACCTATTACCACTTAAGAAAGAAAAAAAAAAAAGATTTGAAATTCCAAATGCTTGCTGAGTCCTTCTCTCATGTTTTAGGCATTTTGCTTAAATTCAGTAGCTATTGATCTTTCTTCTTCAGAATTAAGAACAGGAAAAAATAAATGACAAATATCAGATGCATACTTTCTCTCAATATTCATAAAGTACTGAATAATCATATTATTTTCTTAGACTGTAAAATTAAAAAATTTTGTGTTCTGAATAAAGGATTTGTCATGACATTGACATTCAAATACAGAGTTAGGCATAAAAATTCTGAACATTTTTTATATGCTTACTCTGTTTAGATTGCTTAGAATTTTAATTTTAGGTTTGAATGTAGATTGTTTTAATTTAAGAATTTTTTTTAACAGAAAATACATAGAGAACAAAAAAATGTTGACCAAGGTCAAGAGGTAAAGAAGTGAGTAGGAAATGAGGAGATCCAGGCAAAGAGTATAAAGTAGCAAATATGTAGGGTGAACAAGTCCCAAGATCTAATATGCAACATCAACACTGGGACTAAAACTTGTAATAATCTATTATATTCAATCTTTTTGCTAAATGGATAGATTATAACTATTCTTGAAATGTAGGGGACTAGGTAAGTTGATGAACATATTAATTTGTTGAAATAGAGCAAACATTTTACTACATGCATTTATCTTATACCATGTATGTCATTATATAAGCATGATAAAATTTATTTTTGAAACATTGCTTCTTTGAGTTTTTAAAAGCAAAATAATTCAAATTTTTTCATCAGATTCAAGTAATTTCATTTATTTTTTAAAAACTTGTTCTAATTAGTTATACATGACAGTAGAATGCCTTTTGATTCATTATACACAAATGGAGCACAATTTTTCATTTCTTTGGTTGTACATGATGTAGAATCACATCTGCGTTTTATATGCAATCATATATGTACTTAGGGTAATGTCCATCTCATTCCACCATCTAAGTAATTTGATTCTTCTTCTGCCTTGCTACATTTTTTTACATCCTTTTGATACAAGTTTTGCTCATATACATTTCCAAAAGCTGCTTTGATTTATCCTGATTCCTTATCATGAAAAACATTTAATTTTGCAACAACTAATTTCACAAGACACCCACAAATGTGTTCACATGAAATAATTATAGCATAAATAATTTTTGTCATTTAAAAAATAGTAAATAGAATATTTCATGAGCTGAAAATTATTCTTATTTAACCATACACCTTAAAGAAGATTTTTAGTGTCCATCCTGAGAATTTACAATTTAGAAAATGTCTGGATCAAACCCTAAGGGAATACTTTTCTCTGCAATTACTCTTGTTTATCATCCCTTTGATTTTATTTAACACATTATCTGACAACAAGAAAAGATCCATGACCTTAATCTTGCTGATCTTCCTATATCCATTAGGCAAATGCCTAATTTAACAAATGAGTCTTGTGTTTTGCCCTAAAACTAGAAAACTCATTTTTCCTCAAACTAATCAATGAAACTAGTTTAGAGAATCAGATTTTTTTTTTGAAGAAAGGAAACAGAAAAGAATGAAAGAGAAAAGACAAAGCATCCCTTGAGGATAGTGTGCAAAGAGGAAAATCACATTATAAAACTGAATACATTGTGTAATTACTCTAAATGATACAGTGTCTCACATCATCACTTACAGTTGAAGACTTTTTATTTATTGTCTGAACTTTTATTTGCAGATTAATAAATCTTAGACACAATGTGCTCACTATTGTGTCTGAGATATTGCACATATTTTATCAATGTCAAATTAAAGTCATGTGCACGATGCATGGTTGATAAAATTTTTCTTGCTACTATTCTTACAATTTTAAAAGTCTAGAGAAATCTTGAGAATCACATTTGAATTTGTTTCTGTATTCTCTAAATAAACACTGAATTCACTGGTTAACAAGAAATCTAATTTTCCAAATATTTAAATTTTATATTCAACTCTAAAAAATATATTGAAGTACTGTGCAAACACCTCAGCATGGATGTCCTTAAGTAAGGAATGTGATCAAGTCAATGTCTCATGACTCATGAAATCTATAGATGTGCTAGAGATGCTAAAGATACATACAAATTACTGTTAAGAAAAGTCATGAACTCAGCTAAGAATTAAACATAAGTTCTCGACAGCTCTTACAAATTCATAGACTGTCATATCAGCTAAAGAGCACTTTTTTACAATTTATGAATATCTTCTCAATCTTCCATACTTTTAATAACCATACCTAATCCTCATTCTTTCATCAAACTCTTTCCTACATTCCAAAGACACTTTTGACTTTTCAGCTAGCAAGGAATGTGAAGAGCATTTACTTAAGGAATATCCATTGGAAAACGAAAAACAGGAATTTAATATTAATGTGAACCAGAGAACACAACTAATGCTAAGAGGAGACATTGTGATACATTGGGTCTTATAGAAATCAGAGCTGAAAGTTTACTTAAAATCAGAGCAACTCTATATAGTAAAATATTATTTTAATTATATACTTCCTAATGAAGCAAAATAATATTAAGAGTAACTATAATAAACTATAAGAGCAAATAGTCATTTTGTGGATTTCAGTTATGAAACTTTAGCCTCATCTTGCAAAGTATTCTCTTTACATTTCCATTCCTGTTAAAACAAAAACAACACAACTACAAAAAAATTTCATTTTTTTTTCTTTGAATTTCATGTTAACAAGAAATGCCAGTTAATTTTGTTCTTCCTGTTGAAGAAGTTTCCCTTGTCCTCATTGGACAAATATCTTGCCACAAAACACTGAGTCATCAAGACTGGCCCTACTTTAGTTCATCCACCATAAGATGAAGCCTCCATGTGGTAGAGAAAATGTTCTGACTATGGCAGGATGGATTCTCAAGGGGATTTGAATTATTGCTTCTCTCTCAACAGTGCCAAGGCTTTTTAATTTATACAACACGATGTCTCTGTGAATGGTGATCCGATTCATAAATTTCTACCTACCAATTGAAAGAACATGATTCCTCAAACTATCACCCTGATCACTGTCATGTGATCAGGTTGCATAATAATTGTTTATGCATTCCATTAGCCTAGTCATCTCTTAACACTTACTCTCCTCCTCAAATTGAGTTGGTTTAAGAATATATTTGTATTTCGTATATTTATATCAAATACTGAGCCCAATTCTGGTATATATCTGTTGCTGTTTAAGTGTTTATTGGATAAATTAAAGTTTATGTTATTTAAGGGGAGAATATACAAAAATAGATATTTAATAGAATTATTTTATATTTCTTTAACTTTTATTCATAAATAAAAACTTTTCTGATACTTGAAACAGGATATATTATAGGTGCATTGTTAAGCCAATGTACTAAGAATTTTAGCCACTAAAGGAAAAGGAAAAAAAAATTATTCTTCATCCAGTTGTTGCAAATTGTATGGTAAAGATTATTTAAATAATTTCTTGTAGAACTTCCTAGATTCAGGGGCTATAGATTTGCATCAAGTCACTGAATACATTAGATATTCTTAGATTTAGTGTTAGGCTTATTGACTTTTCTTAAGGTAAAAAAGTAGTATTGAATTGAGATGTATTATTCCTGTTCCTTTAAAAATTTATTTTCAGGTGTATTAGTCCTAATACATGCACAATTATTTGTAAAATTTATTATTTTGAAATTTGCATGACTTTTTAAAGATTTATATGTGTGGTTTTTATTAATTAATCACATTGAAATTGTACTCTAATATATTAAAAATAAATTAAATAAAAATAAACATTCACACATAGGACCTTAATGGTTTTGTAACTAAAGATTATTTCATTGAATTTACTATTTAAGGAATTTTCTATGACAATGTTATTTTGATTTTCTCATTAAAGGTTAAAAGTGATTTGGTGTCTCCATTTAATTATTCTAAATAGAGAATAAAGTTTTGGAAATTTAAGTCTAATAATGTTTAATATGCTTTACTTTCATGTCAACTCATTCTATCTCTATAATCTGTATTTAGAACATAATGAGCTTGTGATAATTGATTGCTATTGATGTAATTTTTCATCTGGATACTAGCAAGATGGTAAAAAAAACTGTTCTTGTATTTTAAAATGAAATTTGAAGTGGAAGCCTGAAGTCCTCGGTATTGGAATAGGCATGGACTTTTGTGACAAGATCCCCAAAGCACAGAAAATAAATAAAACTAGACAAACAGGATTATATCAAATTAAACAAACAAACAAACAAAAAACAAATAAGGGCTTCTGCCCAGCATAGGAAGCACTCATCAGAATAAAGAGAAAACCTACAGAATGGGACAAATTATTTCCCACCTTTTTTTTTATCTGACAGATGGTTAACATTCAGAATATTTAAGGAACTTCACAAATTTAATAGAAAAAAAAGTTAAATAACCTGAGTAAAAATGAGCAATAGATCTAAACAGATACTTCTCAAAAGAAGACATAAATAACCCACAGATGTATACCAACATGCCCCACATTACTAATTATCTGAGGAATACAAAATAATACAATAAGATATCACCTCACTCCAGTAAGAATGGCTATCATCAGAAGATAGAAAAGAGCAGTACCGGTTAGAATGTGGAGAAAAGGGAACACTTGCTCAATGCTGTAAGAATGTAATTTACTACAGTATGGAAAACAGTATGGGGCTTCCTCAAAAACTATAAACTAGAATTATTATATGAACCAACAACCCTTCTGCTGTGTATATATGCAGAGGAAATAGGATCAGAAAGAGATATCTGCAGTCCCATACTTATTGCAGAAATACTCACAATAGCCAAGAAAAGAAACAGCAGAAGCATTCATTTACTGATAAATGGATGAAGAATACCTGGTAGGTACACACAAAGGGATGCCACTCAGTCATGAGGAAGAATGAGATCTTTTTGTTTAAAGGAACATGAATGGCATCAGACAGAGATCACATGTTAAGTGAAATAAGCCAGGCACAGAAGGACAAGTACCATATGATATCACTCATTTGGAATCTAAAAGAGTCCATCTCATAAAAATTGAAGGTAGAATGGTAGCTACCAGAGCCTGGGCATTGGGAGGAAGGAGAGGGGAAGAAAAAGACTAATCAAGGATTTTACATTGCAGTTAGCAAGAAGCAATAAGTTCTGGTGTGCTATTCAATAGCCTGGTGACTATTGATAATGATGATGTACAGTACAGATCAAAAGCTACAAAAAAATACTTCAGAAGTTTTAACATTATAAATGATGACTGTTGACTCCAGATTCTGTCCAGTATCCCCAGGTGTAGGCAAATGGGAGAGTTCCACATTGGTAGATGGAGGTCCACACAGGAGCAGCAGCCAGGTGCCCTGCTATTATTCAGCATTAGAAGAGAAAAAAATTATGGCATTTACAGGTAAATGGATGGAGTTGGAGAACATTATGCTAAGAGAAGTAAGCCAATCCCAAAAAACCAAAGGCCGAATGTTCTCTCTGATAAATGGATGCTGATCCATAATGGGGGAGGGGGTATGAGAAGAATGGAGAGACTTTGGTCAAAGGGGAAGGGATGGGACCCGGGGCCAGGAAAGATGGTGGAATGCGATGGACAACAATGCCCTAGGTTCATGTATAACTGTGCATATGGTGTAACTCTATACTGTGTGTAACCAGAGAAATGAAAAGTTGTGCTCCATTTGTGTACAATGAATCAAAATGCATTCTGCTGTTATGTAAACCTAATTAGAATAAAAATATATATTAATAAAAATGATGACTGTTGGCCTGACACGGTGGTGCTCACCTGTATAATCCCAGTAACTGGGACGGCTGAAGCAGGAGGATCATGAGTTCAAAGCTATCCTCAGCAAAAGTGAGGCTCTAAGCAACTCAGTGAGACCCTGTCTCTAAATAAGATACAAAATAGGGCTGGGGATGTTGTCTCAGTGGTCAAGTGCCCCTGAGTTCAATCCCGGGAATCCCCAACCCCCCCCAAAGTGATGACTGTTTGAAAAGACAGATATATTTACCCTGGTTTAAACATTATTCAAAATGTTTATGTATTGAAATACCACATGATACCTCATTAAAATGTGTGATTTTTATGATCCATGTATTAGTAAAACACATAATTAAAGAAAAATGAGAATTTTATAAAGCTAATAAAATATACTTTTTTATTAATGATCCTATAACTATATGAAAATTCAGAATGTGGGCATGTAATCTTTTTAATATTAAATATCTTTATCATACAGTCTGCATTTATTTTTAAAAAATACACTTGCAATATTGTTATAATTATTTTTATAAAATAATTTTTATAAAAATTATATAATTTTATAATTATCTATAATAATTATAAAAATAATTATATTTTTTCTGTATTTCCTAGATTGAAATTATTTTTATGATTTGTAGACTATTGATGGATATTATAGTTATGGTAGCATACTTCATCATAGGTACTTCATTGTTAAGCAAAAACAAATACTCTTAATTGAAAAATGTCATGATATACATTTTAGAGACTCATATGTGGAAATTATGAGCTAAGAATAAATAAATACAGTAATAATTGTCCAGTAAATTTATTAAGAAAAAAATTTGTGTTATTGTGAAATGCTGGGGGTTTTTTGCAAGAATTAAAACAATATATTACAGTGTACATGAATGAAATTTATTTTTGAGATAATTTAAGATTGTCTCAATTTGTGTATAAAACAAATTTAAATAATCAAATGTATTATTAATATTTTAAAAGCAAAGAAAAAATTAGAGAATAATGGAAAAAAAGATTTACATAATGTTACAGTGATTTATTAAGACAGGATAATTAGAAGAATATTAAGAAGAAAGCTCAAAGTCCAAAGGTTTTCCATATTTAAAATTTTGGGCATTTCAAAGAAATTAAGTTTCAGAAAATAAGTTCATCATAGTATTTGTATTATATACACATAAACTGCTTTACTTTTTATTGTTGAATAAAAGTATCTCCAAAGTATCACATGATTGATACCATAATATCAATTTTTTAAACCCATTGGTATAGTTGTATAATTGTTCAATAAAGGACTTGCCCTATAGAAACCAACTTGAAAGTTCATGAGTTCTATTCACCCTAAAATACTTTTCCTATCTTTCAGTATGAGAAATTAATTTCACAGTGAGAATGTGGAATAGTTTTTTGAGAAAACGCTTGAGTTGTAACCTCAATTCACTTGTCCTGGATGATTTGAGAAGTACTGTACTAAACAAAGCCATTCCAAAGCCAGGTGAATTTAAACAAATGTTTTATAATAGAATATATACTAGCTTCTAAATTTCTGAAGAACTGCAATCTAGGAGTCCTACATTTAAGTATTTGTATTAATTAAATGCCTTTATATTCACACATAAGAAAGATGTTCATTTACGAAATATATTTGTTTATCTCCCTCTATTTAAAGTAAGTTAGGAAGTCCTATTGTCAAAATGGGTCAGAAGCTCAACTTGTTACTTTTTTAAGGTTTCACAATCTATACTTTTTATTAATATTTTAACAACTATCACTATGCTCCATGCAAAGCATGTCAAATTATATGCTTTGTTGTGTTTGGTAGTACCCTGGGCATGTAGCTCATTCTTCAGGTGGGAAAATGCTAATACTGATACTGCAGAAATAGCTGTAATATTTATTTCCAAAAAATATCTAAATAAATAATTAAAAACACCATTCCATATTATCTTCATTAATATTTTAATTAATTATTATAAAGTTTTTAAATTTAAAGAAAACATACTCTTTAAGTTTGGGTACTAAGATACTAGTCCTTCTTATCTGTGTGTAGAATTTATGGTGGTATATGAAAGGCAACTTCTTCCGAATAAAGAGACAACTTATGACCTTAATTCGTCATCTTACCTATTCTTTTATATATTGAAATACTTAAGCAAAAAATTCCAAATAAAATATTTCAACTGAAGAATATATGCTATGTATATATGTGTATATTTTTATTTTATATAGATGCGTGGATTTTAAAAGTAACATGGCACTAATATCCACTTTATTTTCTAGTCAGCGAATTATTGTAGAAAAAAAACCACAAGGAGTTTCCTCCTTTTGTCCTCCGAAAGAAGACAAAAAAAAAAATTTTATCTCGCTGTCAAGAGGACAAATCTTGTAATGTGTCTACCAAAAGAAAGATTTCCTTTTCTTCTGTCTTTGGGTGGAATTGGAAGGAAACATAAAGAGAATATAAAACAATTGTGTAGATCAGAGGCCTAGGAGAGTCACTTCTCTGAAATCAGCATAGTATGAGCATTTATTTTTCCATAATTCTAAAACTTTATCATACTAATAAATTTTTTTTCGTTTCTAACAAAGATAGTTTTAAAAACAGCAAAACTAATTCTGCATATTTCTTGTCAAAGCTTCACTGATTTTCAATAATTTCTCCATGTTAAAATAAAACATGTGTAAGCATTTCTAATGTGTTTAAACTAACAATTAGCAATAAATTGTCAAAATATGTTTCTTGTGCTTTCTAAAAAAAAAAAAAATCTCCAGTAGAGAGCCGTAGTAATTTTCCCTCTTGTGTGTAAGGACTGTAGTTATTTGGCATGAGCTCTTGCTCCCTGGGTGAGAACTGATTTACCTATGGTTAAACACAGCTATTTTCTTTTGCAAGTCACAAAGTAAGCATCATGTTACTTTTATAAAGAGTAATTAAATAACTAAATAGTTCATATAAACATGTCAAATTTCATTCCATATGCTGTCATGTTTTTAACATTGTTGATTATATATAAATACATTTTAAGTACATTTATACACATGTAAATAGATTTTATGCTCACAAAAACTTATTAACACCCCAAGTAAAAGAGAGTAAATGTATTTCTTAAAATATTTTTGAATTATTAAAATATTAAATTCCAAATCTAATCAAGGTTTATTCCTTTAGTTCACCACCAGCTGTATTTTTGCAATATTTTATGAAAAAATATGTGACTTTTAGAGTAATAAGGGGACTTTACAGACATACTCATGTAGTCTGTCATGAGAAGAGTTTGTATTTTATGAACATACCTGATTTTCATAATTAGTATTTCAGGATATGCTCTGGAATGGATCAATTCTTTCTGTGTTAAGTGAGTCACTAAAGCAGAAAGTAAATACACATTTTACCTTTGAGTTTAAAATAATGACTAGAAAATACATTAAAAGGATTATCTTTTTTTGGACACATCCAATTTTATATTCTGTCATAAAATTATATCTGAAACTAGTTTCATAATGATACAAACAAAAATAATTAATACTACAAATTTACTAATGGTTGTACTGAGAACATTCTAGGAACAGCTAAGCTTTACATTAAATTTATAGGGTTGATTGCAAATCAAATTTGATAGTTAATATTGAATATTGACATGTCTGATATAATTTCCTAGAAATATAATTCTTATGATGACAATTCTTGCAAGTATATGAAAGCCTGCTGAAAATGTGGGTTAGTGTTAATATTGGAGCCTCCTCATTCCTCTGAATTTCACTGAAGCAAGATTTAGTGTGAGCCGGGTACAGTGGCGTATGCCTGTAATCTCAGCACTTTGGGAGACTGAGGCAGGAGAATTATGAGTTCAAAGCCAGCCTCAGCAATGGCAAGGTGCTAAGCAACTCAGTAAGACCCTGTCTCTACATAAAGCACAAAATAGAGCTGGGCATGTGGCTCAGAGTTTGAGTAGCCCTGAGTTCAATCTCCGGTACAAAAAAAAAAAAAAAAAAAAAAAGATTTCATCTGTGTTAGTCTTTCTTAAGCCATTCCTGAGTTTTGCTGCTATTTGGTCAGGTGTGCCTCTGAAGACAGTTATTTCAGTAGAGTGAGAAGTTATTCTTCCTTTGATTCTTTCCCTGAAATATTTGACCTTAGAAAGTGTTCTCAAAGAAGTTTGTGCAATAGTGTCATTTTCAAGGTCATTAACAGTCCTTCATGATTACTATGAAAAATTGTTCTTAGTTGACAAGATAGTTAAAATAATAGGTATTATGTCTCTATTAGTTAATCTGTATTTTTTCTTACTTTAAAATAACCCAAGTTCTTCCAGGGTGGAGTGATCCCAAGTCAATATTTTGAAAGTCAATTTCATACTAGTGTCACCCCATGGTCATTTTTTACTGACCATTCATCATAAATTATAATAGTATTGAATGGTGGATCTAAACACTTCTAAAATGGCCAATATTAAGTACTCATGTTTTTCAATTAAATAACTATATTTATTAATTAGAATTGTTTTATGGGGCATTTGATAATCACTTTCTCCCATAACAGACCTATTAAAAGATGAAGAATTCTAACAATCAGTGAAAACACCTAGTGACAATACTCTTCAATTATATCTTTTAATTAGAAAATATTTTAATCCATATATGGAGACATAATCTATAATTTCAGCAACTTTGGAGATTAAAGTAGGAGGATCATAAGTGAAAGCCCAGCCTTGACAAATTAGCCAGACCCTATCTCAAAATAAAAAATAAATAAAAAGTGTTGGGGATATAGTTCAGTGGTAGGTAAAATGCTCCTGGATCCAATCCCCAGTACTAAAAGAAATACTGAAAGTTAAATTCAAAAAAAGAAAAAGCTACTAAGATTGAAATCATACAGAAAATTGTGCATTGTGCATAGACTAAATAATAATATAAAGAATTTAAAAAATAAATATTTTAGCCCAACAACATTTCAAAAGTAATAGCATTGAATTTAAAAATACTTGGTGTTAATAAAAATAAATGGAAAGATATATATTTTATAAGACACATCCATTAAATATAGTTTTCATGTATGTAGTACATTCTATTTATTTTGTTCATTCCTTTAATTGATGACCTCATCATTTTAACTTAGAAGTAATGTATGTTCCGAACTTTTTGTCAGGTTATACTTGTGTGTCTTCAGTTAGTTTCAGAGAAATTTGTCAATGTTTCAACACCTGAGAACATTAAATAGGATCAACTCTCCAACATGCTGTGAGAGTAAGGATATCTAACAACAAAATAATCTATCAAATATTAGTATGTAGCTTTTAAAATGAAATGAGTTGAACAAGAGAGAGGGAGAGAGTTCCTTTGGAAGCAATTATGATGTAACTTCCACCATTTTGTGGGACAGTCAGAGAAGCGATCCTCGCATGCATGAGGTCAGAAAAGAAAGGACTTCATTGGGACTCCTGCACGTTGAATAGCTTAAGGAATTATATGAGATGCTAAATCAATCTGAAGTGCCAGATGAGGCCGGAGACAGAAGTATTGGGAGCATAAATGTTAATTTTTTTGTCAACTTTACTGAGTAAAATGGTGTCTATATAGCCAGTAGAACATTATTCTTGGGTTTCTCTGTGAGCATGTCTGCAGAAGAGATTAGCATTTGAATCAGGATACTGGTTAAAAAAAGATTTATCCTGACCCATGTTGGTGAGCATTATCCAACCTACTGAGCACCAAGTAGAAGAAAAATGTGGAGGAAGAGTCAGTTACCTCTTTCCTTGTTCTTGAGTTGGCACATCCATTTATTCCTGCCCTGGGATAATGAACCTCCCTCTCTAAGGCCTTCAGATTCCTAGGCTTAGGACAACAACCCAAAGCTGGGAAGGCTGGCCCACGCTTGTAATTCCAGCACTTTGGGAGGCTGAGACAGAAGAATCACGAGTTCAAAGCCAGCCTCAGCAGCAGCGAGGTGCTGAGCAACTCAGTGAGACCCTGTCTCTACATAAAACACAAAAAATAGAGCTGGGGATGTGGCTCAGTGGTCAAGTGCCTTGAGTTCAATCTCTGGTATTAAAAAAAAAAAAAAAAAAAAAAAAAAAAGACAACAACCCCATCCACAGACCTCTGGCCTCTGACTGAGTTATACTGATGCATTCACTATGTCTCAAGCCTTGGCTGCAGACTGAATTACATACTGGATTTTCTGTCTCTCCAGCCTGATGATAGCATATTGTGAGACTTCTCAGCCACTATAATCATGTGAGCCAGTTCTACAGTAAGTCTCCTTTTATGTAAATAGATAAATCATTTTGATTCTTGTTCTCTGAAGAATCCTGACCTGTCCAGACTCATCCAGGGAATCAATCTTCATATCCATACAAAAGTAGGTGCTGAGAGAAGAGGGAATAGTTTGATTTCAGTAGACCAGGTATTTGCAATGCAGATTTTTTGAATTACCTTGACAGGAATATTGCAGAATCTTTACATGAAGAGTGAAGTGACTGAGAAGAAGGGAAGACTGGTAGAAGCTCTGATAAAGCAGAGAAGCTAGAAGTAGCCAATGGGAGATGGATACGTGCACTGCCTGGGGAATGCATTGTGATTAACTCTTGCAGAAACATCGCTTAATCCATATGAGGTCTAGGAAATAAAAGACAAACACTACAATAGGTAAGAAAAACTATTACACTTCAACGATTGAAGAAAACAACAGTTTATATTTTCTTTCGCTTAAATATGCTGAGTATAAACTTCAAAAGTAAACACAAATCTGAAAGTGAGGTGCAGCAGCAATGTTGAGATCCTCATCACATCTGAGGTTAGTTTTCGACAAAGCATGGAGTCGGGGTTCTTCTCTTTATCCTACATGCTTTATTTACTGAAGAATTGCAGACGTACATACATGATGGAACTCACTCTATGAACTTACCTGAGTGCTCTGCTACTACTTTTTAAGATAAATTCCAGATAAGTAATAAAGCAAGGCAACAGTGATACATTGCATCTTCTGCTCATTCAAGTGAACTAAGCTGTTTGACAGTCTATAGACATTTGAAATTCAACAATTTCTGAAAAGCGTTTAACTGCTAAAGATTTTATTATCACTAAATTTGATCCACTCAGGGCAGTGCCCTTTTGACTGTCACAGACTTCACATTCTTCTTCATCAAACTGAATAATCTTAGGTTAATACTATGTTTAATGTGAATATTCTGAACTTTTTATTAATGAGACCAAAACATACTTTTTGAGTATTGGAGATTTCTGATTATTAACATCCTAGATTACTTTGCTTTCTGGATTCTTTTCAAAATTGCTTATTTGGTTGACCTAACTCCAAGGAAGTTTTTATAGAATTTTTTCTTCAAAAAACATCTTACAGAGGAACAAATTTGTTCTTTCATTTTATGATCATTTCTATCACAACTTTTGAAAAAAGCAAATTGAGCTAATCATACATATTTTTGTAACTTATTTATGTTTATTTACATCATAACAGTATATACTTAGCTATATTTACTTCAAATTGAGATATCTTTTATGTATATGAGAGATTTAAGCTGATATTGTAGCTGATGTAAGAAAATTATTTTACAGATTTGTAATGTAGTTTAAAAGAGTATGCATGCTTATTTTGCTTCCAAATATCATAAAAATTTTCCTGATAAATAAATTTTCACTTTGTGAAAAAGACTTCACATACTTTCTGAAATTGAGTCTTTTTTCTTTGAGAAAAGAGAAAATTTTATTTGAAAAGCATGTTAATTGTTTATATTAATTTGTTTAATAATGAGAAAAATGGCAATACTATGACAAAATACAAGTATTTAAACATTTTTTCAAAGATATAGGAATTTTTATGTAACATTTGGTTTCTTTATACACATTTCTACATTGTTTAATACAAATGCAAATTATTTTTTAGGAAATCTTTCCCAATATAAAATATTACCCTGTTAATAACCATTGTTATTATACCTTGCTTGGTGTGTAGAGAAATCAAGCATATAATGTTTGAGTACATTTTCTGTTGCTATAACAAAATATCTGAGGCTCATAAATTTATAAAGAAAAGATGTATATTTAGCTTATGATCCTGGTTACTGGATAATCCAGACAGCAAGCTTAAGGACCTTTAGCTGCCTCCAACTACGGCAGAATAGCAGAAAGGGAACTGAATCCACACAGAAGGGGCATTTGTGCAAGCTAAGAAGCAAGAGACTGGGGGTAGGAGGTATGCTCACACTTTGTATAATAACCCATTATCACAGGAGCTTGTCCAACCCCATAAGACCTGAATTGTCCTTTTCAAGATTTCTCAAAGTACAATCCAGTCACCTTCCATTCAATTCTATTTCTTAAAGGTTCTCTACCTCAAAACTTCCACAAAGGACACCTGAAACTGGGGAATACACATAAACCATATCCAAGTATAGAATTTTTTCTTTATCCTTTCTTTCTTTTTCTTTTTTCTTTTCTTTTTTAGTACTTAGAATAAAACTCAGGGCCTCACACATGCTGGACAAAACTTTATCTCTGAGTTATAACTCAGCACTACAGTCTTAATACTGATTTTTAAAATGTGTTATTTTTGAAGAAGTACAGTAAAACACAACTTTCCTGAAATGCTTCTGTTATGATTTAGAGGTGAGGTGTTCCCCAAAAGCTCATGTGTGAAACAATTCAAGAAAGTTGAGAGGAGAAAGATTGGTTTATAAGAGTTTTAACCCCATCAATGATTCAATCCCCTGATGGGATTAACTGAGTGGTAACTGAAGGTGGGTAGGGTGTGAATGAAGGAGGCAGGTCCCTGGCGGCAAGGCTTTGAGGTATGTATTTGGTGAGCTGAACTTAGTCTCTCTGTGCTCCTGATCATCCTGCGGGCTGCTTCCCTCCACCTCAGTCTTCCGCCATGGTGTTCTGCCGGCTGTCTATGGACTGGGAACTCTGAAAACATGAGCCCCTAAATAAACTCTTCCTCCTATACAATTGTTCTGGTCATGTCTTTTAGTTACAGCAGCAGAAAAAAAGGCTGACAAAAATACCTCTTTTAGTTAAGGGAAGGATAATGGTGGGCCCAGACCAGAATGTTAAGACAAATTCTATCTGGAAGGACACTGACTCTCTCTTTGTTGTGGGGAAACTAGTGATGTATGTAAGAACTGGGCTTTTTTGTTTGTCTATTTTGTGCTGTTTTTTGTTTGTTTGTTTTTGTTTTTTTGCATGCACACTAGGACAGCTGAATATTTCTCATCCAGTGAACAAAATGAACTAAGCAAACTGATAATGTCATCACTCTGTAGCTAACCTGTAAAACCCTTCTCCTTGCAGTATGTGGTATCGAATTGAGATCACTATAGAAAGGTAAGTGCCATCTATTCAACTAGCCGCCACTGGACTAGGTGTCATGAGGGACAGAGGTGCTCTTTGTCCAGTTTGTCCAGTATCACTGCTGAACTTCCTGGAGTAGAGCTGTTAGGGATGGAGGTGCTAGTTGGAGAAGTACCATGAGGAGCGGGGGTGCCATCTGTCCAGACTATCCCACTGCACCTTCTGATGAGCATTTTTTAATAAACCACATGATGTGCTCACAATGTACAGGTATTTTTTCCTGGTCTCTTGGCAACTTATATCATTGCCCTAGCTCATCTAGACGGTGGATGATACATTGTAATTTTTAAAATATCATTTAGCATAATGTGTATATGAAATAAATTTTAAGTACATGATAACAGCTACTTTTTAGAAAATATTTTAATTTCTCAGTATGAGTAAATGCAGGAAGTAGATTCTAGAATATTCATTTTATAGGCCATATTTTACTTTCAGGATTCATGCTTTCCAGAAATTATAAGCTAAATGAAGTACACATTTACCCTTAAGATCTAAACCTTCTAAATGCTTTTAACATAGTATTTCCCAAAGAATGTTATCATAGATGCTCAAGCAGTCATTACCTATTCCACTGAAGTTAAGATTGTCCAGTCAGCACAATAACATCTTGTCTGCAACCTTGCTGATCTGTATAAAAGCCAATAAATACTGTATGTAGTGTATTATCTGAGAAGAGCAATCTTGCCCAGGACACTGAGGGATAGTTCCTATCTTCCTTCAAGTGCTTTCATGAAATATTTACTGTGCAGATAGGCCAGAAGTGAATTTCAGTTTAATATCTGCTCTCAGCTGTGCATGTGTTGAAGCATGCATTAGCCTTTCTATGTACATTTTTTTTTTTTTTTTGGTACCAAGGATTGAACTCAGGGGCACTCCACCACTGAGATCCAGCCCCAGCCCTAGTTTGTGTTTTATGTAGAGACAGGTCTCACTGAGTTGCTTAGCGCCTCACTATTGCTGAGGCTGGCTTTGAACTCGTGATTTTCCTGTCTCAGTCTCCCTAAGTGCTGGAATTACAAGCATGAGCCACCATGCCTGGCTTCTATGTACATTTTGAAAACAGGATTTTGACTTGTAAAAATAAATATAGTCAACAATTAATTATTTGTAATGAGTAGGAAAAACAAGCACTGACATAAATAACTCTCTGAGTGTATATATACACACATACATATATAATATATATAATATAATGTACATAATGCTCCATATGTAATATATATATATACTGCATTACATATATAAAATATATAATAGTGTATATATATCATAATATATATATGTATATATATATATTTTTTTAAATTGAACTCCTCACTTCCATAACCAGGGACTTAGTAATATAGTAATAATGGATCATAGCTAAGAAATGCAATGCATATGCAAATGTAAACTGAAAAATAGATGAACTGAAGGCTTCATTCAATGTGAAATTAATCTTGCAAAAAATAAGAAAACCTTTAAATGTACTAAAACAGAAAAGCAGAACCTTTCACATATAGGGAAGGGAAAAAATAATTTCTTTATGCATTGCACATTATAATAAATAGTTTCTAAACTGAAACAAACAAAAGTGACCTCAGTACAACTTGAATTGAGTTGAATATTTACAAAGATTCCATTACCTATCTACTCTGTTCTGTAGAGAATCTTTATAGATGTATTTTAATAACAAATGCAAAAATGTCATATTTTAGGTTGTTTAAAATATGTAATTTTTTTAAAAATTAAAAATAAAAATACATAAATTTATGTCATTTACATCAGTGATTTATAATTCAGTATTTCAGTACTTTTTCAGGCAATGTAGTCTATTTTGAGGAAGAATAATAAGGCTGTTCTCGTTTTTCATAAGGTCCTCTATTGTATAAACATTTTATACTAAATATTGTTTAAATGTGTGAAAAAAATGCAAAGTAAGAAATTCCTCTAATTGCAAGATATGGCAATACATCACATTCTTTAGGGACACATACCTCTCCCTGTTTTGATTGGTGCCCCCCTCATCAGGTATCGCCTCCTTTGGTGTCTACTTATAATTTTTCTTAGAAAAGATGATATGTAAACAACTGTACAGGAAGACAAGTCCTGGCTTGAGAGTTGAGACAACAGAATTTTTGTCTTTAATCCACAACCAGCTGGCAATGTGCTTTGAGGCAAGACAAGTGACTGTCACTTAGTGTCCTTATCTATAAAAAAGAGTAAAATATTCCTAGATAATAAGACTTTCTAGCTGTTAGTGTCTGTGGACTGTTTCCTCATCTTATTTTAAGAAGCCATGTTAAAAATCTCCATCACCACTTCACACTCACAGCCACACCACAGTGGCTTCTGCACTGCCGCCTTCAGACCCATAGTCCACAGTCGATTTATTTTACATTTGGCTTCTTAGAACTCTGATGTAATGGAAAGGTAATATTAATACTTTTATGTTTATAGAGAGGAACAGAAATGGAAATGCTTTTTAATTTTGATTTTTTATTGAAAATTCAAAGGATACAGACAATAACAAAATATAAACCAAGCTTTCTTTTCTTGGAATGATCTAAAAACATCAATTCAGTTCCACAGATGTATAAGATAGATGCTCTCTCTTACTTACAGTATTAATGAATTTGAATTTACATATAAGACTTAGGCATGTGAAACATTCTTTAAAGGGGAAAAATATTTCTCTTCTACCATACTTTCCATTTATATCTCATTATTATGAAACTTCCCTGATGTTCCACTAAATCTGTAAATTTCATGTTTATCAATAAGATTCTTAGAAAAACTAGGTACATTCTGCCAATGAATCTAGCAATATCAAAACTGCCCTTGATCCTTTATTCTGAGTATGTTTACCACAGTACTTGGGCTTCCCTAATGGAGTTATCAGTTAGGTTATGGATCTGCTGAGACATTTTTTATCCAGTTATCAATTACCGACTTAACAAGCTTAGTCCTCAGGGAGCAGTTTGAGGACAGATTCTCTTGGTAAACAGAACCTGTGACTCCTTCTGTCCCATGTCACACTTTAGTCCACTTTGAGTTGATTTGCATATATGGTGAGAGGGAGGACCTACATTTTCAGCATATGCTTGTGGGTATTCATTTTTGTCAGTGTCATTTATTGAAGAGATTGCACTTTGAAGAAACCACGTTCTTTGCACCTTTGTTGATGGTTAGTTTAATAAATGCATGGATTTATTTCTGGGCTTTTTATTGTGTTCCATAAGCCTAGGTGCCCTCTTTATGTCTGTACCTTGCTCTTTTGGTCACTGTAGTGTTATAGTACATTTTAGAGTTTGGTGGTGTGATACCTTCAACTTCTTTCTTTTTGCTTAAGTTTACTTTGACTATTTGGTGTTTTCTCTGGCACTATCCAAATTTCATTTTTTTTCCATTTCTACAGCACATGTCATTGGTATTCTGATAGGTTTTACACTACATCTATATTTTGCTTTGGATTTTAGAGACATTTTAACAATATTATTTCTATTGGAGCATGAGGTTCTTTATATTTATTTGTGTCTTCAATTTGTCTCATCAAAGCTTTATAATTTCCAGTGTAGAGATCTTTCACTCCCTTAACTAAACGTATTCCTAGGTAATTTTTTTTTCTGTTTCTATTACAAGTGCAATTGACTTCTTGATTTCTTTTCCAAGTAGTACACTCAACATACAGACAAATTGCTAATTTTTCTTAATTGATTTTGTATCATGCAACTTTCTGAATCCATGAAATAATTTAAATAATAAATAATAAATGCTCTACTTGTTCTTTGTTGTATGCTTTAAGGTCTTCTACATATAAGACGATGTCTCTTGAAAAAAGGTAAAACAGCATATCCCTACTCCTTTCTAATTTGAATGACCTTTACTTCTTTTACTTGACATATTTCTCTGTATAGAAGGCTCAAGATTTTGTCTACTACAGTGCTGATAGTGGCCAATTTTGCCCTTTTCCAGATCTTTTTTTTTTTTTTTTTTTTTTTTGGTACTGGAGATTGAACTCAGGGGCTCTCAACCACCGAGCCACATCCCCAGCCCTATTTTGTGTTTTATATAGAGACAGGGTCTCACTGAGTTGCTTAGCGTCTCGCCCTTGCTGAGGCTGGCTTTGAACTCCTAATACTCCTGTCTCAGCCTCCCTAAGTGCTGGGATTACAGGCTTGCGCTGCCGTGCCAGGCTTTTTTCCAGATCTTATAGGAGAATCTTCTGACTTGTTTCCATTCAATATGATGGTGGCTGCAGGTTTGCTATATATGCTCTTCATTTTTTTTAGTTATATATTTTATCTAATTTGGAGAGTATTTATCATAAAAGGATGTTGAATTTTGTCAAACACTTTTTCTTTAGCTTCGCAAAGATCCTGTGGTGTCTGTGAAATGGATCCTATCAATAAGCTGTATTTATTGATTTGTATATGTTGAACTATCTTTGCTTCTCTAAGATAAATCCCACTTGATAATGTTAAATAATCTGTTGATGTGCAGTTTAATTTGTTTATAGTTTTGCATCTATTTTCCTCTTTTATCTTGTTGATCCTCTTGTATTTATTGGTTGTGTTTTTGTTTAGTTTTGGTATCCAGATGATGTTGCTTATTTCAAAGAGTTTGAAAATATTCCTTCAGTTTTTTTTGCAAGAGTTTAATGAAAAATTACTTCTTGAAATATTTTGTACAACTCACCAGTAAAACCACCAGATTTTGGAATTTTCTTTGATGGGACATTTTTCTCTATTGATTCAGTTTGTTAATTCACTATTGATCAGCTGAGATTTTCTATTTCTTCTTAATTCAATTTTTAAATATATTTTAGTTATAGATGGACACATCTTTATTTTACTTATTTTTATGTGTTGTTGCAAATCAAACCCAGTGCCTCACATGTGCAAGGCAAGCACTCTGCTACTGGGTCACAACTCCAGCCCCCTTAATTCAATTTTAAGAGATTATGTGTCCAAGAATTTGTCCAATTCTTCTAGGTTTTCTAATTTGTTTGCATACAATACTTCATAATAACTTTTTTTTGTCTGATATTAGGTGTAATGTCTCCTTTTTCATTTATAATTGCATTTGTATTGTTAGCCCCATTTTTTTACTTTGTCTGGCTAATGTTGGGTCATTTTCTTTAGAAAAACTGCTTTTTGATTTGTTTTCTTTTGAGCCATTTTGTTTTTTAGTCTCAATTTCACATATTTATGTTCTATATTATCACTTTTCTTATGCAATTACTGAGTTTAGTTTGTTCTTTTTTGTAATTCCTTGGGGAACAGCACAACATTGTTTCTTTGACATATTTCTACTTTCCTGACATAGTTGTTTATTGCCATACATTCTATTTATAGTATGCATTTGCTATGACTACAAATGCAATTTATGCCAATAACCTATGTCAAGAATATGTCACCTATGTCAAAATACTAATACCAATATGGGTTTTGGTATTTCGATTTTCTAATTTTATTTGTTTCAAGAAATTTTAAAATGTTCTTCTCAATTTTTTCATTGGCCCACTGATCATCAGAATCTGATTTAATTTCTCTGTGCAATTTCCAAAATTTTCCTTTGTTGATTTCTAGTTGAATTATATTGTGGTCAGAAAAAATACATGAGATGACTCATTTTACTTTTTAATTTGTGGATACTTATTATGTGGTCTAACATGTAGTCCAATCTGAAGAATACTCAATATACTATTTAGAAAATTGTTTGTTCTATACCTGTTGGGAGCAGTGAATGAATTTTGGTCCTTAAACTGTTCAACAACGAAGTGATATCCCTTGCTAACTCTCAGCCCAAAAGCTTCAATTTGAGACTGCCTTGCTGCTTAGGTGATGCCTTGTTCAAAAGGAGGTCCCATACCAGCCACAGAATCAGTTCATATCAGTTGCCTTGGGGTAGAGAATTATGAGGGCAAGCTGATAATTGTAATTGAGCTGCACAAAAGTTCAACTTTCTCCTTATATGTTTTGAAGAAACTTTCTCACAGAAAACACCTCTGATGTTAAAACCTATATAACAAACATGTTGAACTGGCTCTAGGATGTCCACCCCTCATCAGGGGACACAGTTTCACTGGGACCCAGCTTTTTCTCTATTTGTGTATCTGTTTATCTCATCGCCCCATCTGGTACCTGAATTAATGGCCATGCAGTTTGTGGCATGTACCTGTTGGGAAATAATGTTCTATGATTTTTGTCTCTTTTCACCATTTTTTATTTGAAGTCTATTTTATCTGAGAATAGCTTATAACTTGTTTTTGGTTTCTACTTTTGCTTATTATTGATACGCATCCTTTCACTTTTAGCCTTAGTGTATCTTTCTGGTGAGGTAAGTTTTGTGCAGGCAGAGTATAATTGGGTCTTATATTTTCTTTCTTTTACTTGAGATATTTCTTTTACTTCATTCTATATTTGTTTTACTTGAGAAGTTTAATTCATTTACTCTTAAGAATATTATTATTAGTAGTGGTAGTATTATTTTGGTACCAGGGATTAAACTCAGGGGTACTCGACCACTGAGCCACATCCCCAGCCCTATTTTGTGTTTTATGTAGAGACAGGGTCTCACTGAGTTGCTTAGCACCTCGCCATTGCTGAGGCTGGCTTTGAACTCGTGATTCTCCTGTCTCAGCCTCCCTAAGTGCTGGGATTACAAGCGTGAGCCACCATGCCCAGCTAAGAATATTATTTTTATTAAAGAATTTGATCCTGTCAGTTTGTTAATTATTTTCTAGATTTTTTTATAGCATATCATTCTTTCTTTTGTTGATCTTTCTGTTTTACTGTTTCATTTTCTTTTGTTTTACAGTGATAAGATTTGATTCCTTTTCCTTTCTTATTTGAATACCTACTCTATCAGTGAGTTTTGTGCTTTTGTGTGTTTTCATGGTCATGGTTATTATCTTTTTATTTGCAAGTGTAGATTCCCTTTAGCATTTCTTACAAGGCCAGTTTAGTGATTTTGTTTGTCTTGGAAAGAACTTGTTGGTCTTCTTTTTTTGGAGGATAGCTTTGTTCGTCGTTGTGTTCTTGTTGAGCATTATTTTATCTCCTGCATTTAAAATATATCATATTATTCTCTCCTATCATGTAAGATTTTGCTGAGATATCTGCTGTTAATCTAATAGGGATGTCATGATATGTGACTCATTTTTCTCTCTTGCTGTTTTTAGAATTTTCTTTAACTTTTAATAATCTGTTCATAATATAACTCAGATAGGGTCTTTTTGGGCTATAATTACATTGGAACTTCCAAGTTTCCTGGTTCTAGATTACCTGAAACTTGGTAAATTTTTAACTATTTCACTAGAGAGTTTTTCCAGTAATTTTTTCCTCTAAAATTCACAAAATATGAGTACAATTAGCCTTTTTTCATTAATTTTTACTGTTTTTCTTTTGCTCATTATTTAAAAAAAAGATTTTTTCAAATTGAGATTAGTTTTTCCTCTTCTTTATTAAATCTATGTTTGAAGCTCTCTATTTTATTTTTTATTTCATTTGTTAAATTTTTTAGGCCCAAAATGTTCCCTTAGTTCTTTGTAAGAAGTGATACCTATCTCTTTGCTGAATTTATCACTTATATTATGAATTATTTTCCTGATTTTATTGAGTTTTCTACCTGTTTTCTTCTGTAACTTTTTGTGGTTCTTAAGATCATTGTTTCAAGTTTCTTTTCAGATATTTTATAGATTTCATTGTCTTTGGGGTCAATTACTAGGAAGTTGTTTAGTTACTTTGAAGTTCCATGTTTTTTTTTTTTTTCCTTTTTTTATGTTCCTACATAAAAAGTAATATCTATACTTCTGGTAGAACAGTTGCCTCTTTCACTTATATGGACTACTTTAACAGAAAATTGTTTCTGAGATGTTAAGTTTTTGTTCTTGCTGTTGTTGTTATTTTCAGTAAGTTTCTTCATCTCTATTCTCTTCCTATGATCCTGAAAGTGCTTCAGTGGCCTAAGTTTTAGGTTTTTTGAGCTGGTCTGAAAGCTGGAAGGTAGCTTCCTTAGAAGTGATATAGTTTTGCTATTGTTTTCAGGCTACCTTTCTGCTCTGCAAGCCCACAGGCATATAAGAAGGGCCATTGCAGTACAGTGGGATACCTGTGTAGGGTAGGCAGGGCTCCTTGTCCAGTTAATGAAACTGCAGCCAAATGAGGTTCTTACATTTGAGTACATGGCTGCTACATGGGGCCTCAGTTGATTGATCATATGCTTATAGAAATACAAAGAGAAACCAATACAAAACAAAGCCCAGACTTCCAATTGCATAACAACATTGATATTCTAATATGGTGCCCTGCAATCCAAATACCAGGAAAATGGTGATTTTCTTGGACTGTGTTCATCATGTCAAGGGATAACATTTCTCCTTCACTGTGATGACACTGATTCTGAATATTGATTTCTTTTGTGTTTGGCACAGAATAATAAATTATATCTTCTATAACAGTATTCTAACAGGTTAACCCAGTAGAAAAACAATGTCTTATGGATGACTGAGACCACCACCTTGGAAAATTGATATTTGAGCATCTAAGATGCACCACACACTCTGGGAATTCTAAAAAGTTATTTCTCCAATAGCTGAAATATAAGCATCCAAGGAATAATGTATGTCAGTAACTTTCTTACAAAATTGCCTGCTTGTCATACTTGTGACATAGAGATACGTTTTGTAAGAGTGCTTATTATCCACTGGAGGAATTTTTCCAGAAGTGTTATAATGGAACATCGGTTTAGAGATATCGATTTCGGATTTCCCATGTTAGTGACCCAATAGGCCCAAACTGATATAAAATGTTGCTTGGTATAATAATTGAGTCTCAGGAGAAATAGCAGAATAAAAACAAGTGAAGAACATTAATTCTGGAAAAAATTACATGGGTTCATATTCCAACTAAATAACCATGGGCAAATTACTTAATATTTCTTTTGCAATTTTTAAATCTATAAAATGTAGTTATTAACACTTAATTTTGTAAAACGATTGAAAAGTGACTCTTAACTTATACATTATACATATGTATTTATTATTAGCAATATTAGTAAGGTGAAATGATATTGCACAAATTGAGGAAATGAGGAATAAATACAAAACTGATGTGGTCCCCTGGGATGTAGCAAATAATGGTAAAATGATTCCAGCCAAAAACAGACAGGATCATCAAAGTCAAACCACTCAGGAACAACACTTTGAGGTTTCCTTCAACAGAGAAAAATAACATTTTAAGATCTGAGGATTTGAGAAAATTTTAATGAGTAGAATGGAAATGGAGGATAAATTTATAAAGTTTTAATATGAATTCAAATGAAAGCCTCAATCAGCTTCTCATATTTTAGTTCATGGTCTCTCTCCCTCATTCTTTCTCCCTAGTATCTCTTGCCTCTCTCACACCCACTCTATCTCCTCCTCACACATACCCTCTAATGCACTACCACACACTCATTAGTCCTCCCATTCTCTCTTTCACTCTCTATCATTTTCATTTTTCACATCACCATCAGAAATATTAATCATTTTTAGGGGCTGGGGTTATGGCGCAGTGGTAGCGTGCTCGCCTAGCATGCTTGAGGCACTGGGTTCTATCCTTAGCACCACATAAAAATAAAATAAAGATATTCTGTCCACCTACAACTAAAAAAACATATTAAAAAAAAGAAATATTATTAATTTTTAGCTGAGTGTGCTGGCACACACCTGTAATCCCAGCACTTTGAAAGGCTGAGACAGGAGAATCACAAATTCAAAGCCAGACTCAGTAATGGCGAGGCGCTAAGCAACTCAGTGAGACCCTGTCTCTACATAAAACACAAAATAGGGCTGGGGATGTGGCTCAGTGGTCGAGTGCCCTTGAGTTTAATCCTTGGTAGAAAGAAAGAAAGAAAGAAAGAGAAAGAAAGAAAAGAAAGAAAGAAAGAAAGAAAGAAAGAAAAAGAAAGAAAGAAAGAAAGAAAGAGAAAGAAAGAAAGAAAGAAAGAAAAAGAAAGAAAGAAAGAAAGAAAGAAAGAAAGAAAGAAAAGAAATATCATTCTTGTCTTTTTAAAAATCACTTCTATCAATTTGCGCTTTTTTTGTTGACACTGGATATTGAACCCAAAGGTGCTTAAACACTGAGCCACATCCATAGCCCTTTTTAACATTTTTATTTAGAATTAGGGTTTTGCTAAATTCTTAGGGCTTTGCTACATGGCTGAGGCTGGCTTTGAGCTTGCAATGCTCCTGCCTTAGCCTCCCAAATTGTTGAGAGCTACTTTCTTTAATGTCCAGCTACTTTCTTTTATCTACAATTTTATACAGGATGTGCTTTTATGAATTAATTTATAATCTAATATACTGAACAATTCAGACCAAGTGGGGCATCTGACTGAAACAGAGGAGGAATGGTAGTGTTGCAATTCTTTGGGAAGATTTTAATCACAGGAAGAGGCATAATGATTGTGGAACATCAGAATTTTGAAGAGTGATCTGTGGGAAAAACAGCTTGAATTTTAACATATTTAACATTTATGCAGAACAGCAGATAATCTTTATGACTTTCTTTTGTTCAGGATGTCTAAATTATCACCCCTTTTAAATCTCAAAAATACTTTTACCAAGAGCAATAAAAGAATTTTTTTCTTTGATATCAAGTCCAACATTAAGGAAAACATTTTTAAAATGTGTTATGTTTCCTTTCTTATTTTTATGGATGAAAAAAAGTAATTCCTAGAGTATGTTACATAATTTTCCCAAATATCATATAGGTAGACAATGGCAGAGTTTGTGCTTTGATCAAATTCTGATTGAACTCAGAAACCACACAACATTTTTCTACGATGCTATGCTTCCTTGTATAATGTAAAGTTAGAATTGAGAAGGCATCATAGGAGAGTGTAGTTTTAAAAAATGTGTTTTCATATTGAAAACTAGAAAAATATCTTAGGGCAGAATATATAAAATAAGTAAGGCATAGAGTTCTTAATATTTCCAAATGATTAGGGAGAGGTGGGAAATTATTTATTGTTGGAGTTTTGAAAAATAAGAGAAATATGGACCTGGAGTTGTGGTTTGGTAATGATGAAAGATTAATGCATTTAGATCAATTAATTTATACCAGTTTTGATAGGAAATTAGCTGAGTTTTCAAGACTAATGTCCAATTGCCCTGAAGATAGTATTTAATCACACTGTAGAAAAAAGCATGAGTAAAAACACACCTTGGTTGTCAGAAATCTAGAATTTATTAAATGGAAAAGCAGACAACAATTCTTATCATACAAAAGATAGACAAAAACCAGTCTTTTTACACCTGAGAAATAATAAAAGTTTTAGAAGTAGTCCATAGATGTATCACATCATTTTTGATAGATGTTATGAAAGGAAGCAATGAGTTCACCTCTCTTTCTTGTGCTTATCAAATGAGTATAATCTCTCCTCTACACTTATTAAATGATTTCTTTTTTATTTCTGAACAAATAGGTAAAGTAATTTGGGCAGAAATCCAAGGATTGCAGATGTAAGAGATGTTTATGAGTATTTATTTCTATTCATTTGCATTTGATTTACTTCTTTTTGTATATCACTCACTCTTTTTCTCCTTTTTATTGTGTCAGCCAAATGAAAAATATGGTAACAATAATTCTCTTCATGTTAATTCAAATGTTGAAACATTTTTGTGTTCGAACTTTTGTTTCATTTTTGGTACGAGATATTTTGAATAATATACTTTCACATAATACTAAGCATTTTGACAGAAAAAAACAAGTTAAAAAGATATAATCCATGTCTCCTTATTCAAATTAAACTATAATAGAACTAATAAATATATAAACAAGGTTCTATCAGGGTTGTGATCCTTTTAGTTGGAGTCAGAGTCATTTCATTTCTATTATTCTCCAAATATTTTATTGAAATTCCAGGTTTAAATCTCTTTCAATCCTGTAAATTTGCATATTATTACAATTATTTTGTACTTTCTGAGATCTCCCCTTCAGATTTCGAGTAATTTGTGGAATTATAGGACAAAAGCCACACAGTAAGGTAGAGCTCACAGTAACAATATAAGGTTTACAGCAGATTTCCATTGGCCTTGGTTTAAAGGGGCCTTGTGCAATCAGAACTCTGGAGTGGATTTAGATCTTAGGAGAGGCTAAAAGTGGTGAATAAACTTTCAGGTTGTTGGAAGACTCAGACAGTGAAGCCCATTTTACACAGGAGAAAAGATAAGCATGATGAACATCATTCTTAAGAGATTGACACTGTGGAAAGTGCAGTGGAATAAAGTGCATGTGAGTCCTTGATAACATAGCAGAGCTGATGGAACAACAGTATTCCCAGCTTCTCATATGTTTTCATTTCTTCTTACATGATACATCAGTCAGCTTTCCATGACTGTGACAGAATACCTGAGATAATCAAGTTAAAAGGTTCAAGAATTTACTGTGGCTCAAGGTTGGATGACCCCATTATTTAGGGGCTAGTTTGTAGCACTGTGTTGGAGAGAGCATGGTGAAGCAAAGGAACTCATCTCATGGCACACTGGGAAGCCAAAAGGGGAAAAATGGGATCCAGGATCCCATGTACACTTCAAGGACACAGCTTCAGTGATCTCACTTCCTTCTACTATGTCTGCCTCCAAACGTTTCCACCACATGTCAATCCTATCAGCTGGGGAACACAACTTGAACACCTGAGATCTTGGAGGACATATGAGGACAAACTATATCACATAGTTAAATAACTCTCTTATTTGTAATTTAAGCTATTTTTATTAAACTGCTAGTCCCCAACATTAAGTATCCTAATGAAATATTATTAGAAACTATACTGTATAAATCAATAATGATAGTACTAGAGAGGTCTGTTGGTTTTGGTGGGACACACTATGGTGATCCCAAATATTTGAAATATTGTCTGCTGCAAACATTTATAAACATATTCTCACCAATTTCTACTTTATAATGAATATGACAGTGTTATTTAGACAATTGTATCTATTGCTATGGATTTATGGTATATCTCCTTGCATTCCACAAAATTAGAAAAATTTCTTGAGAGTTTCCAAAAAATGTTTCTGACTTGAAAAAAGTAATTACATTTTTGTTGAATCCCAACCTTCTATTTTGAATTTTACTAATGTTAAAATTTTAAGAACCATAAATATTTACAACAGTTCATATGATTTGTCTAATTATCCTCTAAATATTGAACAGTTTAATGCTTAAATCTGTTCTTGAAATGCAAATTTATTAGATGCATTAACCTCATTGAGTATAGAACAGCCTATAAATTTACTATCCTTCAATCTACTATACAGATATTGTTGTACTAAAATACCATTATAAATACATTCATGTTGAAATATTTCACTTCAAAAGGCAAATGCTAACCTTAATTTTTTTCTGTAATGTAACTCATTTTAAGACATTTTTAAAAATATTTTTTTAGTTGTAGATGGACACAATGTCTTTATTTTATTGCTTTGTATGTGGTGCTGAGGATCGAACCCAGGGCCTCACGCATGCAAGGCAAGCGCTCTACCGCTGAGCTACAATCCCAGCCCCAAGACATTTTTTGAAGAGTGCAAAACACTATTGGGCTTCTTACACTTACATTTATATTTAGTACACTTATATTCTTGCAAAATAATTCTTGAATTTCATTTTGGTGTGTTATTAAATTACAAGGTATAACAGGGAAGAAACAATGAAAATACATAGAGGACATTTTAATTAGAAGAATGCGGAGAATTCTGAAAAACTTTGAATTTCAATTGATGTTATATTTCAATATCATGCAACGTTTTTCTTAATTATCTTGTATCCCTGACTCAAATAGGAGTAATATTGGAGAAAAAGAAAGAAATTTTTTAGAGATGGAGAGAGAAAGAGACAGAAATAAAGAAAAGGAGTGATTATGTAATGGAAAAAAGAAAGGTCACATTGGAACTCATCTTCTGATATCCTTGCCAAAAATTTTATAGAAAAATACACCTTTCTTATTCTTTGCTATTCAGCCTGATTTAGAATTACCCTTCCCAATACAAGTCGATTATTTGATATTTGAACTTTATTGCATTCTGTATTAGTTATTCTATTATTTGCAAATTTAGCATCAGAATTTATAAATCATTTGCATTTGTTCTGGTTAACTTGCATTTCTCTGTTCAAAAAAATGAAAAAATTTAACTGTGATACCATTAAAAAAGTTGAGCATATAATTTTTCCTGAAAGCACTCTGAATATCTGTAATGTTTGTTTATCTCCTTGGGAATTAATGAAAGATTTCTCTCTACCAAAATGGATGATCGTGAAACTCAAGGGCTGAGAAAATTATCAATATCTTATCTAAATTAAAATCTAAATTAAATCTCCTTTTCCTTATGATTCAACTTCTTCTTGGTGAGTATTCCATTATTATTGTGAATTTATTGTTGTTCTTCTGTCTGTGGGGAAGCATTAAAAACCTGAAAGCATTGCTCAGAACAAAGTCATTTAACAGCATTTTCAGAGTAAGAACAGTAAGAACTGGTGTGAGAAGAGAAGAAAGGTAAGAATGAGAATTAAAACTTCATGGAGGAAGAGCCTCATGATACTACTGGGGAAAATGGCTTTTCTAAAACTACCTGAAAATGGAAAATTCCCAAGGGTTATGTATATATATACTCAGGGGCCAACCACTATTTAATTTGTTCATTTCTTGGTAATAATCTACACTCTTAATAATTAAAACAAAAATTGAATTGTAACTTAGTCTGTATTCAAACATTGATATAAAATGCATATCAGTACATAAGTAAGTTAAGTACTATGCTTTTTGTGAGTGAAGACTCATCACACATCCTCGGAATGATGTACTGAGGTCACCTTACACTGGTGATGCCCGATCCTGAGCACTTCCTCTCTCTAGTCATGTGGCCCTAAATGATAACTTGATGAAACGACATTGTCCTTGAAATGAACAAAGTAGTAAAATTTAACTTCTAGATAATTTTCTTTTGCTGCCAGTTAGTAGTTACTGGTGACACCTCATTTTTTGTGTACAATTTTTTAAATACTTTGAGTGACAGCAGACTCTTTTACTTATTCCAAATTAATCCCTAATGATTAAAACTTGCCCCTCTTTGCTTATCCTGTATAAAGTGAGCTGATGTCACATTTATACTTGAGAAAGTTCACTGCTAATAATATTCTAATGTCTATGATAAAATAATTACAAATTAGATTAAGATTATCAAGGGATTCTTCTCCTTCTAACTAGTAAATTGCTTGGAAACTTCAATTCTTTCCTTCTATGACCCCAATAAAACTGCATGTGTACATGTACATGGAAAGGAAATTACCTATCTTTCATCTTATTTTTTCACAAATTAGAGTAAAAAAATGTCTATAGATTATTATACTCAAAACAAAATTTAAATACATTAGTGTATTAGGATTCTTTTAATAAAATATGTGATCATAGAAAATAGACAGGTTTTTAGTAATACCTAAATTGTTACAATGCATTAAATGATAATAAAAAGGGACAGATGATTTTAATATCATAAAAGTTATTCAATATCCATTATCAAATGATGCTATAGTTACAAAACTTCACAAATTAAAATTATATATCACAAAATGTTTTCAATTGCTATCAATGCAGGATCTTCCTAAGACCATAAAGAACTTTATGAACAGATAAGTACAAATGTAAATTAATATCTTTAACTTTTGCTACTGAAATAATATTGGAATACATATAATTTCAAATTTGTAATATTATTGTCAACACTGTGCATACTTTGAGATTGTGTCTTGTGATGTGACTAATTTGAAATGGATAGCTGTATTTTCAACAGCTGTGCTAATGTTGAGAACAGCTAATGATAAAAGGACTCTTGGCAAGCTACTTCTCCTGTTAAATGGAGAATGCAATGTGCTTGACATCTGTAATTGAAGTAATTTGTAAGAAAACACATCACTTAGCCAGCTGTAGATTCTACTATTTCATGATTAAGATTGTAATCCATTAATCAATTTATAGACGTAAATACACTATTGTTCAAAAATAATAAGTTAAACACACAGTAATCAATAAATATAATTAAAACAATAGTCTACTACAGTCATTTATTTGCCTTCCAGCTGTTTGGTAAAATTACTGAAGCATAGAGTCAAACAGATAATACTATGTTTAGTTGTGTTTACAGAAATAATGAGAGTATGTTAATGACAAAGTGCAAAAATACATAATAGAAATTAATGTACTGTGAAATAAAATTTTGTGTGAAAATCAAAATAAGAATGGTAAAAGCTTAAGTCTTTAAATGAACGTTGCATAATATACATCTAACAACTATTTAAAAAGTTTTAGTGAAATGTATCCATAAATAATACACCATGAAAAATTACAGCAATGTGTTCATCATAATATTCTGTATGGAGTCACATGAATTTAAGCAATATTCAAGGGTTAGTGTATATAATCACAGAAAGTGACTTAAAAACATCTGCACATATTGTATTCATGCTTTTCAATGCTGATATCCCAGTGTTATTTAATCCAATTCTTGTATAACTAATTTTATGTGTGTGGGGAGTACTGGGAATTGAACCCAGGGACATTCTACCACTGAATTCCATGCTCAGTTCCTCCCTCCCTCTCTCTCTTCCTTCCTTCCTTCTTTCCTCTTGTAAAACTGTCTTGCCAAGTTGCACAAGCTGACTTCGAATTTGCCATCTTTCTACCTCAGCCTCCTGAGCCACTAGGATTAGAGGCATGTGCCACCATGCTAGGCATCATTATTACTTACAGCTAATCACTTTATGAAAGCTATTTGCATAAATTCTATCTCATATATAGTGTCTGATTCATAAACATTATTTGAACATATGGAAAAACTTAGAAATAAATAATATCATTGGTCTTTATACATGTTATTAAAAATATTAGACTATCTTAAAATATTGAAATATTGTTTAATATATATGATTTTGTAATGTTCAAAAACAGCCTGTGTACATAGACTACCATTTTAAAATATATTAACTTTAAATAGATAAATCTTAGCCAAAAAAACATAAAATCTTTACTAATTATTGAATAATAGTTTCATAAATATTTTCAACTGAATTAATTTATGATTTTATATATTAAAAACATGCGGCTTCATGCTGGGCTAAGTGATGCATGCCTATAAAACCAGCTATTTGGACATATGAAGCAAAAGGATCTCAAGAGTGAAGATAGTCTTGGCAATTTTAATAAAAATGAAAAGGGTTGGGATGTAGCTCAACAGTAGAGTCTTTGCCTAGGATGCGTGAGGGCCCCGATTCTGTTCCAGCACCAAAATAAGGAAAGTAAAAGTACACTTCTCACTATTACCATTACTTTTCACTTCTAGTTAGATGAATATTTAAGAAATATGCATAATATATTTTAAAATATTATATAAAATATAATAGTTTATTTTAAATATTTAAAAGTATATGTTTGTACCAAATTATAAAATATAATCATGGTCAAAATGCTTCTAGTAATATTAAAATTTGAGTGAACAAAAATAAACCTTCCATGTTATTCAACATAATTTAAATATAAAATTTTCTTATGAAGATTCTATATTAAAGTATAGAACTAACCTCACAAAGAGAATTATTAGGTAAGAATAGGAGTAAACATACTTCAGTACAAATTCTCTCAATGGAGTGACCCTTTTATCCTGCTCATAGTAGACTTTTCATACATGTTTCTTAAATTAACAAAAAAAGAATAAATAAATTTTGAATGAAATGAGATAAAAGAATATGAATCTCAGTGTAATCATAATATTTTATTTGTATGTAATAAATGCTAAAAGTGTTGGAAATTTTTAAATCTAGTTTATGCTTTATTAATAGCTTTAAAATTTTAAAAATAATAGACTCACATTAAAAACAAAAGAGTTGAATCTTTGATAAACATCAAAGGTAATAGTCTTGATAAAATGTACTTCTCAATAATATCGTTAGAATGGGAATAAGGCAGCCCTACCATTTGTTCAACTTAAACTTGAGCTTTCAGTGTATGTTTTATATTAATTCAATTAATATGTTCTGGGGCAGGAAAAAGCTAAGAATAACAGGTTGATAATTAGACTAGTTGAAAATGCGTTTTAAGAGAATGAATAATTATTGTATCAAGTGACTATAATATATATGTATATATATATATTGTTTTGCTGGACACACAAAATAACTTTTAATAATCTTACATAAAGAAAACAAAGCAAGCCGGGAGCGGTGGCGCAAGACTGTAATCCCAGCACTTAGGGAGGCTGAGACAGGAGAATCGCGAGTTCAAAGCCAGCCTCAGCAAAGGCGAGGCGCCTTAATTTACATGTGCATTTCAGAATTAAACTTAGAGATCAAGTATTTTTTAATCAGTTATATATCCTTTATCTCAACTTGTTTCCAGGTTCATAAAAGCCTGTGCATTAACTTCATTCTATGGATGGTTAGTAGGAAAACTTCCAATGCGTCCCCACCTCTGAGAAGGAAGTCCAGCATCAGTGAGGCTGGCAGGATGATGAAGGCTGCTCCCCACCTGGGCCTTTCCTATTCACCGGTATATCTGTTCCTTTCCTATCACCTAAATATGGACTAGGCACTGGAGATGGGTTAAAGAATGGAGACTGAATAGAAGAGACCCAGATGAGAACAGAGTAAGACCTTAGTGGGTCTCCAGAATAAACACGAAGCTTTCCTGAATACTGCAGCTGTAAACAAACAGTGAAATTATCAATGTTTTCCTCTTGCTTGCTGAGATCTCTTTTCAGAGACCTGAATACTTGGGTGCCTGTCTGGGGAGACAAAGGATGAGGAGGAGGCAGGAAGGGGCTCCACTCCTGCATATACTCAGGGTACCTCTGCATTACTGATGCCTATGCCAGTTTTCCTATGCCTACGTTTGGGCAGTCCCTGCACCTCTCCTAAGGCCAATTTGAGTTTTTATTTCTTCCAGAGAGCTTAATATGCTGATCAAGGCAGCAGTGTGAGCAGCTGCCCTCTATGTGCTTGCAAGTTGCTATTATTAGATCCAGCATCCTGATTCTGATTACCTGTTCATATGAAAGCATATCCAAGCAGGATTTCAGGCCAGAGACAGCATCTCATTTGAATCCTCAGGAGCCAGTAGTGGATAGAAATTACAATAATGATTTACTAAGTATCCATTGGTTAAATTGATGAATAAATGAATTCTATTTGACCTTTGACAATTAAGTAAATACATTGAAGAGCTCTACAGAGAAACTCATTGGACCAGAGGAAAACAGAATATAAAAATCTAATTGTGTTAGGAATTTCATACAGCATAGAACCATTACAAAATTTTAAAACACTGTTGTAAATTAATTGCTTCTTCGCATATTATTGTAGTTTAAAGCTATTGCACTGTGTCTGGTAGTTTTCAACATAATGTCAAAAAGTTTAGTCTTATTAAACTATAAAATTTTTGGCATCTCAAATTTGACCATGACATAACAGATTTAGATAAGAACTTTCAAATCAATTGATTAAAATTATATGACACATTGCCACAGAGAAAAAGCTACATTATTACTGTACCCTCGCATTTTATATTATTGTATTATTTTTAAGAGAGTATTTTTCAAAACTAAGTAGACAAAAGAGAGAGAGAGTTTTCAATAAGTTAGGTCAAGCTTGTTCAAATTTTACTTGTATGATATCCATAACTGTGAAATTTATTTATTGAAAATAGCAGTAAGAAGTTAACCTGCGTTTACTGGTGGGTGAATTTCTCCAGAGTGTGTATCACATACATGCCCTGCATCTCCTGAGGATGCAAAAAATCTTGACATTCGAGATGAACACGTCCCTGGGCTCAGCATTCTGTTGCAAAAGAGAAGGGGAAAAGAAAGAATCTTCCAACAATAAGAAAATCTATTTTATCATTCATCAGATAAACAAGAGCTGTTAGAGAAGGCCAGTGACCTACATTAAGGAAGAAGGGAAACAAAGAAGATTATTGCTACAAAAGAACACATCAAACCCAGAAAAATAAACAAGGCCTTGCAAATCAAACTTACATTATTATTCAATAATCATACAGAGTTCTTTTTTCTTAGAAGAATGGAAGGGCAAGTATAGTATTAAACATGTTTTTAAAGATAAGTATTAAATAATGACATTATAAACTGACCAAGTTTAGATATATGTTTGATATTCTAAACTTCACTTAAATATGAGCACAAACTCACATAGAGATGCTCATTTCAAAGTCTCTGTGACAGCGATCTCGAAATTGCCTTTGGTATATGCTGACCTGATTATATTTAGTTTTCCCAGACAAGACCTATATTAGTCAAATACTGCGCAACGATTGGAAGTAACTTGTGTTTAAGACAATGTAAGTGTGTGAAGAATAACAACTTCACTCATTCTATAAATAAGTAATGTTTTGCTATTTTATTTATTTATCTAATACTGATATTAAATATTTCCTCTTATATTTACTCATTTTATATGACAAAATAGGATTAGGTGTAAATCAACAAAAGTAGTTGCTGCAAATGTTTGCATGTCATGTAGAGGTTGCACATCAGCAGAAATTTTTTTGGTGTGTATGATTTCCTTTATTTTTTATTTATTTATATACTGATTGATTGATTGATTCTTTCCATTGTAAACAAATGGAGCACAAATTTTCATTTCTCTGATTGTACACGATGTAGAGATGTACCATATATTCAGTCACATGTATCTGGGGCAATAATGTCCATCTCATTCCACTATCTTTCCTGTTCCCATGTCCCTTCCTTTCCCCTCCCCTCCCTCTACTTTGACCAAAGTTCCTCCATTCTTCCCATGCCCCTCTTCCATTATGGATCAGCATCCACTTATCAGGGAGAACATTTGGCATTTGGTTTTGGGGATTGGCTTACTTCACTTAGCATGATATTCTCCAACTCCATTTACCTGCAAATGCCATGATTTTATTCTTTTTTAATGTTGAATAATATTCTATTATGTATACGTAGTACAGTTTCTTTATCCATTCATCTATTAAAGGACATCTAGTTTGGTTCTACAGTTTAGCTATTGTGAATTGTGTAGCTATAAATATTGGAGTGGCTGTATCAATATAGCAGGCTGCTTTTAAGTCCTTTGGATATAGACTGAGGAGTGGGATAGCTGGGTCAAATGGGGGTTCCATTCCAAGTTTTCTAAGGAATCTCCATACTTCTTTCTAGATTGGTTGCACCAATTTGCAGTCCCACCAGCAATGTATGAGTTTGCCTTTTCCCCCACATTCTTGCCAACATTTATTGCTATTTGTATTCTTGATAACTTCTATTCTGACTGGCGTGAGATAAAATCTTAGATTGTTTTTGATTTGCATTTCTCTAATTGCTAGAGATGCTTAACATTTTTTCATATATTTATTTTTCAGTTGTATATCTTCTTCTGAGAAATGTCTGTTCAGCTCCTTAGCCCATTTACTGATTGGGCTGTATTTTGGTGGTAAGTTTTTTTGAGTTCATTATATATTTTGGAGATCAGTATCTACTGTTTGGGGCATAGATATTTACAATTGTTATGTCTTGTTGATGTTTGATTCTGTTAAGCAGTATGAAATGCCCTTCTTTATCCCTTTTCACTAACTTTGATTTGAAATCCACTTTATCTGATATGAGGAGGGAAACCCCTGCTTGTTTACATGGTCCATGTGAGTGATACATTTTGTCCCACCCTTTCACCTTCACTCTGTGAATGTCTTTTCCTGTGAGATGAATCACTTGAATGCAGTATATTATTGGATCTTTTTTTTAAATCCACTATCCATCTATGTCTTTTAATTGATGAGTTAAGACTATTTACACTCAGGGTTATTATTTAAATATGATTTATATTCCAGGTCATTTTGGTTTATTTTTGGTTTTTAACTTGACTTGGTTTCTCTTTGATTGGCCTTTCCTTTAGTGTAGTTCCTCTCTTTGTAGATTTTCATTGTTGGTTATTATTTCCTCTTCATGGAATATTTTGCTGAGAATGCTCTCTAGTGCAGATTTCTCACTGTAAATTCTTTTAACTTTTGTTTATCATGAAAGGTTTTTATTTCATCATCAAATTTGAAGCTTAATTTTTCTGAATATAGGATTATTGGTTGGCATCTATTTTCTTTCAGAGCTTGTTATATGTTGTTCCAAGATCTCCTAGCTTTGAGGGTCTGGGTTGAAAAATCTGCTGAGATCCAAATTGAACTTCCCCTATATGTAATCTGATTTCTCTGTCTTGCAGCCTTTAAAATTCTGTCTTTATTCTGTTTGCTAGGCATTTTCATTATAATGTGCCTTAATGTAGACCTGTTGTAATTTTCTATACCTGGTGTCTTGTAAGCCTTTTATATTAGATTTTCCAATTCATTCTTCATGTTTGAGTAATTTTCTGATATTACTGCATTGAAGAGATTGTATATCCATTTGGTTGGAATCTCTGCCTTTCTCTATCCCAATAAATCTTAGTTTTGGTCTTTAGATGCTATCTCATAATTCTTGTATGTTATGTTCATAGTTTCTTACCATCTTCACTGTGTGGTCAACTCTATTTTCAAGATTGTATATTCTGTCTTCCTTGTTTGGGTTTCTGTCTTTCATGTGATCTCATCTGATGGTGATGCATTCTATTGATTTTTTTTATTGTTTCCTTCATTTCAAGAATTTGACTTTTTTTTTCAGAATCTCTATCTCTTTCTTGAAGTAATCTTTTGCTACTTGTGATTGCCTGTACTTGCTCTCTCTTCTCTTTGTTGTAATGATCAATGTTTGCCTCTATTTGCTCACATAGGTCATTCTTTAATTCGCAGATTATTTTAATCTTGTACATTTTGAAATCCTTTTATGACATTTCATCAATTGCTCTATCAATGGATTCTATTATTATAACATTTTGGTTTTCTCTTTCTTTCTTTGTTTTTTTTCATCTTCATTATGTGTCTTCCTTTCTTTCAGTGTGGATCTAAGGTATTGCAGATTCCATCCTACAATCTTATAGTGACCCTGCAGATTACCTGTACCTCACCTTGGTGTTTTCTTCTAGTTCCCAGCAGGTGTCCTCAGATGGATGCTACTGCAACTAAAGATGGTGGTAGCAGTAGTGGAAATAATAGGAGATAGCAGTGAGGGTGTCACAAGGTGGATGCAATAACTTTCAGAGATGGAGCTGAAAAGGTGGTAATTACAATGGCTTTGGGGTGCCTATTCAGAGATGCAGTGCTGTGGTATGCTAAGCTGTGGAAGGCCACTGCATTCCTGCCCTGTCTGTTATCCCAGGATGGAAGCTATTATATGGGGAGAGCTATAGTGATGTTTGCAGTGTCCCAAGATGGATACAAGCTTGGGAGGAATAGTGTGGAACTCCATTCTGTGCAGGGGTGGTCCTGGGCTCTCACAGATGTTGCCGTGGGTCCTAGACCTGACCTGGGCTTGAGCGCCTGGGCAGGTCCCTGGAGGTTGTCCCGGGCCTGGAACTTGGCTCCTGCAGTTTGAGAGGAGCAGTTCTGGGCCTGGCTCTGGGCTCACTGTCTGTTTTTTTTTTTTTTTTGGTACCAGGGTTTGAACTTAGGGGCACTCGACCACTGAGCCACATCTCCAGCCCTATTTTTGTGTTTTATATAGAGACAAGGTCTCACTAAGTTGCTTAGTGTCTCACCATTTCTAAGGCTGGCTTTGAACTTGCGATTCTCCTGTCTCAGCCTCCCAAAGTGCTGGGATTACAAGTGTGAGCCACCGTGCCCGGCTAAGACTCCACTGTCTTAAGCAGAACTTTCCTCTTGCAATGACATAAGATGACACAATGCCCAGGTGGGTCGTAGACCACAAATTTTTTATTTGAGGTAATATTTAGAAGTTTTTGTAAATAATTTGATATACAAACATCACTATAATTTCCCCCCAAGAATTTGAAAGTGAAATAAGTGAGGTTACTCCCTGAGGATTAAATATTAAAGTCCAGAAAATGACAGATGTAATTCATATTTGTCTGTGAAAGCTGTGTAAGATAAAAATGGGGAATGGGTGTAGTAACTCCTATTGGGAGTTACAGAGAGTGAATGGATCTTGTCTTAGTAATTTGCAAGAGAAATGTTGCCTTCAAGAACATATTAACATTCCTAATATTGCTTAATAGGTCTCTCATTTGCTGTCTTCTGCCTTACTATTCACTTATTGTCCCTTCTTCCAACCCCACTGCATCCCGGCTCCTAGCAACAGTCATATGAACATCCAGCTCTTCCAAAGATGTACTCAGTGATCACAGGTGGGTGCTTGTTATATATCACATGGGTAAAATATAAACAACTTCTTTTGTTTGATATTTCATTTTATTTCTCTTTCTTTGTTAAAAGCAATCTTAGACCCTATACTTCAGCCTCCCTTCACCTGTACAGGTAGATGTCTCTGCACTGAGCTCAAAGAAATTTAAACTCCTCAACACTAGAAAACTGAAGGAGGCTTACTAAATTCTGACTGTTTACTTTCCATTCTGGACTTACAAAAACTATACCATACCTTGTGTGTTTACTATTATATTCCAATCATATAAAGTCACATTAGTTAAATGTTGGTTGAACTGATGTGTTTTCTTGGAAGTGTATCCTTATCAATGGAATTTTAAGCTCTTATTTTTAGAACATCTATATCCACACTCTTAATTATATAGCTAACTCATCTTAGTATATCATTTGATAACAGATTTTTATGTAGTGATGCAATTGACTTGCCTTTGTAGAAGCAGAGATTGTATTAGTAAATGATGTGCAATTTGTTCCACTACTTAAATATACCAAATTGCCATTACTTGTATTGTGGTTTAGAATAAGTCAGTTAGTCCATGAGCTTTTATTTATAACAACAATAATCATAATGATGATATCAGCACCAGAAAAACTATAATGAGTGCTATGTATCAAGAATTATTCTAATCACGTAAGATTAATTAAGTCATTTATCCTCATATCTCTAGGACACAGGGATAAGTCATTCCTATTTGACAGTTGAAGGAACTGAGACAAAGAGGCAATAAATACTGTGGCTCTCCAGAGTGACATACCAGCAAGAGTCACCATGGAAATTTGAATAGACAGAGTCTGGCTTCACAGTTCATGGTCATTACACACTGTAGGTCCTGCAAGATGTATGTGTTACTAAAAAACTGACAAGATCACAGCATGAGTTAGTTTTACTAATAAAATTGAGTTTGAGGTTGCATCTTGACCTGAGGCAAAAATGGGCAACCTACTGAAAAATTGGGACTGACTGATGCTCTTAAGACCTAGAAAAATACACCTGAACAATCAGAGAAAAGGAGCCCTGCAGGCTGTCCCTCTTAGCAAGTCGCTTTTTGAGAAAAATCCCAAACTTCTCAACCTAGTCACAGGAAGCAAGTAAGAAGCCACATACTTCAAGTTAAATATAAAGATGCGTGGTGATTGGTAGTGTCCATGTCAGTGTCAGCTGCCTGGACCACGTTGACAGGGATTAAACCCAACGTAGCATTTAATAACCTCTAATGAGGTAATCATCACTGCTTTGGTGTAGCATTGATGTCTCTTGCAAAAGTAACACAGCAATGAACGCTTCATATTCTACTGAATGAAACATGAACAGGACTAATTTCAGCTAGATGGCTGCTCATGTAGTATTAGCACCTACATGTCCTTCTCTAATCCAGCTGTTCACTGGAATTACAAGGAAGATCTCCAAAGATATGCAGATGCTCAGACACCTACATATGGCTACTGGATCAGAATGTGGAGTCCAAATAATGGGTGTACACCTATGGCTCAAGTGCAGACAAGATTGATAATGACTGTCTTAAACAGCTAAGACGTTGACATTAAAAAAAATGTTAGAGCAAGGGTGATAGTTGTTGAAAGTATGTCTTAATTACAAAGAGAAGAAAAATGTTAAATAAGAGCAGGAAGGTGCACAAGCTGTATAACGGGACATCATTTTAATTATTTAGAAAAAGCTTGGGACATATGTGTTTGAATTATGAACCTAGGCTACACCAAATAGGATTAAGTCAGACTCAAGAGTCTGTCAGTTCAAATTCAACCACAAACTTTTAGGACAAACATGTTATCTTGTCTATACTTGCTTCTAAATACTCAGGAAGTGGATTTTGTGAGTGATCTTCATCCTCCTTTTCTTTCTAAGTGTCCCTTATCAGTGTTTGGCCCTCCCACCTTTGAATAGGGCATCATAACTATTTCTCAAACATAAAAATCAAAACATCTTTATAAGTTAAATGATACATTGATAAGTCTTGTATTCAATACTCTCCTTTAAGGTGCTTGACTCACATTTTCATATTTGGTGACCTTTTGAGGTACCCTTCCCTCCTTCATTTAAAAACGTTTTGTATATATCCTTTCCCTTTGCTCCATATACTTGATAAAGGTTTTTTCTGCAACCCAGTGCAATTGTGATGCCATATGTTCATGTCTGGCTCCTGTATTTTCCCCATCTCTTGTTAGTGTAGAGGTTTTGGCTGGATCATTTGAGAAAACCTCTCCAGCCTTTCATTTGTATTTTTACATTTCATATGTATTGTTTAGCATATTCACATTATTTCTCTTGGCTTCAAACAAGCATTCTCATTTTTATTATCTTTATGTGTTCACATGGACTACTTACCCTTTGTTTCTGTTTATATGAGTGCTTTTCACTTGTGATGGGAGCAAGTATATAATTATGAATTTAACTGAAATTTAAGGGAATGCAACGTTCAGGGATGAAAGGACATACAATGAGGATGAGCTCCTGCCTTATTATATTTGACTTTCAAATTTTGAGCTTACATTATGTAAAAATGCTCAGTAAGTATCTATTGTGTAAATGCAGAACAGTCCATAAGAAATGCATGCTTTTCTAAATTTTTTTTTTTTGGAAGATATGGAGGTTAGTACTAAAAGGAAAGAAAAACAAGGGGAAAAAGTCTCTCATTCTTTTCATTTAAAACCAAGTAACTTTGGACTTCAGATCCTTGGTCACTCCATGAAACCATCGCGGGGCAGATAGTGACTGTCTTTTGTTCCCTGCCATAGAGCATCAGTCTATTGGTAAACAGACTTCTGGAAGATATACCATCCCTCCCTCCCTCAAGAGTTCCTGGCTTCTATGACATTGAAAAAAATAAAATGCACATATAATTTCAAAACTGCTTTAAATATGTGCGTTAGTAACCAATACTACTCTTAAAAATGAGAAGCATTGTCATGTTAATTGGTCTTGTAAAAAATCAGAATAAATCCGGTACCAATCTGATAGTAAGCATGTATGTAGTGGGAAATTCAATCCCTTACTTTGGGGGCTCCTTGAATTTCCCCAGCCAGATGTCAGAATAACCTTCTCTGGACAATTTGAGACAGCCTCTCTAATCTTCCATTCATAATTTCTCTGTAAATCTGTTTCCATGTGAAGAATAATCTCAGGAATTCCAGGCATCCCTTTAATGGTAGTAGCCTTAATGTAGAGTCCAAACTCACCAACTTTACCACAAAGTCATTTCTAATCTTCCCTCAACGATTCAAGGAGGCAACAGAGATATATCCTCCATGGAACAACTCTGTCCTTCCTCTCCTGAAGGAAACCTAACACTCTGCATTACCATCCCGCATTCCTCTTTTTAGCATACCCAGATGCCCCATTCCCCCTAAATGTCCACATTTCACTACCTTCAGAACAGTCTTCTAAAAATATTAAGCTATTTCAAACAAAAGCCAGGAAAGTAAATGATTGAAATGTAGAAAGGACTGTAAACATTTGTATTATTATTATTATATCAAATCCAATATGATTTCTAGTACTTAAAATATGTAAGGCAATGAATTGTTTGTTGGTAGCAATATTGACGTGGGGTCAAATGTCATCAACTTTGCTTTTCCATGGAAATAGGATCATCCCATTTATTTTTTTATATTTATTTTTGACTCTGAGACTTTAATTCAACCACTTAACCAATTCTAAAGGGGTGGGGAAAATATAAATAAGATTTGCTCATAAAAGTGTAAGCAAAGCAGCTTAGAAGGTGCTCAGTACATTGTGGTTCACTTCTGTTTAGCCTCAATTTCTGTTCTTGTAAACACTTGGCTACTGAATGAAATGATTGGGAAAAAGAAAAAGAAATCCTTGTGTGCTCTTTGGAATCTACAAAGAATGGTTTAATGTGTATTCATAAACTGCTTTTGACTCCTTAGAAAGTTGCTCAGGATTCTGCTCACCCCACTGTATGACTGAACATCCAAAATGATCTTATTGCTTTGTGTGATGGACCAGATGGGTGCTCTCTGGTATATGGGAAGATCAGAGTGCTGAAACACTGTAATTCAAACCTGATGGCTCTGTCAGTCCTGTTTTTAAAAGGTTTTCGGATATGTCTTCTGTGAAAACAAAACTAAGAGCTGCCTAGATTATAGTCCTAAAAGCAATTTATTACTTATATTTCACTTTTGGATTGAACTGTTTATTATAGACATGTTTATTGAAAGACTGCTTCATTTTTATAAATTCTTTGAGTTTCTTTGCCTGTTGATATGAATAAGAGCAGAATATTATTGATGACCAGGACAATGTTAGTTAAAGACAGATTTAAATTTATGTTAAATATTTTTTTCAAAACTGCTTATAAATTTATTTTGATATGCACCTATGCATATATTCACTTACAGAAACACACAAACACACATACAAACATGTACACACACTCTTACAGGATAGTCCAAAAGTGCAATCACATATTCCTTCACAGATGTATGTTTCAAAATGTTCAATTCCATCCCACATGATTTTAGCAATTTCATTTCCTGTAACCAATTATTGGTCACACCTTTCTTTTATGATTTTCACTTGCTAGTAATTTGGGAATTTTAAAGCAGATTTGCATGTTTTGTGGCACATACATTTGAAGTAGTTGCAGCCTGTTTTAAACACTGATTTAATCTTTCATGGGAAGGACATTTAATGAAACAATCGGCTTGCTTCTGTGGGCATAGGGAAACTGCATTCGTCTGCCTATAGGCATACAGAGTTCACCACATGCACAGTGAGGTGGTCATTTTGGAAGCTGGTTATGGAATGCATACTCCTCTAGTCCCTTGCTCAGCAGGCACCAGCTTGTGCAGAGTTGGCATGGTCTGGCAGTCATCAGCAAGCTCAGTGACTAACTCTCTGTTACAGCCGCCCTTCTGCCTTCTGCTCCTCTACATTTAAGAGAATATCAAATAAAGCCCATATGTGTATTTAAATATTTAAGATGTTATTTTGCTTGTAAAAATCCCCTTATGGCAAGACAGACACCTAGATTTTATAAATCAGAATGGTTTTCTAAAAGCAAGTACTATTTCATCTCTTGAAACTATAAAATAGTTCTGAAACTTTTGATGTTGGGTCGCTGGATAAAATATGTAGTACCTAGGGCAGTTTGGTTGATTTTAAGATACCAACATGTGAATAGGTTCACACAAACCTAACAAAGAGAACATTGTTTCTATTCAATGGTGAGCACGTAATAATGAAAATGTAATAAATTGAAATGGATAAAACCCCAAAGTAAATGGAGATTTGTAACAGAATTATGTATAGATTTGAGATAAATAAAATATGTTCTCATATTATTCACATTTCAAGGATATAATGTGATTGTCTTTAAGTGTTTAAGTCTTTTGGCCAAAAACAATAGTATAATAAGAAAAATTATCAGCAGAATCTAAAGGGAAAAACTGTAATTTAGCAAACTCAGAATGCAAGATAATTGCAAGATAATTTTATACATATAACAATGTTTATGTACTTTTCCAGTGACCGACAATGTGACGTAATATAGGACACTAAGTCACCCTAAAGCAAAGTTAGTATTTTTTTTGTTCCTTATGAAATAAATACTCTAGCTAATGAATAGCCAATCACACGAGTTCCACAAAATACTAGTTGCTTTCATTTTCTATTACCACCTAATGTACACATTTTACTTCAAAATGTACAGCATGGTATTTATATATTATATAATATATACATATATATTTACACATAACATTGTATATATTTTATGTATTTTAATGTAATTTTTTTTATATTTGGTAGTTTTCTCAATATATTACCAGAGCAGTCAATAATCTCAATATGCTCCAATAATATAAGAATTACAAAGTTTATAGAAATTCATTAATAGGAGTCTTCCATCACATTCTGATAAGGTAAGTTATCCCACTGAATATGAAAATAAAAATTGTGTACATTTTCAGGATACTGAAAATACACATAGAATTTCCCCAACAATTTCACTGCCATGAGACAGGTCAGGAATATATTAAAAAAGCATATCAATATATATGTAAGGTAACCGGGCGCGGTGGCTCAAGCCTGTAATCCCAGCACTTAGGGAGGCTGAGACAGGAGAATCGCGAGTTCAAAGCCAGCCTCAGCAATGGCGAGGCGCTAAGCGAGCAACTCAGTGAGACCCTGTCTCTACATAAAACACAAAATAGGGCTGGGTATGTGGCTCAGTGGTCGAGTGCCCCTGAGTTCAATCCCCAGTACCACAAAAAAAAAAAAAAAAAAAAAAAAAATATATATATATATATATATATATATATATATATATGTAAGGGAGTATACATAGCAGCACTGTTTGTACTACAGTGAAGGTGGAGACTCAAACTAAATATTAAGCAAAGAAACAGATTTTAAAACTTTGTTACATTCATAAAGCAAATTCCTCTGGAAATGTTAAAACTAATAGGATAACATAAACCTAAGGTAGACATGGGAACTATATTATAAAAATAATACAAGTAGATAAAACAATTTTCTGGAAAGATGAGCAAGAGCAAATATTTTCAGTAATATATTTTAAGAGAAATACAAATTAGCCTAACAAACTATGTAGTGACATTCATTTTTGTTTTTTCACTTTCATAAATTGGTGGATTATGTTTATCTTGTGCAAGCATTATGCCTATTTATTTTTAATCCATAGAGTAGTTATCAGGAATATGGGTCACTTAATATTCTCATTCACACCTATTAGGAAAATGAATAATTATTAATAAAAATATGGTAGCAGTCCAGAGAACAGATTGTTTATTGTCTTTTTGGTTCTGAAATGTAGTCTAAGACCTCACACAGGCTAGGCAATCACTCTATGACTGAACTACATGCCTGGCCCTTTTTATTTTATTTTGAGATAAGTTCTCACTAAGTTGTCCGGGTTGGCCTCAAACTTGAAATACTCCTGCCTTAGCCTCTTGAGTAGCTGAGATCACAGGTGCATACCACCATTCCTGGCAGACTATTTTACTAAAAAATAAATCCCAGTATAACCAAATTATTCCTTATGGAATCTCTGACTCAGCTCTAGAGTTTTGGAAACTTCAGTCTCCTAATTCTTCATCTATTCAATATTCATGAAACTTACAGGAAATATTCATTTACTTAATATGTTGATACTATTTTGCCTAAAAAATGAAATGATCATGAAAATTGAAAAAGTCACTCTCCTTTGGAAGTATAATAATTTTACAGATTAAAACAATAAAAATTACCATTTTCACACAAAATGTTGATTATCATCTCAATTCATGAATTGCTCCATCTGCACAAGGCTAACAAAATTCAGTTCAGACTTTTGCTTTACTAATCAAGCACTTTCTAAGATTTAAAGAAGAGAATTGAGGTCACATTTTGCAATTGATGATACATGTTAACATAATTCTGTGAAACTGAACTTTCTGTGCCATTGTATTTCCACTTCTTTCAGTAATTTTTCAAGCATCTCTTTAGTAGCCTGTTAAAAGTTTTTCTGTTTCAATTCTGGATCAGAACAACTAATAAAAATTGTTTCTTCATTTCAAGATATATATCCAATATATTTTTGGTAAAACTTAATTAGCTATAAACATTTATCTGAAATTCCAACAGTTAATCTCATTTACTTTCACAAAATGTATTCATTTTTGTTTAGAACTCTTTACAGAGTCTGGGTTTTTACTATATTTGGCTGCTAGAAAACTAGTCTATTAATATTTATAGATGCTGGTAGAAGAAGACCCAAGACTCCAGAGTTAGAAACAAATAACTTTACCACTTACAGCAAAAGTCATAGTATGACTTTCTCATTCATGCTGCTTCCTGTGTGGCCCCAAGTGGCAACACAGGTGTCTTAGACAGATGACTGTGCATGCAGTCGGTTACATTTAGAGGACAGAAACACTGCAAGCTGAGTAATCCATTAGTTTTATTGTAAACCTGCTTTCCGTCTGGGGAGAAATATCACATCAAGACTGCATATTGAAATCAATCCTGAGAAATGGCCTACATAAAGAGTGGTCAGGGTTTTGCATTCTCATCATATTGGTAAGAACATGTGGAGTGTTTGGAAGAATCACTCTCATTGCATTGTCGATGATTAAGCTTCACTTAAGTTAGGAGTTTTTCTTTTATGTAAATATAAGACATGCACAAAGGAGTTTATCCTAAAGCATGATTAGCATGTGAATCTCATTTTTGTGGGATCTTCTGGAAGCACCATTTTAATGTATGATTATAACAAATGTAGGGTGTATTAAAAAGTGATACAGAACTTAACTATATAAATATAAATTAACTAGGAACCAATTTAAAACATATCACAAAAGGAAATAAAAAAACTGGTAAAAGTGTCAGGAGCAGCATGTCTAACTAGGAGAAGGAACTGAAAATAATAACAAGTTATTTAAAATACTGAGGATAATGAGGACCAAGGAAGGATAAATTATATCTAAAAATGTAAGTATCAAACATGTTGGTTAAATTAGACCATACAATAAATATGAAAATCTGAAATGATGCTTTAAATAAAATGACTCTGGAAGTAAAGCACAGCTTGGGAAATAAAGGTAAAGGATTAAAAAATACGCAAAAATTAGATATCCAGTGATGGATTGGTAAATTAGTTGTCCACACATAAATGAATGAAGTAGGGAATTTAGACAATAGTCACACCATAGGTCCATGGCATATTGCTTGGTTTTTATTTTCAGTATAAGAAAAAAAACAACTAAAACATCTGAGCAGGTCTCAGGCATGCTTTGCTTCAGTATTCAAAGATTACTCTGGTAGTTTTTAAGAACTGACTATCCCAAAGAAAATGATTGAGGCAAGGATACTAGATAGAAATAGAAAGAAAATAAGCCACAGGGAGTGAGGAATTAGGAGTTGCTAGTCAAAAGGAACAAGTTTCATATATGTAGGATGAATTAGTAGGAAACCAAGATACAGCATGAGGACCAGTTAGTCTTGTAATATGTACCAGAAATTTCTAACAGTAGATTTTATGTACTTTTTCTATACCCCACTCAAAACAAGTAATGATGTGAAATGATGATATGGGAATTTGCATAGCTACAACCATCATTTCACTCTATATACCTATATGAAAATGTCATGTTGTATATCTTAAATATATGAAAGAAAGGAAGAAGGGAGGGATGGAAACTATGAAGGAAGGGAGGGAAGGGAAAAGAGAAAAAACTCATTTATTGATTTATAATCAATACTTTATTACTTGGGGAAAAAAAACCTGTGTTTATATTATAATGGATGATTATTTCAATGTATTAAATAATAAAGTATCAAAGATAAAGCCATAAAGTTTGAAAGAAAATATGTGTAAATAGCTTAATACACAAAATGAGAAATGGCTAAAACATCTAAGATTGGAAATGTAAGGAAATTTTGCTGTATTTGATTAGATTCACACTTCCATACTGGATTGCCATAAGGCAAATAACAATCAGAAACCCAACTAGAATTTGTCCTAAATGAGAGAAGTTAATTTTGTAAATGTATTAAAGGTTCTTATTAATTATATTATATCCCAATACAAAATAATTGGGATAAATAAGGTGATTTCTAAAAGTTTGAAAATTTTAATGAACATAAACAAAGAATAATAACCTTACTAATGTTGATGTATTTAAGATAGAAAATTGCAATTATTCCTAATTCAATTCTTTTAATAAAAATGTAACCAAATGATATCTTTACTCAACAAACAAAATGGGAAATCTGAAATTTCTTGTTTATTGTTTAAATATGAATTCTTGCAGTTTCTAGAAGAAAGATTTATAATAATTTTACTCAAATTTTTAAATATAAATAATAATAATTTATGATGTGCAGATAATGCAGTTCATCTTTTTACTGGAATTTCTCTAAGAAAAATCAAGAGAATTAGCAAATAAATGTGGGAGGATATTTATCATAAAGTAAATGAGAAAAAAATCAAAATATGAAAACTATGACCTTAATATAAAGCTATGATAAATCACATTTAAAAAATGAATCGATTTAGAGAAGACTGTGTAGATAGGGGGATAACTTTCTACCTTTATACATTTCCAGGTGGTATACATTTCCATGAGCTCAAGCTCATGCACTTTAAAGAATTAGACCATCCTCTAAAACTCAATGAAAATTCACTAACCAACAGTTAAAGAATTCATCATAAGAAAAATGATTATTAAAATACTGTATTACATTAGGACATGAAATACATGTAGACTAAGTGTATTTTCTGCCATTTCTTGCACAGGCATTACGTTTAACTGGTCTGAGGAAGTGTTAAATCGGTGTTCTGCTTAGCCAGAGTTGACATTCTGTCTAATGTAATCAGTTAGTTGCGAATAAGAAACTCGTTGCTGATTTAATTAAAAAAAAAAGTTAATATATTATGGAAAGCTTCTTTAAAAATATTTCATTCAATGTTAGCATATTTTATTCCATAATGTTTTATATTAACATAGAAGCAATAACTACTACACATTGAAAACAAGGTTGAATTTGTCACAATTAGTACATTTACAACAGAACACAGAACATGTCAAATATAATATGCTATAATATTAGTAATAACTTGAAATATGAGCAAAGAGCTGACTTTTCATTTTGATTAATGAAAGCCGTTCTATATGTGGGTAGAATTTGAAGTATGGTGCACAGAAATATTCAAGAATGGAGGAGTACTATATAAAAATGATACAGGTTTCCTGTATTTGGATCATTTTTTACAGCCAATGGTATTTTGTGAATTTAAAACATTCTGATTTATTTTCTAAATACATTCATAAATTAATACATAAAGATGCAATAGAAACATTTAAAGAAAGATTAAATCATGGAAACCTGCATTAAATTTTTAAAAAACTCGTTTTGCTGCCTCTTTGCAATTTTTGTTAACATCCTAAGGAATATATTAGTATCAGTAATCTGTCATGTAAACCTCATAGTGGTTAGAAAATTTTTTAACTTGAAATTTCATTGTTTAAGATAATTTTTTTTAATGGTCTCTTGCAAAACAAGGTAAACTTTCTCCTTTGATCTTTGTTAACAGCAGCTTTCCAGTTAGGCAGAATTTAAATTTTGGTGAGAAAAGTAAAATAGTTAACTATTGCTTTTTATTTTATCTCATTTTAATAAAAGAATGAATTTGGTTTTGCAGACATAAAATTATACATACTGCATATTAACAATATTTCTGTGGAAATATATAACAAATGAAATCCATGAGTAAAATGAACTCTCCACTAAGAGCACATTTTACATCCCATCCAAATTTGTACTCTTCTTCATCAAATTTACTCCTACTTCTGTATATGTATATAACTTTTTATTTTAGGTAGGAATAATTATTTTTGAATATCAAAGATTAGTGCCATCCCTCAGGTTCATCAAACTTGAAAGTTTGTGGTCATCTTAATCACCCTTCCCAATCATCCCATACAGGTAATGAATCAAAATTTTGTTTATCTTATTTCCTCCATTTCTTCTAAATCAGCCTTAGGTTTTGTTTGTTTTTTTGTTTGTTTTAATTTCTCAGTGTTCTGGGGCTCATTCTCATCCCGCTAAAGGTTATCCTCTTTAGTCTAACTTTTTCATAATCCCTCCAATAGCTTCAGTTTCCCCTTCCAGTAAGCTTCCAGGTACAGTTAAAAAACAATAGCAACAATATAGATTAGGTGAAAATCACTAAAAAAAAGTTTGGATTTTCCCAGTATGAGATCTGAAATTTGTATTTGAAATGAAAAAAAAATCTTAGCCAAGTTGTATAAAGTGAATTTGGTAAATGTCCAAATGCGATAGCTAGATTTATTTCTAGAGAAGCAATATTGGGGAGAGGAACATTAAACCAAACAATTGTGTGCAATTTATTAGGTACATTAAAAACACTTATGAATTTTGGACTTGAAAAAATGTAGAAGAATTGATTTCAACTCTTGCTACAACAGACCTCATTAAAATTTGATAGGAATGTGAGAGAACTAATTTCTGAAAAAGATTTCTTCACAGTTTGGTGAAACAAGTATTTCACTCAAAAGGAGAAGTTGAACAAGTAATACTAGGTGCGCTAGAAGTACTCATATCTTCAGAAGACTATTAAGTAGGGAAAAAAATTAAGTTGTGCTATTTTTCAATTAAATAACTTTACAACTAAAATAAATAATTTAAGTTCATTGAACTTTAAAGTATAAAATAATAGACTATTTAATTATTTCTTCGTTATTTTCAAAGAACTACTAATTTAAAGTAACTTTCTATGAATAAATTATAGACTGGCCATGCAAATTTGAAAGTAATTTTATTCCTTTTATATATTACAGTTTTAGGTAAGTTGAAAAGATATATTTAAACTATTTTCTCTAGTCTTCTCTGAGTCTCCTGTTTTAAATCAAAAGTGGCTGCACAGCAATTTCTCTCCATATAATGCTTCAAATATAAGGTTGTAGAGTTCACTTTTCTCATTTAAACGTGTGAATACAACTGCTATAAATGGCTTAGGCTTCTCTAGAATCATGACTCAACTGTCTTGAGTTCCATCCATGGTGGTAAAGTGCTGTCTTTCTGAATCAACTCTCATTACGGACTGTGGTGACCTCCACTTTGTATTGATTTGGCCACCATTAAATGAAGACGACTTCTATTATCTGCTGTCTCATCCATTACTATGAGTTTTCAAAATATTGTCTGCAATATTTGTGGTGATTTCATGCTCTGAAGAATCCTTTAACTTGAAAAAGTATTTTAGAATACAACAGGAGTAAAAATTAATGATTAGTTTGCAACTACATTAACTAAAGGCCAAACATTAATCTAGGTTTATGTCCTATAGCATAATATTACTTTCTTAATGACATTGAAAAAATTGTTCTTTTATGAGGTGTCTTTAACAAATATAAATATAATTAATTATTGAAAATAATGTGCATTGATATTACACTGTGAGCTTCATCACAGTGTATTACAAAATACTTATTGATTACTATTATTACCATTTCAGCTTATAGTCATTGCAAAATTAACTTTGTGATATATAGTTTTTTGTTGATAGATAGATAGATGATAGATAGGTAGATAGATGATAGATAGATTCCTATAATAATAACCAAGGCAGCATACAGAAAAGTTCATGAATTTATACATGCTGTTTCTGCATTTTTGCCTTTTCTAGAATGTCAAATAGGATAGTGGAATTTGCCACCATTTGAGTCTGGGCTCTTGAACTTGGCATTATGCATTTGAGAATTTTTCATGTTGTGACTTGGTAATATACCACCGAGTATAATAACACAGATTTTTAAGCCATTCACCAATTTAAAGGCACCTAGATTATTTACAAGTGTCAGCAATTGTAAATAGCACTACTTTACACGATTTTGTCTAGATGTTTATTGTCCACATAGAGTACAATTTATCCATGAAACATAAATTTAAACGTAAGTTCCATGAGCATAAATTTTTAGGATAAATACCTAGAAGAAATTCAATTTCCACATAGTTCAGTAAGTACTTTTAAGTTTATAAGAAACTTCTAAGCCATTTTTCTGAGAAAAATCTTCATTTCCTCCTGCATTTTCACTTTGCAAAAACAATGTTCATGCTCCATCAGCAATGTATGAATGTTGTTCTTCTACAGCCTCTCTAGGACTTTTAATCCATTCTTCACATGTGTAATGGTGTCTTATGGCACATTTATTTCTCTAATGACTGATAATAATTCACTTTCCTTTTCTTTGTTGATTTTTTTTTTGTTTCACTTCTTTGTGGAGCATCTGTCTAAATTCTTTTCCCATTTATCAACTGGGGGAACTAATACATGGAAATTTAAATTTTCCCTTTTAAATATTCAAAAATTTAGTTTATAAAATAAACTGACAGACACAACAGGAAAAAACAATCAAACTAGATGAAATGGAAAACAATTGGAGCATGTACAAATTATAGTTACCATGGTTTAAGGTACCACCCATCACTCAACAGAATTTTTGGGAGACAGGTTCTGCAGAAGATAGAGAGGATTCTTTTTTTTACCTCAAATCTCTATCTTAGGAGGCTTAGGAATGTGAAGGAATGTCATGGGAGAAAAAGGGTACTGTGGGATATGGGCAGAAAACATTCATTCTGGGTCGGGTCTTCCTGGCCTCTTCTGCCTCACAGGAGAGGATGTAGACCTCCACATCTTGGTGACCAATCTACAGACACATGGCTGTTCTACAATAAGGTTAAGGTGAGCTGAGAAGAAGGGGGTCTCACAGAGCCCTCCCTTTAGCATTTAGAATACATGTGAAAGGGATGGGGCACTAAAGGATTTGGGAAAAAATCCGGGAAGAGAGGAGAAAATACTGTTGAAGACAACTTCAGACACGGCTCTGTTACACTATGAGATTCAAGAAAATGTGAGATAGCTAACGTTGTAATAACCTCTTCATAAAGGAGAAGGAAGCGGAGTTGCGGGCAATTTTAGAGAGAGAGTAAATTCTTTTTAGGGAAGATATGTGAGAACAGAAAATGGACCGAGATCAAGTTCTTGGGTCTAAAGACTCAGGGCAACTGAGCTTTTTATTTGGTGGATCCAGTCAGGTAGAAATGTGCACTTTGCAAGAAAGTCTTTCTCTGCACTGGAAAAGGGAGAAACAAAGATCCCTCAGAGGAGATGAGCTAAGGGCAACATGGGAATCTCTTCGCATGTCCCAGCACCAGCCTCCAGGTGGTATTTGCTGAGCCCCAACACTAGTTTTCTTGTTATTTTGTTTGAGACTTACTTCTATATTTGGATATTAGTCCTTCAACTGACATGTCATTTGCAATACCCACTCCAGTCTGTGGCTTGCCTCTTTATCATCTTTACAGTGTCCTTCACAAAGCAAATATTTTGTTTTAATTTAATGAACTTCTATCTATCTAATCTTGTTTCAGATAGTGCTTTTGGATTCATGTCTATGAATTCTACCTATTCTAAGATGACAAAGGTTTCTTTTTTCACTCTACTTTCTTTTAAGAGTTTTCTAATTGTTTATTTTCCATTAGGAGAATTATCTAGTTTAAATCAATTATTTGGAGATATGTGTTTATTTTTTTTTACATATGGGTATCTAGTCATTGCAACTTGATTTGTTGACAAGGTTTATCTTTCTGCATTAAATTTATATTGTGCATTTATCAAAAATCAGTGGAATTATGTATTGTGGGTCTATTTCTGGATCCTCTGCTATTTTGTTGGCCCATGAGTCTTTCTTTCACCAGCTTTGCACTGTGTGGGCTACTATAGAAGTGTAGTGCTTTTTAAGGTCTGAAATGATTAGTAGTCCAACTTTGTTATTTTTCAGAAGAAACTGCTCAATTTCTTAACTTTCCACATATATTTTAGAATTGACTTGCTCATACTAAAAAAGAATCTAGTTGCAATTTTTCACTGGCATTGCAATAAGATGAATAAATTTATTTGAAGAGTAGACTCCTAACAAAATTGAGTCTTCCAAACTGTGAATATAACGTATCACTTCATATATTGGTCCTCTTTGATGTTTCTCATTAGCATTTTTAGTTTTCAGCATGCTGAAGGTTCATATGATGCATAAGATTTCTTTATGCACATTGTTTTGAGAAAAATACTATAGTTAACATTATTTTTAAAATTTCAGCTGCTCTTTACTCCTCTTCTATATGAAATGCTGGTTTTTATATACTGTTCTTTTCTCCTCCACATTTACTCATCACTTAAAACTAGGAGGTTTATTGTTTTTGTTTTTTTATAGATTCTCTGAGATTTTATACAGTTATAGCTATATCGTCTGTGATTGGAGATCATTTCGTTTTTTCTTCCCTAATCTGAATGCACTTTATTCATATTTTTCTTGCCATATTGAAATTTCTGTAACTTGTCATACAATATTAAATAGCAGCTTTTGAAGAAAAAAGCTACTAAACAAGCAATGTCCTTCATGAACAAAGTATCTCTTTACACATGAAGGTGACCAAAACAGTCGTAAATAAAATGAAATATATCAATATTGACATATAATGTAGACCATTAGGTAAGAGACAGATGTGAGTGGTGGGGATATGAAGTTATGGAGATAATTCTATAAATTGGAACTATTCTGCTGACCCCCACATGCTGGAGAAATGTAAGTCCAAAAGGATTTTCCTTGCCCAAAATAAGAACACAACCTATGTGGGGGGGGGGGGGGTAGGGAGGCACTTCTGTGACCTTTACACAGATCAAATTCCAGAACTCAAGGAGATGGGATAATTAAGAGCAAACCCTCATAACCATAATATCTGTAAGAAGAAGTACCAATTAGAATGAATCACCAGGGATCAGGGTGACCCAGAGTGGCCTTGGATCTTTAGCATATTATTAGAACAGTAAACTGTCCCCCCATGAGATAAAACCACATAGAGTGGATAATTGGCAGTCCTGATCAATTCTGCTGTCAGTCAAAAGTCAAGAGGTGGACCTGGATAGAACTCTCTGGAAACCTCCCTGGGACTTCCAATAAAACTGAAGGGAAGGGGGCTGGGACTGTGGCTCAGCGGTAGAGCGCTTGCCTCGCATGCGTGAGGCCCTGGGTTCGATCCTCAGCACCACATACAAGGCAATAAAATAAAGACATTGTGTCCATCTACAACTAAAAAATATTAAAAAAAAAAAAACTGAAGGGAAGGAGAGTCATGAGTTGTCAAGTGCCCAGGTTATATAGGTAGTCAGCCATGAGTGGGTGGCCTGGAAAAGGACAATGGAGGGCAACTTACAACCACAAGGTGCCTCATCTGACAGGTAAGCTCCTGGAAGTTGGGGGCCTGCTATGGCAAAACCTCCCCAGCCATAGTTACGTCCTGCTAAGAAAAAGTGTGTTTCAAGATGAGGTCATATCTTCTAGGTGGCCAGGCCCTCCCTTATCACAAATCACATCACAACTTCCAATCACAACCCAAAACCAAAACACCAAATCCCTCACACACAAAATAAGCTTGTAAGGGCTATTCAACAGGTAATAAGTAATTAAGGGGGGCAAGAAATTGAGACAAAAAGAAGTCACAAAAAGGTCACAAACCATTTGCCTACAGTTTCCACCCAGTACAGTAGTTTTTGCAAATTATTAACCTTTCAAATTAATCAATCTATTGATTATGTTACAGGTCTCAAAAATGAATCATTTCACCATGAACAATTTTGCATTATCTCACATATGAACCTTTGGGGGACATTGCATATCCAAAGATGTAAAAGGTTCTATGCACTTCATAGATTTGGCAAGTGCTTTGTAGTCAATGAATATAATCTTGCAATACCAAACTGTAACAAAATATTAATTTGTGCAATGGCTGTTAAATAATGAGATACTGTATTATGATATCATGGCAAAACAATAATTTTGAACTAAATATGGACTTGAATAATTTTTCTTACTAGCCACAGATCTTAGATATATTTGTTAAGATTTTGAAAATTTAGTACCTCCATATATAAAATGGAGACAATGGCATGTGAATTTTGTTGGCTTTAGTTAAAATAAAATAATGTCAGTGTCTTATATCTGTCCACTAGCTAACATGAGAAGAGTCATACAATTTGCTGTACATGACAGTGATCGCAGTAAGTACTTCAATGTGATGCATACCCACAAACCCATGTCTTCCATCTCTGATGCTTCCCTCTAGTAGTTATGTTTTTATTATTCTTATTATTTAATTTACAGATAAAATTTCATGTATTTAGTATGTACAATATGATGTTTTGAAACATAGATAACCAGTGGTAGTTTTGAAGGAGGTCTGGTTTCTCGTTAAGATATATCCACATAGTTCCTGGCTTTTTAGGAGCCAGCAAGTTACTTTTGCCCTCACTCACGAATAGAAGGATGCTTTTGTTAGCCCTGCCATTTGAAGTGTTGTTATAACCATGCATAGCTCTTTCATAAAATAGATGCATTCTGTTCAGAGCAGAATTACAAAAGCATATCTAGATACACCACGATTTATAACATTTAGCTTTTTCATAGATACTTTTGATTACTCTGAGGCAGAACAGTACTAATGCTCCCTTGGATCAGGTTAAAACTTTAAACACTCAGATGTTTTTCCTTTCCTGTCTATCATATGGCATAAAATATGTCCCACAGGAAGTTTCCCAACTAAGATTTGCAGAAGACTTGCAAACACCCTGGGTAGTCTGTAAATTCCTATATAAAACTCATAATCCATGGAGTAAACAGATTCCAGCCAGCCCAGATCTGGGCATCCCATGGTTGTTTCATGAAAATATACAGACTAATGTCTACTAATTGCAAGTATATTTAAGGTTATTACCCAGATTACATTTAATATACCTGTGCTTGCCATCTGCTATACCTCTTGGGGAAGAGACACAGAACATTTGGGAATTCTTTTTTTATAAGCTATAATGTTTTATAGCTCATAAAGTACAAATGAAGTAAACCCTCTTAATTTTAATTACATATGAGACATTTATATTATTATTGTTCTAGGAGAAAGCAGTTATATGTCTTCTGGGGGTGCACAGTATAGAGGCAAGGGACACACATAGGTGTGCACATCCCAAATATGCTACCTTTACATAAATTATTTCGTTTTATTTGACTTTGTAAAAGAACAAAAAATATTTTTTTTTAAAAAATCATGTAGCATCAATTCAGGCAGAAGGAAGACAGGAATTCCATCTTCCCAGGCAGATGTCAAAAACATTTAAACAGCTGTCAGACCAGTTCAAACTGTCATCAGAAGTGACCTTAAACCAAGTTTAGTTTCTAAATGTTATTTAAAAAAAAGTGAAAAAACAACACTGTGCCATTATGCAGCTGTCTGAAATATTAAATGAAAGAATGAACATCTGTTCAGTTGCTCTTCAGACTTTAATGGTTTGGAGAGAAATTCTGTTGTCTTAGATCTTTAAGAACATCTGAGGCCCATACAGCTTCAACACCTGTGAACCTTTCTCTGAAAACAGCGTTGCCACTTCAAAGCCTTTTACTATTGTTCTTTGCCAAATACATGTCACCAAACAACAAAAAAAACTCTTAATATCATTTATGATATTAAAGATCATCTTGCAGTATATATTTTAAAGTAAAAATATTCTTTTGGCTTGAATAGATTTTTATTCATTAAAGCCATACATTTTTATGCAAAATGCTAAAACAGAGCAATTTGGTTGCAAACAATTGAGATATCACTTTTACATATCTGAACATTGAAAATTCAAATACACTTGTTTTGAGAATTAGTATACATATGGTGCAATGATATTAAAATGCAGTTCTCTGAATTATTCTTTCCTTCATTCAGCATTAATGAGATAATTCATTTTAGAACTTAAAACTAAAATTCCAACACAGAAAAGCATCAGGTTTAAGTACTGTTTGAATAAACTCTGTTTTGCTGATATAAATAAAATGCTTTCATACATGCATTTACCCAGATTATATAAATGTCCATTTTCTGTCAATGTCTTTAAATCCATATGTGTGTGTGTATTCATGACTCTATGTTTAAAATGGTTCCTATAACCTAGATGATGATACGGAATTCCAGATTCTGTGGTCAAGAGAATCAATATACATCTACTTGTGTACATTAGCATGAAAGAATTACCTTCAATTTCTCCACTGGTCTTTTGCCTCTCTGAAGAAAAGCCAAGTTTAGGGTTTAATATACAAGTAAATATTTAAAGTCAGAATTTATTAATTGAAAAGGGGATTTTATGCAATTGTCTACCATTGCACCTAAGAGAATATTTTGTGAATGAAACTAAACTAAAATGAATATCTTGCTTGATCTAGACTAAAATGAATATTTACTTGAACATAAATAAAATAATTGATGTCTATCAATTTAAAAATACTTGAGAAAATGGAATATTTTATAGGGAAACTACTGTATTATTTTACTTTAATGCCTAGACACATGAGGAATATTTCTATTAAGTGAGGTTAAGCTAAAAAAATTAAATTTATTCATCTTTGCCACCAGGTACAGACTATCTGAAGGTAGATTGGTCTATAAATAGTAATAATGAACAAATATTGTTTCATGGCATTTTTCTCTGATTATTCTCCTTGGTTCAGCCTTTGGAGGTCAGTTTGTTGCATGACTCTGAAAGGTCACCAAAACTATTGAGAATATGCTTACAATAACTGAAGATCCTTATAAAAAATGCTGAAGTACTTATATGAGATAGGGCTTTACCTTAGCCTCTAAGAACTAAGAAAAATAGGCAATTTTAAATTTTTATTCCTCTTATCTCAGTCACTATGTGTCATAACAAATTATCCTAATCCCTTTCTTTTTTTTTAAACTGTGGTTGCTTCTCCCTTGCCAGAAGATGTCACTATGAAAATCTTGATTACCTTTTCTATTCATATTGTAAATCACTTTTAAAAAGTCAACATACAAAGTTTAATTTTATTCCTAGTTTAGTAAGAGGGCTTTATCATCTTTATGAAGGGAAAGATATTTTAGGTTTCAGTAGTATTAAAATATGCCTTATATGCTAGAGTACTGAGCACAGTAAAACTCAATGCACTTGCTAATTAATTTAGAATATTGTATTAACAATGATTATGATGCTCATGTATTTGAAGGTGCTCATTCGCATTATTTTAACATCTTTAAATCAGCCAACCAACCAATGAACCATGCAGAGGAAATCCAAAATACATTCAATAGATATTGTAGTTCCCAGTTTTTTAAAACATTCTGCTATTGAAACATATTTGCTACAATAGGGCATTTGACAACTAGAACTGTACATAAGCAATAGAATATCTGAAAAGTTTGTAGATAATGGCAAAGTTTAAACAATGGTAGTTAGTTTTAATGGTTGATATTTACAACTTCTCTATAATTTTTTCTATATGCATAACTGAATCACCAATTAGTGTATAGTGATTACTCTTCTTTTATGGAGTTTTGTTTTATATCTTACAAGTTGAACAATTTTATAATTTTGAGAAGTTTACAAAAATTTACTTTTAAAATATTGTTTGAATATATTTTTCAATTTAAAGTTGTAATGTTTAAAATCACTCATAAGGAGGCAGAAATAATTGAATATTTGCAAATGTATTTTGTGTACTATCCAACTTTGAATTCAGCACTTAAATCTTCTTGAATATTTGTTTAACAGTTTTTTAAATTACATTTTAAAAAATTCAAACCTTTAAAACCAAGTATCCTTCAATTAAAATGTGAAGATTGATGAGTAGTCATATCAAAGAATAAATTCTTAAGCTTATATTTGCATTACTAGATAATAGTGTATATTTAATAATAACAGTAACACTGCATAATTGAAATCATACTTACATACTTACATAATTGAAATCACTAAGATATATGCCAAAATTCCTCATATTTTGTAATTAATTCTTTGAAATTGGCAGCTTAAGAGAGTCATCTTGCATTAGGAATAATAGAAATGACCTCTTTTCCTTTTTGTGTAATAAAATTTGAAATAGCATATTGGCTTTTTTGTTTTATTTTCATAACAAAACGTTATTTAGAGACATGTTTGCTTAATGATTGATTTTCTGAAATTTCAAATCATCCGAATATTCACATGATATAAGCATGGGCTTTCATACACACACACAACCCACTCTCATCTATACACAGGTAGGTATACAGGTGGCCCTCAACTGACAACAGTTTGACTTGTAATGTTTCAGCCTTATGATGGTGCAAAAGTGGTAGGAGTTCTGGAAAAAACATATTTCACATCTTAAGTTTTGATCTTTTCTGGGCCTAGTGATATACAGTATCTCTTGCATGCTGGGCACCAGCAGCAGATCGCAGATCCCAGTCAGTCGCGTGATCAAGGACAAACAGCCAATATTCTGCCAGGTACTGGGAGGCCCGTGAATGGATACAGGTGTTAAAGAAATTATGTGGGATATTCAGCACTCTTTTATAAAATAAGTTTTACGCTAGATGTTTGTCCAAGTGTAGCATATTGATAAGTGATCTGAAAACATTAATATAGGCTGGGCTAAGTTAAATGTTAAATGCACTTTTCATTTACAGTATTTTCAATTTAAAGTGAGTTTATAGAGATACAATCCTTTTGTTGATTGAGAAATATTAGATATGTGAGTGTTTCTTTATATTCATATAAAAATTTAATCAAATATATTCACACACACATGTGGGTGTAGATATAGACACATACAGAGTCTTGTATTGGTTAACAAGAGAGATACATTGTGTAATGTGTCATTGGGAATTTCTTCATTGTCTGAAAATCATTGTGTAAGTGTACTTACACAAACTAAACAGTTTCAATAACTCTAAGCAGTAAAAATCTTATGAGAATATCATCATATATGAGGTCCAATATTGACCAAATTGTCCTTACAGAGTGTACAAGATTTTATGTATGTGTATCTATCACATACCTGTGTATGCTTGTTTATAGATGTAGATTTTTATACATGCATATGTATATATGATATATATGTACATATGTTTATACACATATATATGCATTTGAATATATCTTTTATTCTTCATAGTGTAGTGTCTTCTACATGAAAATCTCAGGATAAATCAAGTTATGAAATTATAGTCATGTATTTACAACTATATGTGTAAAAAAAGAAAATTTTTTCTTTAACTAAAACCAACACAAATACAGTTTCTAAAGAGAAAATAATAAATTCTCCCTTAATTTTATTATAGCAAATACTCTTATACTTTTGCATTAAAATAGTTTCTTCCTATTTTTTCCCTAGTTAAGGTACTGTTTGCCAAACTAAGTAGTAAAATTGTGATAGCTCATTAGCAAATGATTTACTATCTACACATAGAGCCCAGTATGGATTCATTTCTGGCACCTGTGATTAAATGCCATTTGGAACACATTTCCACAAGGACACTTTGGAGGAAATGGTTTTTGTATAAATTGAATTCATGTACTGTTTAGGGGAAATTATGAATCAGGAATCACGGAATGGAAGTACGAAAATGTTTGATAATTGCTTACAATGTATTAGCAAATACTGTTTTGATGAAACCAGGAGTATTTGGCTCCAAGTGTTGTCAATTATTCTTGGCGCTTTAAGGTTTGAGTGGAAAAACAATTTCTTGGCATACTTTAAGGTTTGAGTGGAAAAACAATTTATAAAACTGTCACATCAAATTGGAGAAAATTATCTAAACATAATCTAGTTAGAGCAAAATAGATATAACAAATGAGAAACTGTGGCAGGGTGGCTCTGATTTAGGAAGGAAAGGTCGGTCCCCATGAGACTTTCACTGTAGTCCAGGTGTGGCCCTGAGGCTAGCAGTGCTTTCTACAGGGGACAGTGTCACAACAAAGGCGAAGGAACTGAAGGTGGAGGTTCAGGATCATGAACATATAAAAAGAGAACACTGGTACCAAGCATGTGTATCTTAGGCACAATTTCACGTCATCAGTTGATGATAAATAATAACATGGCTAGCATAAGAAAAATTAGATTTTTAACCCCTCTAACTTTTTGTTGTTTTTGTCATGCAGTGGACTCTTGTGTTCTACATCATAAGAAAGCACTGATTTGAATCCTGGAATTAAAAGACTTTAGTTGAGATATGCAAATCTACTGCACTTCTACTTCCTATCTGTAAAAGAAACATAAAATTATTCCATTTTTATACAGTTGCTGTAAATATTAAATGAGAAAATGCAATAGCAAAATGTTTATAGTATACCTGTCATTCTATTTTGAAAACTATGCATTTTGGCTCATTTAATCATGACAATATTAAGAATTTCTGTTTCTTGAAACAAGTAAATTATAAATGAAAAATTAATAATATTCTTGATTGTCCAATCTTTTAATTAGTATTTTGACTATTTATTGGAATTATTATTTTCTCAAAGTTTATTATTTAGATGATATGATAAGATTTAAAGTTGATTTAAATGACTATAATAAAAAAATACAGCTTCCCTGGTTTCAATTCCTGGCACCAAAAAAAAAAAAATTGCAAACTAGTCAATGGACTGTCAAATGGCCTGCCAAAATGGATCCATTAATAATTATGCAAATTTTTTCCTTATATTCATTTCAAAATAGGGGTGGTGGCCTTTGTGAACCTATGTAAAGAAATATGATTGTATAATTGTATAACCTTTTCATTTTTTTAAGGTAAATCTTTGTATTTCATTAAAAAAAGATTTGTTGAGTTTATGGTGTACTGTGTAAATCGTACATGGGGCTTTAGAAAACTGAAGAGAAGTGACAGAATGAATTAAAGAATAATGTGCCATGAGGGGTTAATAGAAGAGTTATGAGAATTCAGGGGCGCACAGCATTATTTCTGTATTTGCAGAGCAGGACTCAGGGAGTCAGCATTTGCCATGTGCTTTGACCTGTGTGCAGAGGGAGTTGCTGTTAAAGCCGAGGTGGGCGTGCATGCGTGCTCTTGGGGCGTATCCCAGGAGCATCACTCATGATCCGAGGAAGCATGTTTGGCGGTATGGAAACTGGATGCAGCTGTCACTACAGTTTCCACGTTGTCCATTCAACGTAAAAGTCATCACATGTATCTCGTTAAGAAAAATTAAAGACCAGAGTTAAACTGTGATGTAAGGAGATACCGTCACAGCCCTGTATCAGGTGGATTCACTGACAGCTGGAGGATTGGGAAAGCAGTGGAGTGACATTGGGAAACTCAGCCACGATCCTTTGAATTTTAATAGAAATGGTCAGAGTTAAGAAGAAGGAACAGGGCTGGAAAAGATTGGAGGTGCAAACCACAGATAGGCATAGGAGAGTGGAAACAACTGATTATTTCAAACTTTAATCCTGGAGGGTGACAGTATTAATGCCATTAAAAGTGAATGAGTTGAAAGAGCAGATTTAGAAATGAAGATGATGAGGTCTGCTTTGGAGGTGAGTTTGAAAATCCCTCAATGGAGACTTTTTAGGCTTCTGTGTAATGATCACTTTGAGGATAAGAAGTTAGAGCTGCTGATGTAGACATGGGGATCATTCAAACACAGGCAGGGCGAAACCTGGAGAGGATGGCTAAGGTGAACAGGTGATCTAGCGGGCAGAGGGGAGAACAGCATGTACCAGAAACCAACCTTAAAGTAGGGAGGAAAGAATGCACAAAACAGTCACAGAGGGGATTCTAAATTCATATATTTTCCTGAGAATTTTGTATGTGCATGAACCTTCATATTATATATTTTTATTATTAAATTGCAATTCGCAAAGTCAACACATTTTCAGTAAAAGGCCAACTTTTTGTTAAGTTGAATATAAAGGTAATTATAGAGAATTACTAAGTTGTACTTATCTTTTCCCATATATGAAAGTAATGTTATGACAAACATACTTATGCCATTACATAATGATTATAAAATGTAGTAATGTGCTATTCAAAATTATTGGTTGCTATTGAGTTTTCTACATGTAATAAGTGTGTAAAACATTAGTCAAATTAATTAACATATAAAAATTATGAGTAGACTTGAATTTACCAAAAGTAAAATGCCAAAATGTAATACAAAGAGGTAATATAATATTTTCTACACACACAAACTGTGATCAGTTTCCATAATATTGAATTTGTCCCATAGTAATAAAATTTCCATTGAGGAAATATGTAATAATAATAATAATTAATAATAATAATATTGTTATATCATAAATTGTCCCTACCAGTAGAGGTTGTAATTTTTTAAAAAATAGATCATTTCTGTTTTATTAATAAAAAGTCAGCCTCAAACATTTAGAAAATAAAAGTAAGTGTTGACACTTAGCTTGCCTCTATACTATAAGGCTCACAAAGCCTTTACTGAGCTCTCTTGCTGAAAATGCCATTTCCTATTTACCAGCAGTGATGGAAGTCCTTTATGATATTCATTCCACTCTGGACACCCTTAGGTCATATTTCTTTCCCTGTCAAAAAATATTTACTTTTATCATGGACCTGTCATTCTACTGAATTAAAGTGGAGAAATGAATATTTGGAAATGACAAAGTCTCCTGTAAATATAATGTCTTTCAATATCTTGTAGCTATTTTGTTATTAAAATGTTTCTAAAAACAGCATATTTATTCTAAAATATTGTAAAGTAAGAAAAATGGAAGAAGGGAAATCTGAATTTGGAGGTAAGTAGTAAATTTTTCATGTGCTTATTTTAAGACCATCCATTCTGACACTTAGGAGGGATGACAACCCAGTTTACCAAATGCATTTAACTGACTCTTTGACGGCTTTAGAATTAGCACTGTTGCATAGAGTATTGCTTTCATGGACTGTGAATACAGGAAGAAATGGAATAGCAATAGCTGCTGGAAAGGATGGTCCTGAGAATCCAGAGAGGTGACAGCTCTATCTGGGTGCTCTTGTCCAAGATACACACTATTTTGAAATAAATACACAATTAGGGAGGAAACATGTGGCAACTAGGACAGTGGCTTAACCAACCAGATGGGCCAAATGAGCCTGATAATCAAACATTTGACAGATACGTCCCCCTGTTTACCCATTCATCCTGCGTGACTCTAAAAAAGAGACCATAAACCTGACATTGCAAACTGGTAGATTTATATGACATAAAGTGAAGTAAGTACATTTTGGGGTATAGATACCCAAGGGGGCATTTCTGAAAGAAGAAACATTTCAGTTTTAAAACTTTCAGTGACATAATTTCCAGGATTTCTTTTTAATTAGTGTTGTATATAAAAACAGTTTTAGAAAAGCCAATAAAGTGAGTTTTTAAACTAATTCTTACTTTTCTCTAATCTATACATATAGAATTTTGCAAAAGAATAATCGCTCACTATAGTGACATTTGAAACTTAAAACCCTCTTTGCCAGTCTATTTTGAGATCTAATTGTCCAATGTTGAGAGGTAAATACATTTTTAAAAAATCAATGAGTTGAAATTATCTTTGGGTGCAATTAGTTCATTCTAATAACAAGTTTAAGTAGCAAAATACTCTCCAAGGATCCAATTTTTCTTGGGATGAATTTTATTTGAGTACACAATTACATCTTCATTCTTTCAAGTGCTGATGCTAAGAATACAATGGGATAGGTGTCCAGTGGCTTGAAATCTAACCCGTGGAAATTGATTTGTGTGTGCCTGTGCGTGTACACATGGGCATACACGTGCCTGTGTGGAGTGACTGTGTGGGGGGTGGATCCTGTGTTTTTCCATAAAGGAAATACAAATCTATTGAAATCTTGAGTGCTGGAATTGGTTCAAGATAACTGACAATTTAGGAAGTAGGAACAAAGAAATATATTACACATTGAGGTCTCTTGATAATGGAATATGAGTAAAGCTTATCATCTAAACTGTGTACCTGTAAAAAAGAACGTCAATCATGTGATGTTCAATGTTCCTTTTAAGTATCCCAGTTGTCCCACAGGTATTGATGAATAGGTAATTCAGTGCACACAATTTCAACCTGTCTGTAGAATCATAGCTGCTTACAGCAGCGGTAGGAGTCTAACATTAAATTAAAAATATTTTATATATATGTATATATATATGCATAATTTATACACATATATATATATTCATACATATATATTTTTCCTGTATTCTGGCTTATGGGGACTGTTTTAGTCAGCTTTTTCACCACCGTGACTAAAAGACCTGACCAGCACAATTGTAGAGAAGAAAAAGTTTATATGAGGGCTCATAGTTTCAGAGGTCTCAGTCTATAGAAATCTAGCATCATACCTTGGGGCTCCAGGTGAGGCTGAACATCATGGCATAAGAATGTGGTGGAGGGAAGTAGCTCACATGATGAGCAGGAAGCAGAGAGAGAGACTCCTGCACTTTTCAGATATAAAATATATACCCCAAATCCACACCCCCAAAGCCCACCTACTCCAGCCACACACTACCAGGCTTCAGGCACCACTCAGTTAATCCCTATTAGGGGATTAATTCACTGACTGTGTTAAGACCCTTACAACCCAATCATTTCTCCTCTGAACCTTGCATTGTCTCACACATGAGCTTTTTAGGGACACGTCACAACCAGACCTTAACATTCCTCCCCTGGCTCCCTGTACTCACAATGTAAAGTATATTTTGCCTATCTCCAAGAGTCCCCATAGTCTTCACAGTTCCAGGATTGCCCAAAAGTGTAAGTTTAAAGCTCTGAGAATCAGGCAGGGCAAACTCCATTGTGAGCGCCTGTATTTAAAAGCTTTTTTACAAGTATCCAATATATAAAGGTACAGAATGAACATTACCATTCACAAAAAAAAAAAAAAAAAAGGGACATGGGACATAGAAAGGACAGTTAGGACCTAAGTAAGACCAAATCCAGCTGGGAAAAAAAGTCCATGTCTGATATCTGGGGCATATGGCATGGTGATATTCTGTCCAAAGAGCTTATGTAGCTTTGCCGCTATGGCCTTGTCTGTTGCAGACTATGGGGCCTTTCTGCTGGCTTGTCTGTGTGCTCCTTTTCTAGGACAATCTCCCACATTACTGGCATGTCTTAATCTCAAGTGTCTCCACTGCAGCTCTGACTTCCTTCTCACACCTCCACGCTTTGTCCTCTCAGAGCTACCTGCAGGGACTCCAACCCTGCTGCAATTTGCTTGGCCTTCCAGGCCTTCCTTTGAAATCTTGGAGGAAGCCTCCATGACCTCCTAACTCCAGCATCTTGCATTGCTGCACAACCAGCACCACGTGTGGACGCCAAGGTATGCTGTCTTCTAGAGCAGACACTGAGCCTCCCGGGGCTGAAGCCTCTGTGTATCTGGGTAGCTCAGCATGTTAAAAAAACTTCCTAGACTCCTTTGTGCAAGAAAGATTCCCCACTGCTCTCTTCTCAAGAGAATTTTTACTTTTACTTTCTTGAGTCTAAGATGGATGTGATCTTGCCAATCCCTGAGATACCCTCAAGCCACATTTCCTATTGTCTCTAGGCAAATTCTTTAGCATTTCCTTAGTTCCGGTAACGTCTTTAACAACGGCAGCTTCATTAGTCGCAGTTTTACTGTCATGTTTCAAGTTCAGTTTTCTCAAATCTTTCTGATCTGCTTTCTGCTCCTGAATATCACGATAAACTTGGCTACTGGCTGACAGCAATATCCACGCCACTGCCTGAATGCTATGCTGCCTAGATATTTCTTCCACCAGATTAAGAAATCCATTGTTTTTAAAATCAGCTTCACAGAAAGTCTCAGGACATGGGCAAAATGCAGAAAACTTTTTAGCCAGAACATAATATGAATGGCCTCTATCCAATTACCAATAGTGTCCTCCTTTTCCTCTAATTTCTCTTGTGCCCTGTCTTCATTTCCCATGGTCCTATTGGCTTCTAGTCTCCTGAGCTCCTACCAGAATCGGCCATTAAGCTTTTCTTACAACAATCTAAAGCATTGCCAGCTTGCACAGCTAAGCGCCTCAAAATTTCTCCCACTGATTCCAAAAAGCTCAAAAAGCTTCTGGACCTCATGGTCAGGTTAGTCACCCCAATGACCCCACTTCTTGGTATCAATTTCTGTTTTAGTCAGCTTTTTTGTCACTGTGACTAAAAGAACCAGCCAGAACAATTGCAGAGGAGCAAATGTTTATTTGAGGGCTCACAGTTTCAGAGGCCTCAGTCCATAGAAGTTCAGCACCATGCCTTGGGGCTCCAGGTGAGGCTGAACATCATGGCAGAAGAATGTGGCAGGGGAAGTAGCTCACAGGATGAGCAGAAAACAGAGAGAGACTCCACTTGCCAGAGGCAAAATATATACCCCAAAGCCATGCCCCCAATGCCCATGTACTCCAGCCACACCCTATCAACCTTCAGTTACCAGTTAATTCCTATCAGAGGATTAATTCACTGATTGTGTTAAGACTCTCATAATCCAATCACTTCTCCTCTGAACCTTACATTTTCTTACACATGAGCTTTTGGGGGACACTTCACATCCAAACCATAACAAGGGCTCTTAGGATAAGATGCAATCAGAGCATTTTGGGAAACAGTGAGAAAAGCAGTCTCTTAAGCAAATGTATCCAAACCAAAAGGATGAGTAGAGAGAAACATTGTCTTGTTCATGAAGATTCATGGGAGTTGACATTCATGCAGATAATTCCTATCTTATCCTAAGATAATTCTTAAGATAATTTATGTAGTCTTTATCACTCATTCAGACTTCAAATTACAGTACCTTCCTGTCCAAGGGAAGAAGGGGTTGCTGACATTATACTGAAGATCCAGTCAGTATGATTTCCCCAGCACGTGGAGCTTTCTCAGTCTCCCTGCCTTGGAATATTTGCCTCATCTGCCTATTTGCTACTTGATTTAACTGATACATACTTTTTTCCTACTTTATAGGATTTCCACTGGATTTTTTTTTTCCTACTCGTACCTCATTATCAGTCACAATAATTAAACCATTCCTAACCTTTAACACAATTGCTTTTGGTCCTTCTATGGGATTTGTTTAACAAATCTACAGTTCTGCACCAATCATACAAAATGCCTTATTCCAACATCAATGTGAGTGACTTTACTAGAGAACATGAGAAGAAAAATCAATTGGAATATCACAATAACCAAACCTCGGTATAGTAGTATTAAGTATGGCTTTAGAATCTGATTTGCTCTTGAATTGAAATCGTGTTCTATTATATACTTCTGTAAACTTTGGGAGGTTACTTAATTTTACTTGACTCAAATATAAAATGGACATAATAATAGGAGTTACTTCAAGGTGTAGTTGTGAATATTTGATGTGCCATTAAACAGAAAGAACGTAGAATAGCTCCAAGCATGTGGCGAGCACTCAAGTGACTGCTGTTTTTACTGTTACTGCTGCTTCTACTGCTATGCTGCATAACTTCAATCCCACTTGATTTCGCAGCACAATGCACTAATTTCTGCACTTATCACTACTGGTCCAATATTAGAAATGCTCATCACATTATCATGCTTTGGATGCATTTGGTTCCAGATGAATAGAAGGAGAAAAACTAAAACCCACCTGCAGCTGCTCCTGAACCAAGACAAAATGAGCCAGGGAAATTCAAAGATATCCACAGATGTTTGATCAAGAAATGTATGCTAGTAATCCATTGGAATTTTGTAAGTTGTTGCCATGGTGCTTATATTATCTAATTGATTCAGAATTTTTTTCTGCCATGACTAAAACTAAACTAGTGCTACTGACTTCAGGGCAAGGTAGGAGATAGTGAAATGCTTGATGTGGGAAAATGTAACTTATATCAAGTTTTGGTGAAATATTTAGTAAAACTTTACTTGTTATAACCTAAAAAACAAAATTCACATAATAAACCTGTGGTGTTTCCAGGTAAATTTTGGCAGTATAAACTGGTTTTTGTCAACCCTGTTTGGTAAAGTAGTGCAATAATGAGTTATGTTACGTCAGTAATGAGACTGACTAGTTTACAAGCAGAACTGAGAGGCATGTAGAGGTCCCATGAATTCCTAGAAGTGTAGGAGTGGGAGGTGGGAGTATTTCCATATAAATCAGTGCCCTGACCATTAAGACACATCATTGGGACAAAGATCAAATCATTAGTGTGACTGTTAAACCATCTGATAAAATTTCCAACTCAATTAATAGGAAAAGAAACCATTCAAAAATATTCGTAAATAAGAGACAAACAGTGTGGTCTCATGGAAGTTTGATAAACTGGCAATACTTGCATTTTAGCTATAGTGGACTGGGCAAATATAATTCATGAAATTGAATGAACAATTTTTTGAAGAAATAATAACATTAAAAATCATCATACAGTCTGGTATAAAAGAGGCTAGACTAATCAAGATGTAAAAGGGCCTATAGGTTCTCAGTTTCCTATTAAGAAGCAGACTAAAATTGTTATTTAGCTACCATCATAAGTAGAAGTCCTTCTCCAAAATCTTCTGGAGTGTGTGGTCAAGAATAAGAAAAAATGGGAAGCTTTCTCACAAGTCAGAGCTTAGAGTAGAGTACAGTGGTCTGAAAAGAAAGTTAAAAGAAAGTTATCTATTCAAAATAATGTCTGTCCTCAGAAAACAGGGACCTCGTGCGCCTTCCAGAAGTACCTGTTTCATGTATCTTGACTTGAAGATAAATATATGCTATCTCTTCTTCCCCCTGTGGCAGAGAATAAAAAAGTTCCTGCATGGGGTAAAAAAATCTCAGTAACTTAAATAAATAATAATATAATTAATATTTTAAAAAATCTAAAGAATGGCAAAAATATCAAAACTATCAAATGCTGAATATTTGAAAAGCTATCTAATTATTGAAATACTGAAATATCAAAACTTCACACAAAGTAAGGACCAGTATTACTGAATTATCCTTTTACCTCAGGCTATAATATCTCCATGTGGCCCTGTTAGTATATCTGACATAAATTGAAATTCTAACATTTTATTCACCACATATTTTTGTATTAATATTTTTTAAAAAATTGTATTAAAGTGACATGTCCTTTTGTACTCCAGTCATATCCCTCATTCCTGAAGTCCCTGTGCTGATTCCTCTTTCCAAGTAAAATATATATATAGACATTGTGCTGATTCTGCCTCAACACTTTGTGGGAATGAACATATGGAAAGGGCAAAAATATTCCATTAATTTTCAGATCAAGAGAATTAGTAGCATGTTTGATGTAGAGATAGATCCTTGATTTTGAGCCTGACTGGCTGAGACACTTGGATTTTATGGGGAGAGAGAAAATGTACTTTGCTTACAGAATGAAACAAAAATCGGAAACAAATCCAAAATCTAGTGAATATATTGTTACACTGTAGTTGGGATCTTAAATGTCCCTGGAAGGCCCGTGTGTTAGTGCTTTGTTCCCTAGAGTGTGGTGATTAAAAAGTGGTGGAAATATTAAGAGATTGGGCATAAAAGGATGTTGTAAGTGCTTGAAGCTGTGTGCTTGGGGTAGTGAAACCCTGTCCCTTCATTTTTTGTTTCAGGTCCCAGCCATAGGTGATGGCTTTGCCACCTGTGGCCATTATGATGCGCTGTCTTCTTAATAGAGGGCTAAAAGCAATGAGTATCCCTGATCATGGACTGGGACCTCCAAAACTAAGCAAAAATAAACCTGTTCTCTGTATAATCTGCTCACTCAGGTATGTGTTACAGTGACAGAAACCTGAGTAACACAGGTGAGTATTATATTTAATTCATAGTTCTTTCCTCTCAGACCTTTTCATGGCTCCATGTAGTGGGTGGAGATTCTGCCCTGCCTTGGTCAACGTATTATGGTTGGATATGAATGGATATAAGCCAAGAAAAGAGGATAATGTTCTTGTATATTTTGGCTGGTTCTCTTTTGTTCCTATCCTCTGCCATGGAAAGTACAAAATTCTTGGAGCTTTAGCCAGGCGCAGTGACACATGCCTGCAATCCCAGTGGCTCAGGAGGCTAAGGCAGGAGGATCATGAGTTTCAAGCCAGCCTCAGCAACAGTGAGGTGCTAAGCAACTTAGTGAGACCCTGTCTCTAAATAAAAATACAAAATAGGGCTAGGATGTGGCTCAATGGTTGAGTGTTCCTGAGTTGAATTCTCGGTACCCACCTCCCACCCCCAAAAAATTCATGGACCTTCTGAGCCAGATTAAGGGACACATGGAACAGATATAAATCTTACTCATAGCCAGGGGCTAATCAGTGAGCCCACAAACTCATAAGCAAGAAAGAAACATTTGCTGTTGTAAGCACCGAGGTTACTTTGTTAAATAGCATCATCACAACAATAGTGAGTAGCAGAAATCTCTTTATTTCTACCAATATCAAATTCAAATCTGTAAACAATCTGTCACTCTGTCAGCCCGACTTCTGTCTTCTTCAGTTGTCAGCATGTGGCCTTGCTGCTATTTCCTGAACCTAACAAAAACAGCACAGTATTTTTTCCCTCAGCTTTTTAGCACCTGCCACCATTCTCACGTTTGCTGGTACTTGCTCTTATCTCTTCCTTCATATTTCTTAAAGCACAGTCTCTTCCCTCTTGGATGAACTTAATGAACTCATCCACATGTGCCCTGGTTCCCGTGTCTTTGATCTTCTCAGTGACTCAATGCCTTGAGTGCTGATCACTCACCTGCATTGACAAGCTCTGTATCCAGAGCTTGAACACTATTTGGAGTTATGGATATTCTCAGGCATCTCTTAACAAAATAAAGTTGCCCCTAAATAGTTCTCTAAACTTGAACCTGAAAAGCACAGCATACAATTTGCATTTCTACTTTCATACTTTGCATTGAAGGTCTGGAGTCCCGCTGTGATCTTATTTTTTGATGATGAAGATTTGCTCACGTTGAATGGATGATGGTCACGTCCTTCATGCTGCATGTATTTCATTGTATACATGACAGCACTTAAATCCTCTCACTCTCTACAGTGTTGCTGACAATGGCTCCTGTAACTATTTCCTTCCATGGAAGGCTTATCTCCTTTGCTCTCTCCCCTAGATGGGCTCATTCCAAGGTACTTTCTTTAATCCTTGTGATAAGTTCATGATCTGAAATTTTCCTTTTACCTGCCCAACTCACAAATAGCAGATTCTCCTTCCTTGACATTTTCACTGCGCACTGTTCCTGTATATTCTGTGTCCCCCAGGCTTCTTGAATTGAGCTTGCACAGACCAAGTACTAATTACCATTGCTCTTTGTTACATGAGCTCTGCTTGGCGGGGGTGGGGGGCAGTCAACCAGTCTTTTTAAACGTGCAGAAGCAAGAACTTTCCTTCCACTTTACATTCAGTCTGTCAATAAACTGAATTGATTCAACCTCAAAACTGCTCTTTAGCATACATCTCTTTCCTCCAGTATAATTTTTAGTGCTTTAGATCAGGGTGTCTTTGTTTCTCAGTAAAGAAAATCTCTACAAAATTATCAAAACAAAAGTGGGCAAACCAAAAAATGTTAAACCGAGAGACTGCGGTAAAAGGTCATTTGGAAAAGGTTTCAACCTCACTGTATGTACAAATTTAAAAATTAAAAAAATAAAATACATTTATACCTATGAGAAGTTAGTTTTTATATGCTAAGTTAGATAGAAATAAAATAAAACTATTAAATTCTTAGAATGATATTGACACTTTCTGACACCTTTGATGAAACATATTGTTTCAATTTACATAAAATTCTGTACAGGAACACATTTAAATAGCCACAACAATTCCAGTTTTTAATCTCATGAGCTGTCCTTACTCTCAATAACATATTTTTAAGAAATATTCAAGATTACTTTATCTTACTTTAAATATATATTCAATAAAATGCCCACTTACTGTTTTTTATAAATGTGAAACAATAAGAGAGACCATAGACGAATTTTTTAATGAGATAGCAGTGCTACTTTCCTAGTATATGTTTATAAATGAGATATGAATGTTTGCCTAAAATGAAGCACAGGAAAAAGAAGCAATAAAAGAAAACAAGTAATTCATAGAATGGCAAATCCAAAGTGCTAAAGTCCAGAATTAGCTAAGCTAATTAGATTTTATTCATGCTCTAAAACAATACATGAAATCACATGTATTTTTTATTGAAATTTTAATTTTTTATGAGCTGAGTACTTATATTTGGAACTAATTCCCAGTCAAATGCCCTTTTGACAAGCATACCTCATTCACATATATTTTGATCATTAGATAAAAAAATAACAACATTCAAATTTTAGACAAAGGAAGTTATATTGAGAGTATTTATATGAATCTTCCTAATCATTTAACTTAACAATTCAATTTATAGGAAAAATAGTTTCTTTCCCCTCCACAGCCATTTTTAATTGCAAAACATTAGGAAAGTAAAAGTTGTATAATAAAATACTGATTAAAATAAACATTAGTAGATGTATATAATACAACACCAAGTATTCATGTAAAACTCTGTTCTATAAGAATATCTAATAGCATTGAAATATATCATCATATTTTCATGAGTGAAAAGTGAAGTCATGCGTCACATTCGGCTAGAATCAAATTCTTCTTGAGAAGAAACACAGGAGTTGTCAACATAGCCAGACAGACATGGCTGCGCTTTTTACCAACAACACATTTGACAATGAACATCTCTGACCAGTACTTTGACTTGGAGACTTTCTAGACATAAGCCTGGCTACACAATTTGCAGGCTCAGAGAAAAATCAAAATAAAGCTTTCCTTTAAAAAATCAAGAATCTCAAAACAGCGTAGCATGAAATTGAGCCCAGGAAACTTCTGAGTGCCGTGCCCTGTGGCTCAGGGCACAAAATCCTAAGGCTGTTCCTGGATCTTCAACATATAGCTTTATTTATTCCCAGATTTTATATATTTTAGACTTGTGAGTTTCTTTATAAGTTAGGGAAAATTAAAGATCCATTTTGTAGTCTTATTTTTTAATAGACTTTAATTTTTGGAGTGAATCACTACAAAATTGTGCAGTGTTTTCACAATTTTTCCATATATTTCTTGACAATACATGCATAGTTTCTCTCATTGCCACAAGAGAAGTACCTTTCTTATAAAGAAGGGACCTCCACTGATATGTGACTATCATCTAAAATCCATTTTATATTAGAGGTCACTCCAAGTTGTTCATTCTATGGATTTGGGCAAATGTGTAATGAAATGTATCCATTTGCCAGTATATTACCATACAAAATAGCATCACTACCTTAAAATTGGATGAATTCATTCATCTCCTCCTTCTCTCTAACACATGCAAACCACTGATCTTTTTACAACCTCCACAATTTTGACTGTTGCAGAAGTCATTATAGTTGGAATTATACAGTATGTAACATTTTTTCAGATTTATTTCTTTCACTTTGTGATATGCATTTAATGTTTTAAGGTTTCTCCATGTCTTTTTGATAGGCCTTTTTTTTTTTTTTTTTTTCCAGTGCTGGAAATGAAGCCCCAAACCCTCCCAAGTCTGAAGTGGTAGCTCTACCACTGAGCTACTTAAGCCCAGCCTGCTCCTTTCTTTTGAGTATTGAATAATATTCAATAGTATCATAATATTTCATTGTAAGGATGTACCATAACTTATTTATTCATTTCCTTACTGTAAGATTTATTAGTTGGTTATATATTTATTCATATGCAGGTTGCTGAGTAGGCATACAGTTTCAACTCGTTTGTGCAAACACTAAGGAGCATGATTACTGGATTATACAGGAAGAATAGATTTAGTTTTGTAAGTAATATCCAAATGGTCTTCCAGTGTGAACATACAATTCAGCATTTCCACCAGCAAGGAATTAGATTTGCTATTGTTTCCCATCCTTACCAGCATTTGATACATTCAGCATCCTGGGATTTGGCCATTCTAATTAATATGTAGTTGGTTTAGTTTCAGTTCCCACATGGCATTTGACATGGAGATGTAGCAGCATATATTTATTTAACATCCACATTATCTTCTTTAGTTTTTGCTCATTTGTTTTTGAAGGGGGCATCTATCTTGTTCATGCTGTCCTAATTCACAATCTCCCCTCTGCACATCCCCAGTAACTGGGACATGGGCTCACACAATTATACTTAACTGTATATCTTTTCCATTGATTGTCTGTTAAGATCATCAGCCCATTTTTAGATTGGCTTTTATGCATCCTTATTTCTGAGTTATAAGAATTTGGATAATTTAATATCAATTCTTTTGTCTTTTGCAAATATTCTTTCCTAGTCTGTGTCTTTTCTTCTCATTCTTTTGGTAGTGTCCTTTGTAGAGAATAATTTTTAATTTTAAAGCACAACTTAGCAATCATTTCAGTGATAATGCACTTAGTGTTGTATGTAAAAAGCCATTACCAATTAACTGTCATCTAGATTTTGTCATATCCTCAAGTCAGGTAGAGCCAATTCAACTTTGTTCTTCAACATTGCGTTGGCTATTGTGGGTCTTTTTTTTTTTTTTTTTCCTGATATAAAGTTTGGAACTAATTTGATAATAGGGATTACATTGACTTAATAGATCAATTCGGGAAGAGGAGACATCTTGACAATGTTAATTCTTTTTTTCCACGAACTTAGATACCTCTTCATTAGTTTGGTTCGTATTTAAATTCTTTTATTGGTTCTGTAGATTTCTTGATATAGATCTTATAAATATTTTGTCAGATTTAGCTTTGTAGTCTTTTAAAACATTCTTAGTTGCTTCATTAGTATTGATATTAAATCTGAAAATTTTTTTTTGAATAAGAATTACAGTCGTGAATATTAAATGTTTATAACTTACCAAAATGAGTACTCTTGGAAATATAACTACAAAAAATTTTTGGAGCAAAAGCTGACCTGAAGAACTATACTTATTTCATCTGAATTTTAGCACATATATTTTCATCCTTCATATTTAAACTGATACATTATTTATTTCAGTATCTTTTCTATCTTTATTCTAGTGGAAATTCTCAACTTGATATTTCAATTTGTCAATCCATTCTTTATCTATGTCCATTGCACTTTTTATTCATTATGTTGTATTCTTTTGATTATTATATTTATAACAACAAACATCACTACTTGCTTTATTTCTATATATTTTTATTATGTTACATAAAATTTTCTTTTATTTTATTGAGTTTAATATTTGGTTTAATACTTGATATTTAATATGTAAATATTTTACCACCTGCTAAAATTCCCCTGCTTCTGAAAGCTGATGTCAGGAGTCAGTGGTGGTGGGGTGGTAGGTGGGCTGCTTGTCTTGGTAAATAAAATGTTATGGGATCAAATCCATAACCATTTATGTATTATCTATGATGACATTAGTTCTACAAAGGCAGAGTTAAGTGGTTATGACCATAAATCTCACAGAGTTAAAATATTACTATCTGGTCCTTGACAGAAAACATTTGCTGACTTTTATGAGTAATTCAATTTTTTTGCTTTTCTTTTGAGATAATTATGCCCATTTTTCTTGAAAGTGTTGGTAGCTCTTCTGGGAATGAATGCAGGAAGGGCCAAAGTATCAGTTTCGATTCTGGCTGTTCATTTGCTTGTCTTTCAGGGAAAATGAGGTGGGAAGAACAAGGCAGGCTCTTCCTGAACTAAATTAAAGGCCAGATGTGCACCCTGATTTTCCAAGAAGACACAGCATAGGAAAATGGCTACTCCTATGATTGCAATCACTAGTATTTCTATAGATCCTTCTCATGTGGCATGCTATGTTCTCTATGTCCATCAAATTTTAACCTACCTATAAGTGGTTTCACAAATCACTAACAGGTTACCACATAAGAATTGTACAACTCCTTCTCTGCTCTCCTTTTTCCTAAACTACAGCAGCAAATGACATAGTCCAAAGATATTACCATCAGATGGAAACACTTACCATCCCAGTTCATGACAGGATTGTCCTAAAAGCTCATTGCTGAATCTCTCCCCAGGTAATGGTCTCAGCTGAAGGGAGATGCCTTCTCTGCCTCCATTGACTCAATTCAGGACATCTCTGAAGGTGCACCCAGTTTGCGAACTCTCTGGAGGATTCTCAAAGCCATCTCTCACAACTGAATTATATTTCATGTTCCCCTGTGCCCAATCCTGCCTTCTTCATACACTTATCATGTGGTGTGGTCTTCTGAAGCCAGTAAAAGCTGATTTTTAACATTCAGAAATCTTACAAGCCAGTTGTTACACCATTGGTAGACAAACAAACCACAGAAGCCAGCAGATTCAACATGTCAGTGTTTTATTTTTCCCTAAGGTGTTGGCTTACCAGCATACCACTGATTACAGGTGATAGTCTCCAAAATACTCCCTCGTGAGTTCTCTTCATTCACCTCTCCAGTTTTGACACCTGGGAAAAATGACCTGAGAGAGTTGATACATAAGGCAGTTCAAAGAAATAAACACCAAATGGAATTTTGTTGCTGGATCCCTAACATGAAGATGGAAGTGAGAATACCATTACTGGTATGAGAAAGATTACCAGCACCCCGTTATAAAGTAACGGGGATATTGTAATTACCACTAGTGGTGAACTAGGATTAAACAACAATAGAGGAAAATGGAAAATGCACTGATACAATTTCTCAGACATCTGAGGGGCTCAGGGTTGAAGTAGTTACAAGGCAATGCAATTAGATGCCTTCAACTGAGTGATATAAATGCGTTTGAGGATGATAACGACAGAATGAAGATGATTAATGGCCAATTTAAGGCACAGTCTGAACAGAAGATCTCTCGTTTCATATGAGAAGAATCTTATCTATTGGAGCCAGTAGGCAGAAAAGGCTGAGGATCAGACCTGGGACATAATTATAAGAAAAGCAGAGATTCAGAAAAGGTTGATTCTCCATCCTGAGAGAGAAACTGGTTGGGAAGGACCTTAGTCAGGAATGTGTAATTCAACATGTTCAAAAATCTTGAAACTATGGATTCCCAAGTCTCTTTGGGCCTAAAGTAATGTCTAATCATTTCTTTTTAAAAGCTGTAATTTGCATCCCCACACCTTCCTATGTGGAACCTCTGTTCGACAAAAGCCTTAGCCCCTTCAGAATCCATAGGTGCATTTCACTTTGGCTGCCAAAACAATAACTAGAGAAAAATCCATCTTTGAGAGCACAGTTCCTATACCATAAATTGCTGAAGACCTATCAGTTACTGATCTGCAGCAAATAGTACAGTACATACAAAAAATGCATCCTGAGGGTGCAGAACAAAGAGACTGGTATATGAAGTTGAAAAGATGATAACTTATCCACGTGGATATATGAACATCTAAAAGCAGAATGAACACTCTGGCAAGGTCCTCGTGGTACAATAGTAACACATTGCTGAGTTGAATGTTGGAAACTTGAAGAATGAAGTAGCTTACACAAATTGAATTTGAATTGTCATAACTACCATGTGCAATCATGAGAGTAAGAATTGAAAGGCTCATAAAAATGAAAAGCAGATGCTTAAGGAATGTTCCAGGGTACATAGGTAATCTGCTTTGGCTAAATAGATAAAACCAAAGAAAATAGAGAATGAATGATGAAGAACCTAGATCAACTAAAAGACATACTTACTTACCCATGATCTCGAATTGAGTCACATGATGTTAGCCCTGGATCCCATCGAAGGAGAGCGTTTTCACCTGAGGACTCTTATTTTCTGCATTGGACTTGATTTATATAAAGAGATTCTGGACTGTAAACCTGAGCCTGATGAAAGGCACAGAAGCCCTCTCAAGATTATTTTAATAAATGAACTGGATTACTGTAGCTTTCAAATCAGTCTTGATCTTAGTTAAAAGAATGTTCCAAATACGTTCTTTAGACATTTTTTAAATTTGAAGGATAAAATTGAATGTATTTATCATGTACAACATAATATTTTAAAGTATGTATACATTGTAGAATGATTAAGTCTAGCTGATTAACATGTGTGTTCCCTCACATAATTATCTTTTTTGTAGTGACAAGACATGAACACTTCATATCCACCCTTAGCATTTTTAAGTACCACAATCTATTGTTAACTGTGTTATTTTTTTCATGATTGCTCTGGCCACCGAACTTCACTACATTTTTATATACTCTTTAGCATGAAGAAAACATAAAAGCCTACTGAGGTTTCAATGCAGTTTGCAATGAATTTAAAGATATATTAAGCATATTGATACATAGTCACGTCAGTCTTTCATAACACTGCGAGACCTGAGGGGATCTTTCAGTGTTTCATTTTTAAAAACTTCTTGCTTTTGTGGCATTCAGGAAGATGATTAAATAATACTAGGAGAAAGATGAGGTGATTTAACTTCCTTCAAAACTTCTACACTTAGTCAAAAAGCTACTCAAATCCAAAATCCTTAAATCACAGTTGAACTATATTAGAGCTATTGAAAAATCCTATTTCACTTTTTCTTCTAATTATTCACAATTCACCATAGATTAGAGTTGTTACTGGCATAAAGGCAAGGATCCCCAGGGAATTCCTTCCTTTGGTTCTTGGCCACCAGAACAAAGAATTAAACCGGACTCAAGATGTTGGCAGGCAGGAGTTTATTGAAAGTCAAAGTGGCACTATGGGAGAGCAGAGTGGGCTGAGCTGCCAAGTAGCTCAAGGCCCTGTCTACACAGTGGAGCTTGCTTTTGTTGGGCTATTCTAGTTCTTCCCCTTCCCCCCTGGGTGGATATAGGGTTGACTGGCACCTTGATTGACACCTGAATTTTATATAATTTCTTTTCTACAGCTCATGCATAAGTTTCTTTTTCTCCTAGAAAGTGCACAGGACGAGGAGCAAACCACAGAGCTAATGATTTATTAGATAGCAACAGGTAAATCTCAGGTCAGTCCTTTGGGCTATTGGGCATGTCCAAGATTGGAAGCTTCCCCTTCATGGTCTTGAATCCTCCTTGTAGTCATGTAGCTTCCTCACTTTAACCTCCAGATGGCCCAGTTTCCCCTCTTAGGAAGGAGCTTCAGGTAAATTATGGGTAGGGGGCCAATGCCTTAGGAGGAACTGAACACCCTAAGGGGTGGTCTCTTCCCCATGTCCTATCTCCCACCTAGCAGTCTCTGTGCTTTGGATATCAAGGCCTCAGGAGGTTACCACCTCCCTAGATCACAGCAGAGCTGCTGTTCTTTTATTCACCTGAGTAGCGAGCAATCCACTTTCACAATCCCACCTGGAGAGTTTGACTTTTGACTTTCTTCTGTACAGTATTTCCTCTGGAGGCAAGGAATGAGAAAGGTACCTGGCTTTAGTTGGTTATTTTGTCGCACAAAACCAAGAAGCAGGATTTGAGGCCAGGGTCAATTGAGAAAAGCAGGGAGAAGGCCAAGCTGAAGGCTGTGAGTGGTGGTCATTGCCGAGGCAATGTTACCATCACAACTGTTTTTATCACAATTTCTTATTATCCCTGAGGTGTGTATTGTTGAGCTGTGACAGAAAATTGAAGAAAATTCTTACTCATGGCTTCTGTTCCTCCATTTTGAGGGCTGTTCTGAGGTGTTCTCCATATTGTGTGGCTGACCTGGTCTCACAGGTCATGCTGGTCTCACAGACTCATGCTGCCCCAGAGTCAGCTCAGTCTGAACGCAGCACTCACCCTGCAGACTTGAGAAGGAAAGCTGTACCAGGCAGCAATCTGGCCCTCACTGAAGCTGGTTACTGCTGGAAGTGGGTAACTGGTCAGCAAAGGCACCTGCTCATTTATTAACCTGAAGTTGTTTACGTTAGTTGTCTCACATTGTGTCCTTGCCCTTTCTCTTTCATAGCTCATGTTTTTTTTTTATTCCTTTAATTTTACATTACTGGAAAATCTGGAGTTACTAGAGATAAATGCTTATTTAACTAGAGAGACCAAAGAAATATACGTATTGCCTCTTTCAATAAAGTTCACTAGGAAAAACATTCCAGTTTTTAATGGTATTTTGGTACAGTTACAAAACATTATGTTCAAACACAGGTAATTTTCAAAGACCAACATTCACAATGCAGATTCTGTTTTCTAAAAAATAAATAGTTCATTTAATTTACTCACCCAAACTTTACATATATTACCTTTCAGAATTAAAACATGGAAAATAATTTTGATCTTTCACTGGTGTACTTCCCTATCCAGAAATATGGTTTCATTTTAATACAGGAAAATTCAAAATAAAGCCCAATCAAATATAAATGAAAAGTTTTAAATTATCAATATAATTTTGTCTTTTATAAACATATTTTGTAGATACTACATGAATGTGAAATTATTCATGATAAGTAATATTATTTTTACTAGTTTTATCTAATATGTAGCTCTGTAAAATAACATTAAAAAATCCTTATAATTTATCATTAATTCATTTATATGTATTTGATACTCTATCTCCGGGGAATAAATTTCTTTTCTTTCTATTTTTGTTTTTTTGTTTTTTTTTTTAGGAATGAGAAAATGCCTCTGGGGGAAATGTCAAGCTCTCTCTCTACTGGCAAATAATTTTATGACAACAATTATCAAATTTGAAAAACTTCAATATTTTATCAAACTTTACCCACTGGATTATTTCAATAGAATATGCACAGTTACTTTTGTTTTTAAAGGTCATAAAACTCTAATAATATTTATTTAAAAATCATGTTGTAAACAAAACAGTGAATAACTTCATTGAACTGTCTTGTTAAATATCATGAGCTCGAACCGCTGTGGGCTGTGTGACAGGTACACGGAAGGACAGGGCAGGCTCCCTTGGCTGGCATCACATATCATCACAGTGCTTCAAAGGTGAGACTATTGAAAACCCACGTGAACTAAATGTTGCATAGAGAAATATATGAAGTCACACTGCCACTCTTAGTGTATACTAGTGAGGTAAATTAGGAAAACATGAACCATGCATTTGCATTCTCATGTTAAGGACTTTGAATTATTGGGTTAGGTCGGAAGTGAAGGTATCTGGTACTTTGACCTCTCCTTACCTTTTGCTGCAGATTGGGTTGTCCTAATAGCAAACCCTGAGAGGGAGAAGGAAGACTGCATAGGATATTTTTTGGGGAGGGGCTGGGGTAGCAGGGGTTGAACCCAGGGGTGCTTAATGACAAACCTACCTCCCCAGCCCTTTATACATTTTATTAAAGATAGGGTCTCGCTGAGTTGCTTAGAGCCTCCCTAAATTGGTGAGGCTGGCTTTGAACTCTCCATCCTCCTGCCTCAGCCTCTCCCGAGTCACTGGGATTACAGGTGTGCACCACCACCGCACCAGGCAGAACATATAGGATTTTAATAGGGGATTCTCTTGGGTTGGATTTGTGTAAGGAAAGGAAGGGAGTGGCACTGGGCAGTGGGAGAAGTTAGGCTGTGATAGTCTCAAAATCCCTGGGGAGTTGAAAGAGGGCTGAGGAAATGGGAGTAGCACTGTTGGGAGAAGCCCTGGCCTGGGAGAGGGGTGAACCTTCATCTGAAGTTGCTGGCTGTGGGCTGCCTCAGAAGCACATGTCACCTTAAGAAACTCTGTTTCCTTTAGATAAGGCAAATCCAAAAGAGGGTTGAGAACCAAGAGTAGCTTTGGGGGGATGGAGGGGTGACAGTGCTCCAGAAAACTGAAGGAGATAAAAGTAAATATCTTGCTCTAGAGGGAGAATCTGGGTAGAAGATCACAAAATCCACCTCTTGAGACTGGAGTGTGTCCCACCATGTTTCATGTGTTGGAAGTGTGGTTCCTGAGGTAGTGTGTGGGGAGCTGGTGTGAACCTATAAAGGCTGGAGCCTGCTGGGAGGCCCTTTTATCTTCTGGGGTATATCTTCAGTCCTTCTTCAGGAAGGACTGAAGTATTTCTTGGGGGCTGTGGAAAGTTCTAGGAAGAAGTTTGTATGAAAGCCTGAACCTGCCCCATCCAATCTTTCTGCTTTCTGTGTTGCGAGGTGACACCTCCTTGTGCTCTGCCATCTGCAGTGAGGCCCTTGACACTCCTCAGCCATGACATCTGGACTCAGCCTCCAAAACTGTGAGGTCAATAAATCTTTCTACTTTATAAGATTAACTTGTCTCCGATATTTTTTTAGTAATACAAGAGACTAATATATCCATTTAGCTACATTGACCTATTTCTTTATAAAAGTTTTGAGAGTGAGTTCTCCGGGATTCTTGCTTACTTATTTTCCTGAGAGAAATGTATAACAGGAAGGCTACTGGGACTAGTTTCATCTTCTACTGTTACAGATAGGCTGTGGACCAGAACTGGTTTGGATCATCTCTTCCTCTCTTCCTCCCTGTTCTATTCTAGATTCCTGTCAAATTTGAGTAGCAACTCTGCCAGGAGCCCTGGCTAAAATGGTGGTGTGATTCAGGTTTTCACTCATCAGTGGAACAAGAGTATTTGCAGGATGTCCAGCTGGTCCTTTTGGATGATTTTAGCATAGAAGGTGGAAGAAACAACACAGCCGTGGGCAAGATTCTAAATGAATACTGAGGTCAGTTCCAAGCAAATACAAACTGTTTCAGTTCTGCTTTCCTGATAAAAATGGAAAAGAATAAATTTGCCAAATCAATGGCTGCATACCATGTACCAGAGGCCATGTTAATTTTCTCTAGGAAATATATGGCATCTGGTATAGCAGCTGCACTTGAAGGGCTACTACCTGGTTGAGACTGCAGTTATCCACTGTCATTTCTCAGTCTCCATCTGTTTCTTTTTTTGGTGGGTGGGGGAAAGGTGGAGAGCCAGATGTGTAAATTAAGTGGAGATGTGATGGAATCGTAGATGCTTCAAATCTTTAGAGGTTGTGCTGACTTCTGCCATTTCTCCTTGGGATTCAGTATGGTTTCAGATTTACTGAGTTGACTAGGGGTTGGTACATTTTAAAAATATTTAGTTATCCTGAAAGCAAATATGAAGTTTCTGAATTAGAGATTACATGCATTTTTTCAACAGTAACAGCACAGATTCCCTGTACTCTAATCATACTGAGGTGGTACTAAGAGGACCGATATAACCTTCACATTTGCAGGATAAGCATCATGAAATTATGCATCTCAAATTATATAGGAACTCTCTTACCACTTCCCCCAGACTCTGCTTTTGCTTCTGAGCCAGTGAGATGAATATTATCATTTTCATGTAACAAATCCTCTCTTGGAATGAGATGAGAAATTCCCTTACTTTTACAACATTTTGTAATGTAAACAAATGACTCAGCTTCATATTACCTTTAACATATAGGACCCTGGCTACAGATAAAATACCTTTGAACTTGAAGAGCAAGTAATTCTGGTAAATATGAGACATTCTCTGTCTTTATAGCTTGTCAATTTTTCTTTTATCTGAAAGTCCTGACAATGCAGAAAATTAGAATTATCTTCCCCACAGAGGAATCAGGTCCAAATTTGCACTTGGGCTTTACAAAAATAATCTTACCTTACAAGATGAAGAATGAACAGGAGATTCTTCCAATTACTGAGAATGTTTAAACCAATGACAAATTTAGAGACTGGAGAGAAAACTATCTGATGGGTTTGTGGACTCAACGGAATCCCTGTGACTCTGAGCCCACCATACATCTACCTTTCCACACTCCTCTGTGCTCCATGCAAGTGGGAGCTCATCTTGACATCTGGTGTACTTCACATCACTGTCAACATGATACCTAGGATTAATAATCTCTAAAAATTTATGTGTCTTTTCCATTTCAGGTACTGATCAAAATAAATATCTGTAGGTCTCTTTGAAAAAGGGATGGTATAGTTATTTCCAGGCCCTGAAGTCATAGTGTTGAGGTTCTTGGTCCAGGAGACACAGATTCTTCTTTAGGCACTGTGCTCCATTTAGGAAAAACAGCCCAAATTTGAAAACAGCAAAAAATCATGCTATCTTATAAAGTAATTTATAAGTTACTTTATCTTCATAAACTAAAATACATTACTTTATAAATTTATAAAGTCATGACACCGAGACTCCAGATTCTCTATCTTTGATTATACAGAATGAACATTATTATTGGAGACTACCCATGTTCTTCCCATGATCTATTAAACATTGGCAAGTGGGCTGAAGTGAGATTTGGGTCAATCACTATATGTACCTACAATTATCTACTTTGGAATCAGAGAAATGACAGTAATGTGAGCTTGAGGGCATTTTATTTGCTGAAATGCAGAGATAGAATAGAACTCCATTTATCACCAGATTTCCATATGCTTCTTGCCTACAGTAATCCATTACTTATCTCCAGGTTTCAGGGCCATCTCAGTTTCTGGTCTACAATTGTGAAAATTTCCTCCTGCTACCGTCATATGTTACCCTGATAAATAACCACACAACTTTTGGTAGATTTGCAGTGATATTTACTATCCTCATTTATAGTAGTGTTTCTGATTCATTTTGAAGAAGCCCAGCCTCCTTATGTATGGATTCTGGGCTTAAAAACTGCTCACATCTGGAAACTGGGCAATGGATCTTTATTGTCCCCCCACCTTTTTTCTTGTACCTGGTATTGAATTTAGGGGCACCTGACCACTAAGCCACATCCCCAACCCTATTTTGTATTTTATTTAGAGAAAGGGTCTCAGTGACTTGCTTAGTGTCTTGCTTTTGCTGAGGCTGGTATTGAACTCGCGATTCTCCTGCCTTAGTCTCCAAGCTGCTGGGATTACAGGTGTACACCAATGCACCTGGCTTATTGTTCATTTTGACACCTTCTATTCAACATGTTTGTATTTGATTTTCTCTTATAAAAGTCAGGTAACAACAAGGTCAGTTTCAAAAACATTTGATCTACCAGCGATCATGGATCACTATACGTCCCTGTTGTTCAAAAGTCTTATGCTGCTCCTTGGTCCTTAGTCTCCACTATGCTGATTAATCCTGAAGTGCATTTGATGGCTAAGCATCAATATCTAAGCGTCAAGATTATCTCATTCCCATAACAAGGAAGAGCCCATTTATATGGCAATCAGTATCAAAACTGACTTGCTAAGGAATTTAATCATTTAACTACTCCAAGATGTTGGCATAGCCACACAAATGCATTTCTATTTTTGTTTTTACTTTTTTGTGTTACTGGGGATAAAACCCAGGAGCAGAGCTACATCCTCAGTCCTTTTTATTCAATTTGAGACAAAATTGTGGAGCTGGCCTGGGAATTGCGATCTTCCTGTCTCAGCCTCTGGAATTACTGGGATTACAGTTTTGTGTCACTACACCCTACAAATGCATTGATTTTTGTAATAATAAATTGTGCGTCCTCTTAGTTTGTAGATTATCCGGTTTTATGTAAGAAGTGCATTTTATCCATACTGAATCACTGTGCTTTCTGGTCTTCCTCATATTTATTAGGGCTGTGTGGCCAATTTCACATCACTATTCAGTCCATCATCTTATCAAAGCTTCTAAGAACCTTCTACCAGACAGTTATGACTTTTCAATAGTATTTGGACTGTGATCTTAAATCCCATGTCATGCAGCCATTTCAATGACCTCTTCTCTTTCCAGCCTTGTATCCTGTATCCTGGTTCAGTGTCCTTAAGACCCACTCCCATACCTGTCATTAGCCAGGAACTGTCATTAATGATATGGCTGGATTATATCTCCCCAGAGCAATGATCATTTTACCCAATTAAAACTCTTCTGTGGGGCTGGGGCTATAGCTCAGTGGTAGAGCACTTGCCTAGTATGCGTGAGGCACTGGGTTCGATCCTCAGCACCACATATAAATAACGAATGAATAAAATAAAAGACCCATCAACAACTAAAAAAATATTTAAAAAAACTCTTCTGTGACTCTTCTTATTTATTTTTACACCACTTTAGATGAAAAAAAGACTTAATTACTCCATGAAGATGAGTTGCATATACTGTCCCAGAGGTCTTAGGACAATCTAGCAGTTTGCATGTGAGTGTATAAATGTGTTTGTGTGTGAGACTGTGTGTGTATATGTATATATATGTTTATATATGTAATAAATGTGTACATATATTATATATATACTTATGTACGTGTATATATGTAATATACTAGTATATATTATGTGTATATACACTTATGTGTATGTGTGTATATGTAATAGACATGTACATATTATGTGTATATATATACATAAGTGTGTATACATGTATTTTATATATATATGTATATAAATGTACACACATACACACACACACTCCTGGGTCTAGAGAGTCACAATGTCTTTCCAGCCAGGGTGCTGACTTTGGCATACAAATCCAGCCATAGATGCCCTTTAGATTCCATGATGTACCCAGAATTGTGAGATAGCTGCCCTGAGCCTGTCATTCTCATTCTTTAAAACTGATGAGTCATTTAACAAAGGCCACTAATTCTGTAGTCTTTGCAATTATTTTCTTTCCTGAATAATTCAATTGGAGTATTGGTTCTCAAACACTAGAGAGGACCAGTGTCACATGAAGGGTTTACTATCATACTGGCTGCTAGGCCCTAAATTTCAGAATCTCTACTCAGTGAATCTAAGAAATTGCATCTGAAAATCACTTTCCAGTAAGGCCGATGGTGCCAGATTAGAGTTGGTGTGGCCCAGACACGTGTGTTGCCACTACTATGCAAGGCAGAGCTTTTCCTGTCACTCATACCACCAGTGGGTTCCTCAGGGATGGAAATGTTGTGATACAGCAGGGAATATCATCAGTCCTTAATTGATGCTCTCCCAGCCTCTCCTCCTGTGGATCTGCTTACCAAGACCATGCCTGACAACACTTTAAATTTGCATTCCCTTAAATAACACAGCTTGCAGTATAGTCTTAAATACAAATGGTTTAATTGGCAGGTGATCCCAGGAATAAGGAGAGTGATTTAAAAGAAGAGAAAAATAAAACATAATTATGTGTTATGTAGCCATACAAATTAAAACAAATAAATAACAATAAATTGTAAACATACATATACAATTTTGAGTACTAATGTGATAGATTATACAGAATTATGTTAATACTTTTGAACACGGTTGTCTGGTGAGACATAAAGTACCTGACTGTAGGATCAAGCAGTTTTGAAATCTATCACTGAAAGAAGTTAGTAATTAGTTTGGAAAATTTGCATTTATATCCATGTTCAAAAATAGAAAAAGTCAATAATAACATCTCCCTCTACCCCTCTTCTTATCTTTCCTTATTCAATTTTGCTAGCCTTGTAGAATTGAATATTTTCCCTCTTTTGTCTATTTCCTTAAAAAAGAAAAAAACTTCAACTTCACTACACAAGGTTTAAATCTTTTTGAACATTTGCTGGTACTCACGTGGAAACCAGATCAAACAGGAATTCTCTACATTACTAAGCATCAATTACTATTTAATTTATTCAGTGCTTATTGTGCACTACTTGGGCTTATTGTTCACTTTTAAGTATTGTATTTCATCTTATTTTTATGTGTATTCATTTTTGTTCCATGTATATAAGTGCAAATGCTGTGATCATGTTAAACAATATATATCTCTTACATTTTTCCATAATTACATGTTATTAATTTTATATCATCCTGAATTGGCCAACATATACAATTTTAAATGCCTATTTTAAAAGAAGAGAGAATGCAAATAAAGTGGTCAAGAGAATTTTCAACAACTTGAAGAACCAGCGGTGATGTCTGTGCAGCCAGGTTTGGTGCATGCACAAGCAGACCACAGCTGGCTCTGACCTCAGAACTGGTCCTCTGAAGGCACCCATGCAGACCCTGAAATGCTGCCGATGGTGCCCCAAAGCCACCTGCAGGTAACAATGAAGCTGTCTGTGGTCCTGCTGTCCTGGCTGCCTTCAAAACAGGGATACTGGCGCTGTTGTCTCTGCCTCGAAGAAGAAATTGCCTGCAATTCCTGCTTCTTCTGTTTAATGACTTTATTATGTAATGGATATGAGAGTCCAGAGCTTAGAACCAAGAATCTTAACATAACATCAGCAAAATATCACCAGAACCACTGAAATTCTGCCATTTGTTCATTTTCTTCATTTGAGTCATATCAAACAATCTCAGTCAAGAAGGTTTCAACAGTCTAGCCCTTTGCTAATAAACTATAGCCTCTCAAGTTGTTTAAATAGATCATCAATCTATCACCACTTTTTTTTAATATTTTTTCAGTTGTAGATGGACATGATATCTTTATTTTATTTATTTTTATGTGGTACTGAGGATCGAACCCAGTGCCTCACGCATGCGAGGCAAGCGCTCTACCACTGAGCCACAATCCCAGTCCCCTCTATCACCACTTTTATAAGCTCAATAACATAAACAAAAGAAAAAAATTATTAAGATGCATCCATAAAACTATAAACTATGTGCAATATCATAGTTACTAGCTTACATGTGACTTGTAAGTACTTGAAATATAGCAAGACTGAATCAAAATCTTAAACATGATATATAAATCTGAAGTCAAAAGCTTAGTGCCTGACTTTAAAGGACTAGTGAGATAGGCGTTTTTATTTAGGATGACAAGAGCAAAACATAGGAACCATGCCTTGTTAATAGTAAGCGTTTATTTACTATTAATAAGCACTTTTAAAATAAATATTTTGGGAATTACATTATTATAAAATTATACCATATTTTTCATCATGTAATAGAAAATCAGCTTTGAACTCAGAACATTATTATTATATTTACATTTTGCCATATTCTGAAAAATAACATCCTGGAAACAATTCCATAGAGAATAGACTTATTTACTATGTAATATTTTTTAAAATCTAAAAATTCAATTTAAATTACATATTTTGAATTACAGAATCCTATTATTATAGAAATCATATGGGTAAAACTTAAAGTAGGCTTCACTCTATGGACAATTGAATTAATATGCAGAGTTTGTGTGTGTGTGTGTGTGTGTGTGTGTGTGTGTGTGTGTGTTAAGTTGCTCTTAAGGTAAGATTTGTTAAATGCTTGATTAAATACCAAACTGATCACTGGTTTCAAAATAAAGATATAATGTTTTATTAATATATAAAATACTGAAATGATAATATATTTGATATATTGACTAAGCAAAGGATATTTAAAATAATTTTGGCTGTTTTTGGCTATTAGAAAAATCATGTATTAGACTCTCACTGCTTCTGTGGGACAGCATTGTTATAAAAAAGATCCAAGGAGGTAATTGTCCACATTCAGGGTAGTTTCTTTCTTTTTTATTTTTTTGGTATTGGGGATTGAACTCAGGGGTACTTGAACACTGAGCCACATCCCCAGCCCTATTTTGTGTTGTATGTAGAGACAGGGTCTCACTGAGTTGCTTAGCGCCTCGCCAATGCTGAGGCTGGCTTTGAACTCGCAATTCTCCTATCTCAGCCTCCCTAAGTGCTGGGATTACAGGCTTGAGCCACTGTGCCCGGCTTCAGGGTAGTTTCTATGGGGTAGGTAGGATGATGTCATGGGATAACCATGTGAAATTTATTTTATTCAAAGCGTACAAAACCTTATCAATGGATTCCCTTCAAATATATAGTAAGATTCAAGAACTCATCTAGGGCTACAAATGCCGGCAAGTTCTTTTCCTCTGGACAGCTTCCTATCACTGTTCCTACCACACCAGGCATGTGACTTATTTTGCATATAGACAGCATATTTTCAAGTCAGAATCTTGCATTTGTTCTTAGGTTCATGTGTTCCCGTGCCTTCTGCACTTTATCTTTTAATTTGAATGTCACATTTTCAGAAACGTTATCACTCTAAATCCCATACATTTTTTAAAAAATTATCTCTTTGTTTGCTTATTGTCAATACTCCTCATTACTACAAAAACGTGTCAAGGACAGAAAATGCTTCTTTTGTTCCTTGTACATCTCAGGCCCTAAAAGAGTGATTGGCATATATTTAGCACTCAGTAAAAACTAAGCCTACCTCTCACAACCGAAGTGAACCCTATACATAAAAGAAAGAGTGGATAATTGAATGAGGTGAAATTAACTACAGCAAGGTACAAAAACATTGGGATTTAAAATCAAAATGTTATGTTAAAAATACGCACTTAACAGAATTATATATGGAAAGACCTCCCACCAAAACCTCATTCAAGTTACTGTATTGTCCTGGAATTATAAATTTTTCAAGATAATTTGATTATATATAATATGTATATAGAAAGATTAATATATATACATATACATAATATATATGTTAATATATATATATTGCCTGGGTTTTCTACTATTAATATGGTTCATTAATTCTAAGTGTGATGCATATAATTTTAAATTAATCTTCAAATCTCTTTTACCATTAATTGGAAATAAAAATTGTTAAGCTACATTTGACATTTTTTAAGTAAAAGCACAAGTATAAAACTCAATTTTTATAAATGATGATTATTTTAATGGTCTTGAACATATTTATAGAACAAAACCTATTGAAGTCATATAAAATCAACATAAATTTTTCAAGATAAAGTTTTAGGGAAAACTTTTTTAGAGTATATAAATTTTTATGTCATTTTTGAGAAATGGGTTTATTTCACTTCTGTACAATTTCTAGAAAAGTTTTTTTCTCTCTGTCTCTTTATTTTGTGGTGGTAAATGTTATGTGTTGAGGGGGAAAAAGGTAACAAATATTTTATCCTTGTCTTTGAGTAAGATTTCCATATTCAAGCAAATTTATAATTAATTCCTTACCTTAGGTTGAAATACTTCAATGTTAAAAACTAGACTTCCATTGTAAACACATATCACTAGTACGAGTTTAAAATGTTCTTGTGGTCATACAACTTCCATGTTGTAAAAATAAAATTATTAAAACAGAGTAATTATGTACAGCTCACTTTTTTATGATAAAAATTTGGAGTTTGATAGAAGTATTTTATCTTTCTTCATTTAATAGGATGAAATAAAACATCTTGTCATATAACTTTCAATTTATATAAAAACAGGGCACATAAAAATTTCTCAGAAGCATCAAAGATTATTATATTTTCTTATTATCTTCAATATATGTTAAATTATCTTTTATACATTTAAATTAGGTATTTTGATTTATCCTTCCTTTCCTGGAAATATATGTATCATACTTTATTCAGGATTAAATTGGATTTTAAAGTTAATTACCTTATTTTGAATGCACATAACTTTTAGAGAATGTAATAAATGTGCACACACACACAGAGACACACACAAAAGAATACACCCTGTGGCTTTTAGAATTTGGATAACTCAGTTAAATATGCATCATTTTTTAATCATAACACAAATACATATATCTCTTTCACTTACAAAATCAAATATAATTATTATGGCAAATATAATGAGGTACCATACTTATTAAATTAAATGCTTTGTTATAAATAAAATATTATATTTTTGATTATAAACATTTATCTATAAGTGATTATTTAAAATATAAATCATATTAATTTAAATTTGTAAAAACTTGCAGTGTTCTGATGGGTGACATATTTCTACTGATACAAAAGTATAATGGACGTTCCGCTCCAAAGTGCCTATGGTCCTGCAGGAGCCGCAGAGGGCCGAAAACGGCCCTTAGGAAATTCCATAGGTGTCCACCCAAAGGGTAGACCAGACTGCTAGCCGCCAACCATAGGGGAGCCCACACTCAGGGTAAGAGTCGCCACAGAGACCCCAGCATGAGTAGGCCCCACCCAAGTGAGGCCTGGGCCCGCCCCAGTTCTGCTCCAGAGTTCCTGCCCACAGCAAGACAGAGGGCCAAACCACCCTCAGGGAATGCCAGGGGTGCCCAGCTGAAGGCAGACCAGAGCCGGCTAGCCCCCAGCCCCAGGGGAGCTCACCAAGGTAAAGGTCACACACAGACTCTCCTGCTTGTGACCTGCCTAAGTAAGACTTGAGCCCATCCCCAGTTTCACTACAGAGATCTTGCTCACCAGCAGGAGTGCAAGAGAGGGGCAAAACAGCCTTCGGATACCACCACAGGAGCCCAATGAAGGCCACTCCCAATGCCCTTTAGAGGTACGTACACAACCTCCTCCACCAACTTTACTGGCAGTAGTGTTCATCTGGGGACACTGGAGGAACAGAAGTAGCTCCAAGGTGAGATACAGGTAATCTGGAGTGTCGATACAAGATAATAGGATAGAAGCCGCAATAACTAAGATCGATACTGCAAGAAAGGGAGATATACAATCAACATGAAAAAATAAGGGAAGAAAGAGCCCCAAATAAACCTTGATACCACTGTAACAGAATCCATTGGCAGCACAGTTGATGAAATGTCAGAGAAAGAATTTAGAATGTACATAATTAAAATGGTCTGTGAGTTAAAGTATGACATAAGTGAGCAATTACAGGCAAAAATTGATCAATCCAACAAAGAAATAGGAGAGGAAATAAAGGCAACCATTGATCATTCTAACAAAGAGAAAAGAGAGCAATTATAAGTAGCAAAAGATTACTTTAGGAAAGAGCTAGAGATCATGAAAAAAAACCAATCAGAAATTCTTTAAATGAAAGAAACAATAAACCAAATAAAACACTCAATAGAAAGTATTACAAGCAGACTAGATCACCTGGAAGACAGAACTTCGGATAATGAAGACAAGATATACAATCTTGAAAATAAACTTGACCATACAGTGAAGATGGTAAAAAATCATGAACAGAACATTCAAGAAATATGGGACAGCATCAAAAGACCAAATCTAAGATTGATTGAGATAGAAGAAGGTGCAGAATTTCAAACCAAAGGGATGCACAATCTCTTCAATGAAATAATATCAGAAATTTTCCCAAATATGAAAAATGAAGTGGAAAATCAAATACAGGAGGCTTACAGGACATCAAATATACAAAATTTCAATAGATCTACACCAAGGCACATTATAATGAAAATGCCCAACATATAGAATAAGGATAGAATTTTAAAGGCCTGCATTATACAGCATTCTTGGCAAAATATTCCATGAGGAGGAAATGATAACAAACAATGAAAATATACAAAGAGAGAAACCACACTAAAGGAAAGACCATTCAAAAGAGAAAACAAGTCAAGGTAGAAACAAAAGATAAACCAAAATGACCAGGATTATAAATCATATTTCAATAATAACCCTGAATGTAAATGGCCTAAGTGCACCAATTAAAAGACATAGACTGAGAAACTGAATTAAAAAAAAAAAGATCCAACAATATGCTGTCTTCAAGAGACTCATCTCACAGGAAAAGACATTTACAGACTGAAAGTGAAAGGGTTGGAAAAAACATATCACTCACATGGACCCTGCAGACAAGCAGGAATTTCCATTCTCATATCAAATAAAGTGTACTTCAAACCAAACATAGTGAAAAGAGATAAAGAAGGTCATTTCATACTTCTTAAGGGAATCATACATCAACAAGACATAACAATCATAAATATCTATGCCCCAAATAAAGGGGCTTCTACGTATATGAAACAAATCCTTCTCAAATACAAGAATCAAATAGACCACAACACAATAACACTTGGAGACTTTAACACATTGGATAGATCTTCCAAACAAAAAATAAATAAACCATAAATCTCAATGAAACTATCAATAAAATTTAGACTTTACTCTCAGCATAACATGGATCCTTTCCCAAAATAGATCATATGTTATGTCACAAAGCCAGTCTTAGCAAATACAAAAAAATAGAGATACTACCTTGCATCCTATCTGACCACAATGGAATAAAGTTAGAAATCAATGACAGATTAACAAATAGAAACCACTCCAACACCTTGAAACTAAATAACATGCTATTGAATGATGCATGGATAACAGAAGACATCAGGGAAGAGAAAAAAAAAATTCTTAGAGGGAAATGAAAACTCTGATACAACATACCAAAATCTCTGGGATACCATGAAGGGAGTGCTAAGAGGAAAGTTCATTGCACTAAGCTCATTTATTAGAAGAAGTAAAAGTCAATAAATAAATGAATTGACTCTTCATCTCAAAGCCTTAGAAAAGGAAGAACAAATCAACACCAAAAGAAGCAAAAGACAGGAAATAATCAAAATCTGGGTGGAAAATAACGAAATTAAAACAAAAGAAACAATTCAAAAAATTGAGAAAACAAAAAGCTGGTTCTTTGAAAAAATAAACAAAATTGACAAACCCTTAGCCACCCTAATGAAAAGAAGGGGGGAGAAAACTCAAATTACTAAAATTTGTGATGAAAAAGGAAACATCACGACAGACACTACTGAAATACAGAGGATAATTAGAAAGCATTTTGGAATTTTATACTCCAGTAAAATAGAAAACCCTGAAGACACCAACAAATTCCTGGAGGCATATGACCTACCCAAACTGAACCAGGAGAACATTCATGACTTAAACAGATCAATTTCAAGCAAGGAAATAGAAGATGCCATCAAGAGCCTGCCAATCAGGTCCAGATGGATTCTCAGGTGAGTTCTATAAGACCTTCAAAGAAGAATTAATACCAACTCTCCTCAAACTATTTCATGAAATAGAAAAGGAGGGAACCTTTCCAAACTCATTTTATGAGGCAAGTATCACCCTGATTCCAAAACCAGACAGAGACACATCAAAGAAAGAAAACTTCAGACCAATATCCCTGATGAACATAGATGCAAAAATTCTCAATAAAATTCTGGCAAATCGCATACAAAAACATATCAAAAAAATAGTGCACCGTGATCAAGTGGGGTTCATTCCAGGGATGCAAGGTTGGTTCAACATACGGAAATCAATTACTGTAATACATTACATCAATAGACTTAAAGATAAGAGTCATATGATTTTATCAGTTGATGCAGAGAAATCATTTGACAAAATACAGCACACTTTTATGTTCAAAACACTAGAAAAACGTGGGATAGTAGGAACATACCTCAACTTTGTAAAAGCTATCTATGCTAAACCCAGGCCAACATCATCCTAAATGGAGAAAATTGGAAGCATTCCTCTAAAAATGGGAACTATTCAGGGATGCCCTCTCTCACCACTGCTATTCAACCTAGTCCTTGAAACACTAGCCAGATCAATTAGACAGACGAAAGAAATTAATGGGATACGAATAGGAAAAGAAGAACTCAAACTATCATTATCTGCAGACAAAAGGATTCTATACTTAGAGGATCCAAAAAATTCTACCAGAAAACTTCTAGAATTAATAAATGATTTCAGCAAAGTAGCAGGATATAAAATCAATACCCATAAATCAATTGCATTTCTATACATCAGTGATAAACTCTTTGAAAGAGAAATTAGGAAAACTATGCCATTCACAATAGCCTCAAAAAAAATAATTGGGAATCAAGTTAACAAAAGAAGTGAAAGACCTCTACAATGCAAACTACAAGACACTGAAGAAAGAGATTGAAGAAGACCTTAGAAGATGGAAAAATCTCCCATGCTCCTGGATAGGCAGAATCAATATTGTCAAAATGGCCATACCACCCAAAGTGCTGTATAGATTCAATGCAATTCCAATTAAAATTACAACATCATTCCTTATAGAAATAGAAAAGGCAATCATGAAATTTGTTGGAAGAATAAGAGACCCAGAATAGCCAAAGCAATCCTTAGCAAGAAGAGTGAAGTAGGAGGCATCACAATACCAGACCTTAAACTATACTACAAAGCTATACTAACAAAAATGGCATGGTACTGGCACCAAAATAGACATGTAGACCAATGGTATAGAATAAAAGGCAGAGACGAACCCACTTACATACAGTTACCTTATACTAGACAAAGGAGCCAAACATGTACACTGGAGAAAACATAGCCTGTTCAACAAATGGTGCTGGGAAAACTGGAAATCCATATGCAGCAAAATGAAACTAAAACCCTCTATCTCACCATGCACAAAATTCAACTCAAAATGGATCAAGGACCTGGGAATCAGACCAGAGACCCAACGCCTAATAGAAGAATAAATAGGCCCAAATCTTCATCATGTCAGATTAGGACCATACTTCCTTAACAAGACTCCTATAGCACAATAAGTAAAATCAAGAATCAATAAATGGGATGGATTTAAACTAAAAAGCTTCTTCTCAGCAAAAGAAATAATCAATGAAGTGAACAGAGAGCCGACATCCTGGGAACAAATCTTTGCCACACACACATCTGATAGAGCACTAATCTCCACGATATATAAAGAACTTAAAACACTTAACACTAAAAAAACAAACAATCCAATCAAGAAATGGGCCAAGGAGTTGAACAGAAATTTTACAGAAGAACGTATACAATCCATCAACAGACATATGAAAAAATGTTCAACATCTCTAGCAATCAGAGAAATGCAAATCAAAAGTACCCTAAGATTTCATCTCATGCCAGTCAGAATGGCAATTATCAAGAATACAAACAACAATAAATATTGGTGAGGTTGTGGTGAAAAAGGCACCCTCATACATTGCTGGTGCTACTGTAAATTCGTACAACCAATCTGGAAAGCAGTATGGAGATTCCTTAGAAAACTTGGAATGGAACCACCATTTGACCCAGCTATTCCACTCCTTGGTCTATACCCCGAAGACTTAAAAACAGCATACTACAGTGACACAGCCATTTCAATGTTTATAGTAGCTCAATTCACAATAGCCAAACTGTGGAATCAATCTAGATGCCCTTCGATAGATAAATGGATAAAGAAACTGTGGTATACATACACAATAAAATATTACCCAGCAATAAAAGAGAATAAAATTTATGGCATTTGCAGGTAAATGGATGGAGTTGGAGAATATCATGCTAAGTGAAGTAAGCCAATCTCAGAAAACCAAATGCCGAATGTACTCATTGATAAGTGGATGCTGATCCATAATGGAGGGAAGGACATGGGAACAATGGAGGAAATCTGTTCACAGGGTGTGAGGAGGGAAGGGGCATGGGGACAGTAAAGGTTATGGAATATGATGGTCATCATAGCTCTAGCTTTATGTATGACTGCATGTGTGATGTGATTCTATATCACTTACCATCAGAGAAATGAAATGTTATCCTCCATCTGTGTACAATGAATCAAATTGCACTCTGATATCATGTAAACCTAAGTTTAAAAAAAGTATAATAGAAGTATACATAATTACTAATAGATTTATATAAAATATATATTACAATTTATACTTTATTTGAAGAGAGTAAATAAATTTTTAAATATTTTAGAAATTGCATAATTAGCTCTATATTTTGAAATTCTAATTCAACTACTAGAAAAAATTACATAACACAGGAAAATAAAACTTACTAGGACTATAATGGTTTAGTAGGTTTGGTCTTCTGAAATAATCTATTGTGTTCAGGAGTCATAATGTTTATATGCAAAATAAGCCCTGAAGTAGGAAATAGGTATAAAAACAACATTGGAAGGATTTTAGGAGGCTTGACTAATGCATTCAAGGCAAGACCTTGTAGGATTCACAGCTGAAAGACATTGATTTCCTCCAGTTGTTTTCTGACTGGATATTGTGAGATAATGACGAAATAGACAAGACTCTTCTTTCTCATCCTTGATTGCATGGTCTATTGGAAATCAAGTGAGAGGAAAAATCAGTACAATAATTTAAAATATTAGATGTTTCACAAAGTAGGAGTTGTGATTGTGACTTATGTTGGGGACGAGAAGGAAAAAATACCATTATGAAAGGACATCATTAGGCATCCATGTATTATTCCATTACTTAAGAATTCACATAAAACCAAAAGAACTAGACAGGAAAAGTAGAGTGGAAATTATTAGGATTAGAATAGCTTGTTCATTTAACTTAACATATTATATAGTTGGTTTGTTTAATGCCTTTGCATTTATCCTAACACCATCTATGGACTCTCAATCTTTTGAAGACAGAATGTATCATTTTTATTAATACTCAGGCATGAATTTAGTGCCTGCACTTTATTGCATTTTTATTTAATCTTTTTCTATATATAAATATAAAAATTGTACATATTGTTGGAGTGTTATGTGGTTCTCTAATACTCGTATACATTGTTTAATAATTATAGTCGATACACATACATACACATATTTAATATCTAAAAATACACACATTGGTTGTGTGAGTTTCCTGACAGTGAATTTGAGCAGCAGAAGTTATCTTATCATTACTACCTCAATGGGCTTTGGTCGTTTTGATTATCTGTTGGAGGTGGATTTTCAGAAGACAGAGCTGTCTGCTGTTGCACTCGTCTTGTGAGTGTATTCCCCACTGAAGTCCTATTTTGTTATAATTTGTGTATCACTGATATGTCAGGTTTACACCTAAGCTTCTTTATATTTTGTCTGAGATATTATATATAATTTCAATCCTTATAAATGCAAAATGACAAGTATGATTTCCTATTTCAGATTTTATGCCATATATGTGAGTATATCTAGATATAAAGAGATACATACATTTAATTTTCTGAACTCCATTCATTTCCCAAAGCTTTTTCTCTCAGGTGTCTCAATGATTATATAACCATATAGAATAAATCATTCTATTGGTAAGATATTTTCTGTTATTATACTGTTAATAAGTGGAATTTTGAATGATAATACATTTACTGAGTAATGTTTTAAATTTCTAGAATAAATGTACAAATATATCTATAGAAAACACACATTTATGAAAATATGCTGAATATGCATATTCAGGTATGCAAGAATGTTGCATGTATATATGTATTGCCTTTTTTCAATATATCTGACCAACTAATAAAATATTCAATAAAATACAGGTTAGTACATTCCAAATTATCTACTTGATATGTGAAGATAGACTACAATAAATAGATTTTCTATTGCCTGTGGAAAAAAAATAAAAGCATTTTAAAGGCTCAAATTATAATTAAGTATAGAAAGGATTTATTGAACCACAAATTCCCACACTGCAACCATCATATTAAATCCGACATGTGCATTACTTATATATTATTGATATTTTGCTTTTCATTTCTTCTTTTTTCTAGGTTTTAAAATAGTATTGCATCAAAATATAGTCAGCCTTATATATCCTGACTGATCACATGCTACAAAACTAAATAATAGTTCATTTCTAAAGTTTCTGGGTATTCACATCTAAGACATGTGGAATTGGTGTTCAGAGAGATTATTATTAGAGATATAGATGAGATAAGACATTTTCAAGAAAATAGTCAATAAACTCTTTAGCTTTTATCATATGAGATAAATTTGAGTTCACATTCTAAACCATATCCCTTTTTCCTTTCTCTATTTTTATTTTTTAATTAGATTTTTCATTTTAAGCTGTGATTATAATACATTTTTTTACCTTATTGAGGAATTTGCATTCTCAACTGTCATTCCAATCTTTAAAAAACAATATGGAAATTTTAGAAAATAATATTTTGCAGAAATATGTGTGCATAATATATTTGCTAGTACGTTACTTGATTAATTCTATTTTGGGATAGGTAGGGATCATGTAGATCCTCCAGGCTTCACTTTCTTCCCCAAACTACTCCACAATTGCAGAATCTTCCTGTGTTTTATCAAACTGCTACAGCTCAAACAGGTGCTAAGTTACTAGTGACTTAATAAAAATATGTGTGGTCAGTGCATAATCTACATACATCCTTAATTATAAGTGTCTTTGATTTGTGATGACCATGTTGTATATAAAGTTAAAAACCTATGAGTCACTTTGAACAACTCTCTGCTCAACCTGTAACAAATTGTTTTGGATTGTTGAAAACTATACGTTTTTTTTTTTTTATCTCAGCAGTTTTTATTTCTATCTAAAAATATGAATTTTCAGCTCAATTAGGGCAGAGATTTTTCTCTCTTTTTATTATAAAATGCATTCTGTGCTGGTCTGGCATATCATTAAAATGAAACCCGCACACTTTTGTAGACTGTATAGCTGTCCTATAGAATGCACAGTGTGTACATGCAGCCAGTGGCTTCCCTCCCAAGTCTCCTTAGTCCCTCAGGGCACTTTGTTGCCATTACCATTTGCAGTATAAAAATGGGTGGCAAATCTGTTCTAAATTCTAATCCAAATTATTCTCCAAAATTATTAACTCTCTCCAACACAACAGTGACTTAGAGTCAATTCACTCTTTTCTCCTAGGGAAAACAATTATGTTTTTTTCATTTCAAATTTTAAAACTTACACTTGCACTAAATACTTCCCTCAGTAGAAACACTAAAAGAAATAAAAAGAGAAATTGGAGTGCGCAAAATAATTACTAACTAAAAATGATGCATGATAAATTTCACCAAATTTAAATCACAACATGAAGGAGAAAGTGATTTTTGAATTTACTTTTTTAAATGTAAAAACTAATAGACATATTGTTTTCACTTGATTAAAATTCAGAGTTTACAAGCAAAACATTTAGGGGTTGGTTATAAAAAAAAGATGGTATTCACAGTCTGAAAGGACAATAGGATTAAATAACAGTGCTGTGTACTTATCTGTGCCATTTTTCTTAATCATAAAAGCAATTTCCCACAGTTATGTCTAAATGTGGGTGTGTGTGTGTGTGTGTGTGTGTGTGTGTATGTGTATGGTACTAGCCGCAAGGGACTTCTACTTCCGAGCTGTGATATCCCAGCCCTTTCAGTCTTTTTTTTTAAAAAAAGGCTGATTTGTTGACACTGACCTTGACCCTACACTTGGAATATTCCTACCTTACCCTCCAGAGTCACCAGGATTATAGGCATGGTCACCATGACCAGCACAAATATGGCAATAGTTTTTAGAAAAGATGATTTGAAATTTCTAAAAACTAAGAAAGTGTTTTTTTATTCTAGTACAGAAATGGAATTCCATTTCTACTAAGCCACCTAAAGTCATTGCCTTAAATCCTGTGCTGTATTCTTCCCTGTATATTTTTCTCCTATTCTCCACATTTACATTCACTTCTCCTATTCAATTATACTCCATATAGGAATCACAACCAAATAATCATAAGGAACCCAGGCTTTTTGTTTTTCTTCTCATGTTAAAATTAGTAATACACTAATTTTCTATATTCACATTGACCTTGATTAAAATCTATTGTTTTATTAGTTTTAAAATTATAAATAATATTTGAGCAACATGAACAAATTTTTCTTTAATGCATTTTTATGGATTTGACTAATAAAATAATAAAAAAGAACTATCTGAGGGGTATGACAATGGTGTGAAGCTATTGGGTAGATTTCAGAGATCAATAGGAAAAAAGTAAAAAAATCAACTACCAAAAATGCTTCATGATAGTGCAGTTTCATAGAAGAAATGATTTTATTTGCAGATAAGAGATGGATCACTTGATATTAAAAAATAGCTTCAGATTCTATTTTTGGTGTATATCAGTCTAGTTAGACTATTTTTAGCAACATAGCCATAACAGCCAGATGTACATTTTAATGATTTACATATTTTTTTCACATAAGAATCTTCAGTTTTATCAATTTTTATATTACAACTGAATATAAATCTACCTCTTACTCATTTAAGTCTCTCTAATGTTCACAGTTCATAAATATATTACATGCTAAATATATATATATATATTTGATCAAAATCATTTTATAGAAATTAGCTGTTTTCATCAGCAGTTTCTACTTATCCTCAGACTTTTGATTATTTTCACTGGTTTGTTTTTTCCTTTAAAAAAATGTATAACAATCTCATATTTGAGTGCCTTTAAGTCTAGATCATATTCTTTGATCAGTTTCTGTGATTCAACAGGATGCAAGAGAGTAAAATAAAATTCATTTGTAAGTATAAAATGAGAAAATGTATACACAGAATGCTAAACTGAGATTCTGTGTCGGTTTTTGCTGAGTGTCACAACTAGGAGGTCATATCTGTTCCCATTTTCTACAATGAGATTCTAGATTGCTTTGTGACCAGCACAGGTGGTACCCAAAAGTTAAATCAGAAACAATTAGGTAACCAAGAATCTCTGGCCTACATAAAAATCAGTTCATATATCTGAGAGAAGAGCAGAAGATCAAGATGGAAATGAATTGGAATTATTTTATGCTGTAATTCCAAACTTCATTAGCAAACAGGAGAAATTGGAATGTATTTCTAAGAATACTCCTTAGAAAGTTTACTAGGCTTTTCTGGAGTTTGGGAAACAGTGAACTATTATAGAAAGTATGCCCAAGAAGTATCCAAATCATGAAACTGGTGAAAGTGGCTTCTAGGTTGCAAATTCATTTACAGCAACTTGAAGTTCTATAATTCCAGCAAAGCAGGTGGGAGAATTCCTAGTTTTAGTCCAGATTACACTTGCCTCCTAGAGAAGTAAGGAGACTTAAACAGAACTTGGGCTTCTGGATTCACACTGAAAAAGAGGAAACAGCTGTCCAGAGGGGCCAAGTGTTGGAATTTCTCCATAGCCCCTAAAAATAGGGAGTCCCCTAAAGAGAATTAATTTTAAATCCCTGTCAAGCTCACAGTAATCACAGAACCAATAAAGTAAAACACAGATCAGTTTTTATCCTTCTATCCATTGAAGACTTTTATGGTTTGTTCTGAATTACAGAAAGGGAGCTAATTTATTTCCAAATAAACTGCCAATTTTGACTATGTGTTGGACTAGATATTTAAAGAGAACTATAACTTTTCATGACTTGAAAGTCACTAGACAGTTGCTTATCTAACTGAACAGACAAGTCATAAGATCTGTGTTGTGATGGACATGGGATTGTATCCAGGTACTGGAGAATCAGACATCTAGCTCCATGGTTCGTGTCTGAACAAGTAGAAATGGAAGAGAATACTTATTTACTGATTTTTACTTATTCAATGTGAAATTTCCCGATTTGCAAACTGAGGAATGATCATTAAGAATTCAGTTGTAAATTTAAAGGTGATCATGCTTTATAATCCTAAGTAATTTTGTAATTATTCTAAAAAGCAAACAAATAGATCAGTCATCATATCTTTAAGCAATTTCTATGTACATGACAAATTCAAATATATCTATGAATTATATATACATATATAATTTATATCTATTTACATATATATTTAAAATTTAGTACTAGGGATTGAACAGGGGCACTTAACCACTGAGCTACATTCCCAGCCCTTCTTAGTTTTTATTTTGAGGCAAGGTCTCACTAAGTTTCTGAGGCTAGTCTCAAACTTGCAATCTTCTTGCCTCAGCCTCCCTAATTGCTGAGATTACAGGTATGCGCCAATGACACAAGTCTCTCTTCATATTTTTCTTCAAATGCTTTCTTAACATTCCAATGATATTACATGTAGTTGACTGTCCATTATAGTATTTGTATGTTTTTCTTTTAGGTTATAAACAACAAGAATTCAACTCTTAAAGTTCTGAAGATTGGAAAGCTGAAGATCAATATACTGGCAAATTCTATGTCCATCAAGGGCTCTCTTCTTTGTTCATAGACTGTGCTATATCCTTACACGTTGGAGGTAGCTAGCTCTCATATGTTTATGTAAGGCTACTAATCCATTCATGAGGGTTCCACTCTTCTGACCTAATCTCCTCCCCAAGATCTCCTAACGCCCTTCATCTCAGGCAAGAATTTCAACATTAGAATTTTGTGATTGGCACATTCAGATTACATCATGATTAACTTATTTTCAAAATGCTTCAGTCAATACAGAACTACATTTCCAAATTAACTTTTTTATATTAAGTATAAAAGTGATATTCTGCCCAGATCTAAAATCTGTGGTAGACACAAATCTAAACAATTTGTCTTGCTATAGCCTAGAAATATTTCTGATTTTGAATTGTTTCAAAGACCTTTATTAGTAAACAAAATCTTTCCTGATATTTTTCTAGAGATACATATAGCAGTCTTTACAGTTTGCTATTAGAAGTTTTCCCAAATTAATTTTTTAAAATATTAACACGTGCTATGATTTCTATAGTTTTTTAATCCATATGCATTTTTCAATAAATGTTAAATGTAATCCTTTTATCTTAAGTCCCCTATTAGGTCATGGGAATTAATAGCCTTTCCTTATTTTGCTATTTGATATGCATTTTAAAATATCTGACATCATTATAAGAAAAAAATTAGTACTTACTAAGCAATGAAGTTGATATTTGCAAAGCATATTACTAGCAATGCTAATATTGTTTAAATTGTGTCAAAATCACAATAAATATTATTGTTTGAATAGAAGATAGTTAATTTTAGTGCAATTTTCTTATGTTTCACATTTTTATGTAAGTTTTAGAATTGGCTTTTAATTAATGGTTTTATTAAGTACTAAACTCCTTTGTAACAAAGGTCAAAATATTAATATTTTGAGGAAATCATTGTAGTTCTCTTGGTTTGCAACCAGAAACTTAATCAACCAACAAATTTCTCATCTACCTATAAGTATTGTTGGGAAAAAGAATACATATAGAGAAAAAAGAGGCAACAGGCTGAATATGTAATTAGTGACAGTATCTGAAATATGTGTTAAAATAATCATCCTTATGTTGGTAACAATCAGGTAAATTTTGGAAGCAAGAAACCAACATAGGTAATATCTAGTTTTATACAGATCAATATCTTGACAAAGTATATAACTTTCTAAAACGTTGGAAAAACTCAAATAATGAAGAAAACTTAAGAGTCCATAGAGTAATATCAGAGGTTAATAACATTGAGGATTAGGATGGTAGATATTTAAATGAAAGAAAATGGGAATTATAATGAAGACAGAGTTTTCAAGAATTCACTCCTGATTTAAAATATAGATTAAGAAACAAATTCCATTTATTTTGCTGGAATAATATAAATTTTAGTTGTAACCTTTTGTTTACGTGGTTATTCTACCAAGGAAAATTACAATATGGATAGGAGATGATTTCAAGGATAATCTGTGTCCTATAATAAGAGCAAGCCTCATTCCACTGAATTAGAATTGTGGAGCTTTCTGCCTTCTGGAGTTCTTTTAATGGATTTTCCCTTCTTCCAGGCATTTGGAAAGGGTTAGTTTTATATTCCTTCTCCTTTATTTGATCCTCTACCTGCTCCAATGCCCTATTGTTTGATCTACCACCAACCTTAATTCATACCATATCACTGATTGCTGCATGTAACCCTGGCACATGTTATCATATTAAGACAAAATGTTCAAAAAACACTTATTGAGTGTTCTAAAGGTAAGTTCTAGGTCTTCCATAATTGGATGCGGAACTTCTAGTGAGACCCTATAGATTAAAGCAGAAGAGGCTCAATGCATTTGCATAGTTTATACATTCTTGCTCAACAGTATTTAACAACAGTTTGAATTCTAATCCTGTAAAGTACTACATCAGCATAAAGATGATAAACTCATTCAGTATTTTCATACAGAAGTGCATTTTATGTAAATTGAAAGTAAATCTAACACTATGAGGGATGCAGAAATAAATATTAAAGTAGGTAAGAGATATTTCATGAAAAAGATCAGAAAAATTAACCATTTAATTTTTGTTTGCTGCATCCTTTTAAAATTAAATTTTAAATGTTTTATAAATTAAAAAATTATACATATTAACAGGGTACCATGTGATATTTAGAAGTATAGATACATTTTGTAACCAGGCTAAACATATCTGTCCAAACATTTATCACTTTTTAATGGTAAAACATTCAAAATATTTTCTTCTACTTTTTAAAAAATATACTAACATTTTAGCTATCTAAAATTAAGTTACTGTGCAATAGCACATCAGAGCTTCTTGCTCTGAATTTTAACTTAGTACTCATTAACCAACATCACCCCATCTCTTCCTCACCTCTTTTCTCCCCAGTCTCTGATAACGACTATTCTCAGCTTCTGTGGGAACCATCATTTTGGATTCCACACAGAATGAGAACATACAATACTTATCTGTCTCTGTATCATTTGGAGTACTTAACACAGTGATCTCCAGTCCAATTGATGCTATAAATCACAGAATTTTATTCCTTTTTTTGGTTGAATAGAATTACATTTTGTATACATGTTTTCTTTATCCACTCATCAGGTGATGGACACTTTAGTTTGCTTCCATTTTTTGAATTTTGTAAATGGTGTTGCAATAAACGTGCTCATGTACATGTCTCTTCAGCATCCTGGTTTTGTTTCCTTGGATATTTACTAAGGGGTAGGATGGATAATATGGTAATTCTGCTTTTAGAAAATCTTCATGTTTTCCACTATTACCAACTTAGAATCTGTAAGTACTATAAAGTGAATTATATCAGAAATCAGCAACATAGGGCCTACAGGGAAAATCTACTATATAAGTTATTTTTTCTCAGTTTACTGTTTCTCAATTTACTGGAAGAGGATCACATTCATTTATTTGCATATTTTTCACGGCTGCTCTGTTATTGCACTGACGTAGTTGAGTAGTGCAATAGAGACTTTATAAACTGCCAAGTCTACAATATTTTTTGTCTGCACCTGTACAAAAGTACTTTGCCAGGTTTCAGGTTTCACATTATTTATTAGAATAATATTCAGATGAGTATTGAATTATTTCCCCAAAGAGAATAAAAGAAGAGGTCTTGCAATTTTGAGAATATAGTAACCAAAGACAACACTCACTCCTTTCTAAAAACAGCAAGAAATCATGGATAAAATAAACCATTCAAAATATGTGACCAAGGTTCTCAAACTACAGAAGAACATCCACAGATTCCAGTAATCAAGAAGGACTTATAAACAAAATTTGAAAATAAGCAAGTCAGTATTGCACAAGCTCTGAAGAATAGGGTATCAGTGCCAGATCTGGACATACCATGTGTTGATGTTTAGATTTTTATTATAATTTTTGTACAGAAAAGAAAATCTCCCTTGTGCTTTGTGCAAAGCATAAAGTTTAGGGTCAATTTCATAAAACTACTAAACTTGATTGAAAAATTAAGTGATAATAAAGTCAATAGAAGTAACATATACAGTAACTGATGTTATTATATATACAAAGTATTTAGTTCAGTCACTAGAAATTGATCAGAAATGCATAAAAAAGCAGTTATGAGCATAAATATTGCTAAATATGTGCATAAATATACAGACACATTGCAGTAGTTTGGGAGGTAAACCGAAGTATAAGGAAGAACAGTTTAAACCAGATGGAAAGCATGGAAAGCTGTAGATTGACTGACAGGTACAGCAGTTGGTCAATAGCAGGTATATTCATGCAGGATAAAATGGTTGGGCTACTCTGTGATAAAAAAGAAGTGAAATGAGTCACTATCTAATCAGTGTGAGAAGTTAACAGAAAGACAATCCTATCAGTCCAAAATAAAAAAAGAAAGAGAAGACAAAAGGAAAGAGAAAAATAAACATGCCAGAAGCACGAACAGTACAGGTTGCTAAGTGTAAAGGCACAAAACAGCTCCATAGGACTAAAACCAAGCAATACAATCAGAATAAAAAATAACAACATCAGAAGAAATGATCTGGATTAAAAGGCACATAGAAGAAAGCACAATGATGCAGTGAGACTAAAATTTAGAAGAACTGATAAACGGGCCAGACACAGAACCCAAGAAATGTGGCTTAGCTATGCCAACATACAGCAACCAGAATATAAAGCAAATACTGGCCAAATCAGTACATAGAAAAGTACACACACTAATAGCTAAATCACCGGGAAACCTTGAACAATAAAATTATACATCTATTATATAACTGAGTTTTCTAACATATTGAAAATGGAACAATAAAAATATAGAAAAATCTTCAATCATTAAAAAAGTTTTAAACAGAGTTATTAGTTCAAACATCAAGAAGACACATTTTTAATCAGAATGTAAAAATGTCACAAAAATAACTAATACTTTATCAAATTTACATACATATTACTCTGCCTAAAATAATGTTTCACGCATGAAACAATTATAAACTTTGACCAGTAGGCAACGAAAAAACTATGTTCAGTACATACAAAATGACTGATATAAGGCAGAAAAAATTTCTCAAGTACAAGGCCAATGCAGTATAAATCAGAAATACTTTTTATTTCCCATAAAAGTACTCATGTGCATTACTCTCTAGCTACACATACACACAGACACACACACACACACACACACACACACACACACACACCAATAATTAAGGAATAAAATAGTGGCTAATGGAAGTATATGCGAATATCCACATATACACAATTAGAATTAAGTGAAAATGAAAATATTATTTTATCAGTTGTCATTTGGTGCAGATGATTGACACACAAAACCCAGAATAACAGTGGTTTAATCAAAGTAGAAGCTTATTTATCTCACACATAAATATAAAGCAACCCCTGGGTGTTGAGACATGAGATCATCCATTACCTAAATTTCTGTCATGCTGCATCTGCCAATATTCATGTTTTAATCTTCTCCATTTAAAAAGGAAGGAGCAGAGAAAAGAATGTGCCTCCTTTCTGAGGACTCTTTCCTGTGGTTACTCACAGTGCTTCCTTTGATTCCTTTGACCAGAAGATAGTAATGTGGTCACAAAAGTCAGGAAATGTCTCGTTATTCTGGACAGTGTAGTGCCCTGTGAATAATATATAAAGCTTCCATCATGCGAATATTAGGTGAATAGATTTTAGGACATAACTGACAAGCTATCACAGTCATAATATATTGATAGAAAGATGCTCAATGACCAGAAGTTGAAGCTTTTAAAAAGCATTTTATTGTAGCATTTTATTGTAACTGTATTTGAATCATCTCTCTGTATTTGAATTTATTTTCCCTATGGAAAACTGCATTATTTTATTGGGCATATAACTTTGGGAACCAAATATATTAAATTTTCCTAATTTGTTGCCTATGTGGCATCATGGATGGACAGATGATATAAATACAAATTAATTTTAAACATTTAAAGAAAAAATGCACAGTTTTCAAAACAAGTATTAAAAATTGCTATTACTAAGTGTTTTAAAGCATCGTTGTTTCTGAGACTCCCCTTCCTTCTGTCTCTTTAACCTTTAATGATTAACCTCTTTACTTACCTTCAAGAAAGGCAAAAACAAGTGTTAATTGCTTTTAAACTTGCTCTCTATTTCTTCTACATTTTGTTAGACCCTACATATAACTGAAGCCTATAATTTTCTTTAATAAGGGATGGAATGTTGATGTTGAGAAATTTTGAATAATTACATAAAGATTAGTTAATGATATAGAAAGCAGAAACATCCCAACAAATACATACTTCTGCACATTTGTGAGTAAACCTGTGTGTAAGTGTATATATGACATTATTATCTGGAAAAATATATACTTAGCCATGGTTTCTAAAGCAGTATGATGAGCCTTATGTTACTGTGTTCACTAGTTCATTTGAAAATATAATATCTCCTTCAAGTAATAAAGCCATTCATTTCAAAAATAGCATTTTCATCATTTCAGTAACTTGAAATACTTTTTCATTTTCAATTTCAATAAAAGAGGTATTCCAAAATATTAAAAAAATTTAGCTGGAGGGATCAGATGTGCTACGAATATCTGTGACAAATTTTATTTTTTTGAGTTATGTATTGCATAGCTCCTGTCCTTATTAGAACTGCCAAATGTAATATTTTCACTCACTGTAGGATTGGTACAATGAAATTTCTTAAAGGAAATTCTTTTGTTGAACTGTTCAAAAATAACTTACAATGTCAAAATATAAACATGCCATTAATGAAGAGGTGTTAATTTATGATCCAATGCCTACTGAGTTTAATTGATGGCATGGTTTAATGTGTGCACTAAATGAACTTTCTCAGTTAATTTTTTATGGTTTCATAATTACCAGACTTAAGTTGCAGCATGATCTGTGCTAACTTATTAGATAGTAAAACTGAAATGCAGCCCAAATCTTTCTTCTTGTTGATAACAAAGTCTTAACCACAACAATATGAACACAGTAAAGTTATTGTTATGACTTTAGGTCTGGGGTAGATTTTCTGATTGTTCTGGCCCTAAGACACTGATCAAGTTAGTATAATATCTGGAGTAAATATTTATTCATCAGCAAAATGGAAATAAGAAAATATTTCTTCCAGGTTGATAAAAAATGAGATTATATATAAAAATATTCTACTTTGGGTCTTATAAAAGAAGAAACTTAATTATTAAAGTACTGTTAATATAAGACTTAAAACTAATAATTTAATTAACTAAATATTTTTTTATTCTCAATATGTTTCTATCACTATTGAAATATATTGAACTATGGTGTCATGTGCTTAAGAGAGTAAAACTCAAAAATAATTTTCACAAGCACTTTAGTTTAACACATATCAATCTATGCATCATCTACAACTTACATTTTTTACAATGTATCAAGTGGACTATTAAATAATTACCAACGTATTACCTAGGATATATATAATTTCTAACAATGTATTATCTAGGATATATATATGTAATGGCTATTATTTAATAAACTTTAACATGAATATAAGTATTCTCAAATATTAGTAAAGTTTTATGGATTTTATACCAAATATTATATTTAAATACATTTAAAGTCAACATTAAAATGAAACTGTAATGTTTAGTAAAAATCTAAGTAAACATTTAACAAACTGGTGCAGATGGATACATATTACATGATACAAAGTATATATGGTATAAATGAAAATACAGATAGATGAACATAATTTTAAAAGATCAGAGTTTAAAGTACAAATAAACACAAAAATTAATTTAAGTTAAAAATTAAAATATGAAAAATATTTACATTATGACTAAATTTCAGTAATGTAGAAACAACTCAAATATAGAAAATGTGTAGGCAAAAGAATGAATCAGTAAGTGAATGATCTGACAAGTCATAAATATCATCCAGTAAAAAAGTAAGTAAAGCTGATTTCAAAGTTTTCAAAGAATCCAAAATGATGCTAAAAATTAGAGATTTCAGATTGTGTGATGAAAAAGGATACTAACAGAAACAATTTGGAAAGGCATTCAGATCTAGAACTTGTGATATTAGATGTTATGCATCTCAAAACAAACTTTTGAATGTGTGGGACTCATTTTTTAAGGCTATATCTTTTCACATAGCATTATGAGTTGAATTGTGTCCCCTCTGTGAAATAGATACATTGAAGCATTAACCTACTGTGTTGTAGGATGTGACCTTATTTGAAAATAGGGTCTTGGTAGCTGTAGTTGGAGAAGATGAGGTTACACTAGAGTAGAGTGGGCTCCTAATTTAATATGGCTGATGTCTTTATAAGAAGACAGACACAGAATATCTAGTGAGGACAGAGGCGAGGTCTGGAATTCTGCTACCACAAGAGTCTTCCAAACAAAACAGGGATGACTTTTCTCTGACCCCTGCTCCTCCTGGGAGATTCTCCAGGTAGTTGACTCATCCCTGTTCCTCTCTCTCTCTCTCTCCCTTTTCTCTCCATGCTTACTTGCCTTCAGCCCTCCAGTTGCAGGCTCTGGAGAGAAACACTTCCTTTCTCCCATCCCTGGCTCCTTCCCTTTCATCCTGTCTCAGCCCCTCTGCCAGGGGCCTCCTCTCCATCATTCTCCAGAGCAGCCCTATAGGCTGGAGGGCCATGTAAAAATCTTGATCTAAGAAAAGAAGGCAGATGAGATAGTGGCTGTGGGTCTAGAACCATGTCTCCCCCTTTCCTCTCCAACCCATTTCCCCTCTACTCCTCTCTTCTGGCATGAAAATTTATATTTATTGGTGAGGGAATCAGCTGCTGGTCTCTTCTCCAGGACCTTTCTTTAGCAAGGCAAGAGAAAGAGAATAATGGAGGTGGGTACTGTAGCCTCACAACCTTTCACTTTATGCCTAACATTTATTCTCTTCTTTCTTCCTGCTCTCAGCTCCCAAAAGACTGAGGTTGACACAGTATAGTCATTTTCTTGTAAACAAAGAAACAGGGTTGGTTGCATGCTACATCTCAGCATGGGTCCTTCCCTACTTTAGACTGAAGCCTGTTGCCCCATGTGCCTTTCCTCTTCTTGGAGACTTGAAAGTCAGGCTGGGAGAAACAGATTGCTGCATCTTCTGCATTCTCCATGTTCTGAACCACTCTAGACATTGAAAAGACTGGAGGAATATATATTATATCAAATAATGAAATAAATATTTTTAGATAGTTATGAAAGTAGTTTGTGTAATAGGGTGTACTTTAGCATGCATAACTTATGTAGTGACCTTGTTTTGTAAATAATCATAGATATCCACAGGCACACAAACAAACACACAAAGTAAATAAAATTTAAAAAGTTAAGATGCACACCAAAACAAAACAGTAGTTATTTTATTATGTTTTAGTGTATTATGGTTAAGTTTGACCTTTTTTATACATTTTGTAATGGAACAAAACTATTTTATACAATGACCACGTATTTCTAATTTCAAATCACAAATAAAACAGTGAAAATATTTCTATTTGAGGAATAAAACAAGATTAAGTGCTCATGTATGAGAAATATCATATATTCATCTTATATTAAATTTAAGTGTTATACTAGAAATATCTAAGTTTTTAAAAATTTCCTGCTTTAGAAATCCAAACAAGATTAATGATATAAAAATTTTGTAATTGTTGTTAAGGCTATGATAAATGAATTCATGTTTATCTTTTAATAGATTTTTAAGCTTGACTTAATGAATTTTTAATGTTATACTTTTTAACACATCAGTATTTTCTCTACAGTATGAAAGATAGTAATTGGAATATATGCTTCAATTCACTTTCAATTAGTAATATACTATTTCATACTAATACTTTGATGTTGCTAAATCATTTCATTTGTAGAGACCTTATTCTAATTGGATTTTTTAATGATAATTCAAAGAAATTATCTGAGAAAAATCTCAACTTTTAAAATTTCTTTTTAGAGAGGGGTTATTAATTATTAAATCTATCAAATTCTAATCTGCACAAAAGCCAAGTTTCTTTAATGACTTAATAATTATAAGAATGGCTTTGAAATGATTGTTATTATAATTAGAGAAATGAAACATATATTTGATATATAAATGACTGACAGTAAGCTTTGTAACTTGCAGTTTTTCAAACATCAAGTCTTTCTTAGGAGACATCAATAGTATAAAAATGACAGTGGTTAAAAAAAAAGAAACAAAACTTTTTAAATGCAAATTGTCAAAAACCTGAAACTTGAAAATATCATTTACTAATAAATATGTATCAAATATTATTGAAATATTTTAAGACAGACATGATAAATATGCTTCTAATTCCTCATTTTCAGATAAATAATCTAAAAAGTGATTCAAAATATCTTTACATAAGCTATTTATAAATTTAACAAAATTCTTTACCTGAGCATATATATGAAAATAAAATCCATAGACCATAATAGCAACTTACAGTATTTTCATATCACAGTCATTTAGAATGAGAGTTTGGTATATGAATTAATAAATTTTAACTATATATAAATTTTATTTGCCTATCTTATAATGAAAACAAATATTACCTAGAATCATATGTAACAGTTACAAAACTAAAATAATTTGAAGATGATATAAATTTTGAACTAGAATAATAAAGACTAGTGAGAGATGAAAATAATGGTAGCTTATCTATGATTTATTAGAAAACATAAAAACTTGACATGGTTTTAAGAGAAAGAGAATGAGACAGCCCTGATTCTCACAGAAACCAGGAGGCCCAAGACAGCCTCACCCACCAGCACGGAGCCCAAGACCAGGCATAGTACTACCTGGCCAACCTGCGAGGAGCCCAGGCCCAGGCCAAGGCACAGGACTGCCCACCACACTGAGGACCACACCCACACACCACAGTGTTGCATCTCTGAATAGGCCACCCACAGCTATTGTTGGGTTTGCCAGTTTAGGCTTATCTCTAAAAGTGTTCACCACCATCTTGGGACACCTCCAAAGTCATCTCAGGTTACCCCTGCTGGTGACACTACCATCTTTAGTTGCATTATCTTCTATCTTGAGACACATGCCCAACACCAAGGTACTTACAGGTTTGACACTATCCCACCATCAACTATGGACATGCCACACTTCCATCTAGGAACAACAACCAGGACATGGAAGACCATCACCAAAGTCCCTGCAGGCTTGGCTACACCAGAGGTATCCCTGCTAGGTGTGCTAATAGTCACCATCTCATTAAAGAGGCAGAAGAGGGCTTTGCACTGGGTCACCTCTTTCTCTCTTTTCTCCTTTTAACAGTCAACTTCTTTTTATTTACCTTTCACTCTTCCTATTATCAAATACCTCTGTATTCTTACCTCCTATCTCATAAACATCACACCATATGCTCTTCCCCATTTTTATCTTTGTCCACCATTAGAACTTGTAGAACCTTTCACAAATCAACTGTTTATATTGCAGCTAATAATTGAACACATAATTCCTGTTTATTGTGACAAAACTGTAATCATCTAAATAGGAACTATTTGGTTTAAGGCTATATGTTGTTTGGATTTGGTGCTGTTAATATTGAGCTTGCCCTTAAAGGTCAGTTATAGGTAACCTGCAGGGAAACTATAAGATTATAGGGTAGAAAGCAATACCTCAGATCTGCACTGTTAGAAAGGAAGACACACAGAAAGTATGAAAAGACCAGGGAAGAAAGTGTCCCAAACAATCCAAGATAATACAATAATAGAATTATTTGACAGCACAGTAGATCAAATGTCAAAGAAGGAGTTGAAAATGTACATAAATAAACTGATTTGCAAATCAAACAATGACATAAGAGAGCAAATACAGGCAACAAATGATCATTCCAACAAAGAAATAAGAGAGTAAATACAGATAACAAAATATTCCTTTAGAAAAAGATAGAGATCACTATCTTTTCAATTTTCTTTTTTTTTTTAATATTTTTTTAGCTGTAGATGGACATAATGTCTTTATTTTATTGCTTTGTATGTGGTGCTGAGGATCGAACCCAGGGCCTCACGCATGTGAGGCAAGCACTCTACCGCTGAGCTACAATCCCAGCCCTTTTCAATTTTCTAAAAAAGTTTAAGATCATTATCTTTTGTTGCTTAAATATTTGTACCTAATATTTTCTTGTCTGAGATTTTAAGAATTAAATGTCTTTAGAATATAAGAAAAAAAAAGACTGAATTATAAAGAAATAAAAAATAAAAAATCACACACACACACAAAAAAAGATAGAGATTCTGGAAAACAAACAAACAGAAATCCTTGAAAGGAAGAAAACAAATAAACCAAATTAAAAAAAACTCAATAGAAAGCATCATCAACAGACTAGATCATGTGGAAGACAGAACCTTGGACAATGAAAACAAAATGTACACTCTTGAAAATGAAGTTTCCCACATATTGAAGATGATAAAAAACAATGAACAGAACATCCAATAATTGTGGAATAACATCAAAAGACAAAATCTAAGATTTATTGGGATAGATACAGAGATACAAACCAAAGAAATTCACAATTTTTTCAATGAAATAATTACAGAAAATATTCTAAACATAAAAAATGAAATGGAAAATCAAATGCAAGAGGCTTACAGGACACCAGGTGTACAAAATTATAACAGATCTACACCAAGGCACATTTTAATGAAAATGCCTAGCATACAAAATAAGCATAGAATTTTAAAAGCCACAAGAGAGACATTTCAGCTTACTATAGGGGAGACCAATTCAGATCTCAGTAGATTTTTCAACCCAGACTCTCAATCCAAGAGATTCTGGAGCAACATATGCGTAGCTCTGAACCCTTCCAAACTCATTTTATGAGGCTAGTATCACTCTGATACCTAAGTCAGACAAAGACACATCAAGGAAAGAAAAGTGTAAACCAATATCTCTGATGAACATAGATGCAGAAATTCTCAAAAAATTCTGGCAAATCACATAAAAAATATCAAAAAGATATTTCACCATGATCAAGTGACGTTCATCCCAGGATGCCAGTTTGGTTCAATATACGGAAATCAATAAACGTATTTCATCACATCAATAGAAGTAAAGATAAAAATCATATAATCAGCTCAATAAGTGCGGAAAAAGCATTTAATAAAATATAACACCCTTTCATGTTCAGAACACTGGAAAAACCAGGGATAGTAGGAACAGCAATCCTTAGCAAGAAGAGTGAAGCAGGAAGCATCACAATACTGGAACTTAAACTATGCTACAGAGCTATAGTAACAAAAATGGCATGGTATTGGCACCAAAATAAACATGTAGACCAATAGTACAGAAGAGAAGACATAGAGACAAACCCACATAAATACGGTTATCTCATACTAGACAAAGGCATTGAAAACATACATTGGAAAAAAGATAGCCTCTTCAACAAATGGTGCTGGGAAAACTGGAAATCCATTTGCAGCAAAATGAAATTAAACCTGTATCTCTCACCATGCACAAAACTCAACTAAAAAGTGGATCAAATGTCTAGGAATTAGACCAGAGACCTTGAACTTAATAGAAGTAAAAGTATGTCCAAATCTTCATCATGTCGCATTAGGTCCTGGCTTACTTAATCAGATTCCTAAAGCACAAGAAATAAAATCAAGAATTAATAAATGGGATGAATACAAAGTAAAAAGCTTCTTCTCAGCAAAGGAAACAATAACCTGAAGAGAGTGCCCACAGCGTGGGAGAATATCTTTAGTACATGCACATCAGATACAGCACTAATCTCCAGGGTATATGAAGAACTCAAAAAAAATAAAGAAAGAAAGAACCAAAAAAACAAATAACCCAACCAATAAATTGGCTAAGGAACTGAACAGACACTTCTCAGAAGATGATATACAATCAACAAATATATAAAAAAAATTCAACTTCTCTAGTAATTAGAGAAATGAAAATCAAAACTACTCTGAGATTTCATCTCACTCTAGTCAGAATGGCAATTATTAAGAATACAAGCAATAATAAGTCCAATTTTTGGACTTAAAAAATCAGCATACTATAGTGACACACTCACATCAATGGTCATAACAGCTCAATTTACAATAGCTACCCTGTTGGAACCAAATTTGATGCCCTTCAATAGATGAATGGATAAAGAAACTGTGGTATATATACACAATGGAATATTACTCAGCATTAAAAGAGAATAAAATTATGGCATTTGCAGGTAAATAGATGGAGTTGGAGAATATCAAGGAAAGCAAAGTAAGCTAATCCCCAAAAAACAGGCCAAATGTTCCTTCTGGTAAGTGGATGCTGATCCATAATGGGTGACGGGGAGACATGTGGAGAATGGAGGAACTTTGATTGGGCAAAGGGGAGGGGGGGAGGGGGATTGGGGGCAGGAAAGATGGTGGAATGAGATGAACATCATTACCCTAGGTATATGTTTGACTGCATGTGGCAGCTCTATATCCTATACAACCAGAAAAATGAAAAGTTGTGATCTATTTGTGTACAATGAATCAAAATGCATTCTGCTGTCAGGTATAATAAATTAGAACAAATAAAAAATTTAAAAATTTTTAAAAAAGAAAAAAGATAAAGATAATGATTTTGAAAACACAATGTCATCGATAATACCAATAGGCGCGTGTTTTGGCTCAGTGGTAGAGCACTAGCCTAGCACATGTGAGGCACTGGGTTGTATACTCAGCACCGTATAAAGATAAACAAATAAAGTTATTTTTAAAAAAATAATAATATTATAACCTACAGTACTAAAAATTGTTAAAAATAAGAAGTTTCTACATAAAGAATAATATATAACTTTAATACTCCAAACAGAGCTTGAATAGAGAAATATATAATATTCTTCAACAGAAAAACGTCAATAATTCCAATTACTTCCAAACATTTCTGCAAATCCAAAGCAATTTTAAATGATGTTCTAATCATATTTTGAACCATATAACAATTCTTAAATACTCATAATAGAATAATCTTAAGAAAGCAGCCAAGAATATTTTGAAAATGGTTTAATATAGTACTGTCTACTATTTTTAAGGTAGATTGCACTGTTATTGTAATTAGGTAGGGTTCTTTTTATTATTATTAAAGGAAGATGCATTTGACAAATTTTACTTAGCACAATATATCTAAAAGGAAATCACAATGAAGTGAAAATTTAAATCAGTCTCAGAATTTCATAGAAATACCAAGAGGAAAATCCTAAAGTATTGATTATTGCAGCTTAAAAAAAGTACATTCCTTATAGGTTATTAATAAAACTAGAATTAATAAACATGTCAAATGTTTCACTTTTAATTGTAGACACATCTTCTATATTGAGTCACACACACAAAAATAACATGTTTCAACATGCATCCAAACAGTGTTCAACGTAATGTGGTAGAAGAGCAACATTTAACATAATTCAACTGCTTGAGCTAAGTAGGTTTATGCTTAAGTACATCCTTTTTGAGAAAAGCTAAAAAATGTTTATATAGTTTACCCAGCTTTGCTCTTATATCCTGGATGACTGTTGTGCTCAAGTATACTGAATGTTAAATCTTTCAAATGATCCTGATTTCAACAAGCCAGAAGCTTGGGTTGGAAAAAAGGTTTTGGGGGTTTTTTTGGTACCAGGGATTGAACTCAGGGGCACTCGACCACTGAGCCACATCCCCAGCCCTATTTTGTGTTTTATGTAGAGACAGGGTCTCACTGAGTTGCTTAGCAACTCGCCATTGCTGAGGCTGGCTTTGAACTCACGATTCTCCTGTCTCAGCCTCCCTAAGTGCTGGGATTACAGGCTTGAGCCACCGCGCCTGGCTGGAAAAAAGTTTTAAAATGATGTTTTGTTTTTTTCTTCAAAAAGGATGACGAGGAGTCAGTGATCAGGACCCACTGCAATCCTTATTCACCATGCCTACTGGACTTCCAAAACGTCTCTTCCATTCCATTCACACCCATGGATGTGAAGCTTCTGTCACTGTAGTAGGTGCTGTTCATTGCTCCTTGGCTACGTATGCATGGTTTGATTGAAAATCACTGGGTCATACCCATTCATATTGCTCTGGTCACCACAGCCACCTCCATGACCACCACTCAGCTGCTGCCTGATGGACCACCATAACTGGATAGGTTTGACAAGCCCATGTCTCCCCTCATTTGGCTACCATAAGCACCACTGATTCCTGCTGCTGTAGAACTGGAAGAATTCTACAAATCTGTGCCATATAGTTGCTTTGTCTTTAACATAGTTGCCACAGCATCTTCATTAATAGTAAACTTAACATGTGCTTCACCAGTTAGTCTGCTATCAGACCAATCTCCATGTGTCTTCTCACAGGACTGAACAGAGAAAATAAATTATAAATGTCATTCTCAGTAGTTCTGTAAAGTAATCCCACCATGTGTACACAGTGCCCTGTTGTGTTCTAGAAGGTAAACCCACCACCCCTGTATCTATAAACAGATCTTCCTAAAAAATAGTAATTGAGTTCTCTTTCAAACCTATCTAATCCAAATCCATAGCCATCATTAATAGACACTATAATCATCTTAGCCTCTATAGTCTCCACCATGAGTACCATGCCTCATCCTCTCAAAGTCAGCTCCTCTGCCAATGGTCACCTCCCCTTTGCCAGCCCTAGGTCTTCCATAAGGACCTGGCCACTGCAAGACTTTATGCATGACCATAAGCTTTGAGTATCTCATGATGATTTCCAAAGTCAGCTCAACTGCTCTTAAATATTTCAATATACCCATGGTTTATTCTTTCCTTGTGTTTCTATGGAGCCTTTTCAGCTATTGCCTGTGAAGCTAATTGCACAAAAAGCTTCCCCGTACTCTTCCCCAAGAAGTCCCCTGGCAACATTATCCAAACCTCAGAATAACTGAACAATTTCTTCCTTGCTTCATCCAAAGGAGAGTCCTCTAAGCCACACAAAGCCATCACTGGCTGTGCCAGGACAGTTTGGACTACTTTGTTGGATATCCAGTCTATTTCAATATGTTGGACTTGAATACTTCAGTGAATCTGAGACCCACAGTTTCTCTGTCTTTTTCCAGGGCTCATTGACTTCATCTTTTGATACAAGTTCAGCGAAAGTCTCCTCACTTGGTCTGCCTACTCTGGTATAGATGAAAAAAATACCTTGAGTCCCATTTTTAATTTTGCAGTCAGAAAAAAAAAGTTATACTTCAATGACAGAGCAAGGCTAAGGCAAACTCTGGGCCTTCACCAGGAATCCTTCTCTGCCTTTAGTGCTCAACATCATCTCTTTGAGGATCATAGTGTAACACGGACCAGTAGGGGTTTACACAACTAGTTGGCATGCCAGTCTCAATGATTATCAGAATTAACTAGACAAATTGCTAAGAACTAACAACCACCATGCATTACCAACCAAGGAATCAAAAAAGAGCTATCTGTCAATTCTCTCCTTTTCCAGAGGTACGTTTCTTTATCTAAAATAAAAAAATAGAAACTCCAAAGCATACATTCAACCTTAACATATTATAAAGGAAAGTAGTCTTCATTAAAGTGAGGAATGTAAAACTAATAGATTAAAAGCACCACTAAATAGAGTTACACACAAAGAACACATTAATAAAATTACTTGCAGAATATGATGAAAAGAGTGTAATATTAATTTAATTTATTAGAAGTAAATATCAAGAGATAATACTTTTAAATATATGAGTACTTCATATATTTGTTAACATAGATATAATTAACAATAGCAAAAATAATAAATAATTAAAAGAAAATACTATCCCTACCAGTACATAAAAGAATAAAAATTAAAATTAAAAAAATAACTTGAAGTTTAACAATTTCTAAAATATTATTAAATGAGAATAAATAGGATATTAAGCAGTATAAGAAAACAATATTTTGAATGTATAGCCTGTAGGCTTGTATATCAGGACAATACTCTGGAAGATCATTTCACAATGTATATCAGAAATTGTAAAGCTTTTTATTACCAATTATGGAAATTTATTCCATAATACAATAATGAATAAGATAGTCATTTACCTTCCTGCATATTGTTTTTTATCACATTGGTCATTATACTTAAAAGATGGATGTGCCCACAAAAGAGAAGACAGGTTTTAAAAATTGAAGCTTTATCTATGACAATCCATTGTAAAATAATGTTGAGTTATAAAAAGTCATAAAATTATTTAATAATACATGAATATGTCCAGCATTTAATATGGAAAACTCTTAGATTACAAAACAGCATTTACTTTTTTTAAAACAAGTCTATGCATATAGATAGGCTTCAGTTAAAATAGAGTAAATGTATATTTTAGCCTCTGTATATAGTGAATAAATAAAATAAGAAAGCAAAAAGTATATGTAATAGTTTGGCTTTTTTAGAATTTGAAATGTAATTCTTTAGTTTTAGTACATCCATTATAAGATGTACTTATATTTTAAATAACTTCCATAATTGTTACACATGTGGAAACATTTACTCATCTATGGCATTCACTTATATTCACAGAATAACATGAAAATTATAAACTGCTTTGTTTTACTCATGTTAATTAAATCTATGTTAATAAAAATAAATTTAATATGTCATTGAATCTGATTTTGGCATGGTGAGGAAAGACTTCTGATAGATTTAAGTATTATTGCTAGACAAATATGCATGTTTGAATTAAAAATCTTTTCCCACTATTGTAAATGTTGGTGGCAGCCTGCAGTGAGCAGTTTTCTCTACTCCTAGGTTTACTTTATGGAGGTGAGGGTTAAGATATTTAAAATATAATAACATAATTGCTTTAGTCACAAAGATTATAAAAATAGAGACTATAGATTGTGGATTAAAATACTCTTGAAGCTGAAATATTTTCATAGAATTAGTTTTTCCTTGTTAAAGATAATTATCAAAATGAGAGTAGGAAAAATACAAAAACGTAGAGTATAAAAATAGTATCATAATGTGACATATCTTCTCTCTATTCTGTTTTTCTTTATTTTCATTTTTCACTTTCAATTTAGATATTGCATTCTCTTTAGAATATTTCTTGAACAAAGTGAAATCATGAGTACCTGTTTGTGTGTGTGCATGTGTGTGTGTGTCTGTGTGTGTGTGTGTTTTCAAGGTAGTAATTTAAGACTGTTCTGGTTAAAGAAATATCTGATCTGTAAAATAAGTGACCCAGATTACTGCAGGGATTCCTGCCTACAGCCATTAACCCTCACCTCCGTAAAGCAAACCTAGGAGTAGAGAAAACTCTCACAGCAGGCTGCACCAACATTTACAATAGTGGGAAAAGATTTTAAATAGAAAGTTACAATAGATAAAATGAGGCTGAAAATGTGGGTCACAAAGTTTAAAACCAAATATTAATACTTGAGTTTATTTAAACAATAGCTGAAATCAAGTTTAAGTAATATTTGAAGTCAAGTTTTAGCCTCACCTTTCGATTTTTATTGATTCCTAAAGATGCAGAATAACTACTTATTTACACATCTCCAAGGTTCACCCAAAAGCAGCTTTGAAGATGATGAACATAAAATTGTGTAAATAAATGTGGTAGTTTACTGAGAATTAATCTACAGTGAAATAAATTTATTAAGAAAACACTAGGGCATAGTCTTCACACAATAATGTACAAAATACACAACCTTGTAAACATGCATCATTACTTAACTGGTACAGACAGGAACTCTCTCCTTGACCATTACACTTCGAAAGTTCATGGCAGATTTAAATCCTTGCTCATTTGCCAATTTCATAAATGATAGTTCACTTTTTCCATTTTTAAGAATTTGAGTTTCTTCAAAATAGAGAATTTTTTGTGTTTAAATCAATATTAAAGAATGCATTCATTTTTATTTTTCTTATAAAAAATCACTAAAGTTTATGATCATAGTTATAGAATTTTTTTCCTGAGTGTCTAAGACTCTGAGAAAGGAAGTCAACCTTTCTGGGAAGGCCACTGAACCAATTTATAAATGATCAGCAGTCCAGCCATCCAAGAAATCTGAAAGTTCTGGTTTCATTTACTCTCTGACTGAAAGGAGATAGACCTTCCCATATTTATTTCACATTCTTAACACATGACAAGAAATCCTTCTTTCACAGTGTGGCTAAAACTGCACACTTCTGAGTTTATATATCACTAGCACTAGTTTTCCTGGGTTGCCTGTTCACAGTTTCAATACTTTTACTTAAATGTTCTAAATACTCATGAAATCAGTGTAATCAATACAATTATTGAAGTGTTTTCCATATTAACTGCCTTAATTTGGTGATAGTGCACATTTCTAATGACATTTCCATCAACTTGTTAAAATGAACATAAAATCCTATTTATATAATCATAGGATATTTGAGTTAATGGATCTTTCAAAGGAAATCTTTTAAAATGCTCTTCTTTTACAATTATGGGGAAGAAATGATAGACTGCCAGAGATTTAGTAACTTAAAGGAGGTCTCATAATCAATGCAAAGTCAAGCCTAAGTCCAAAGAGTAAATTTCAGTTTTAGAATATCCTTATATATTCTGCATATTAAGCTTTTATCAGACATATGATATGTAAATATTTCTCCCATTCTTTAGGTTGCATATCTTACATATAGTCTCAAACGTTTTATTTAAAAAATATTTACATGGAATTTCTGTTTTAACAATGACAAGGAACTACCAAAATAACATTAAAATTCAACAAGTATGTAAGCTGATGTAGGTTTTAGAATTATCAATGGGGATGTAGATTATTTTTTTCTAGGTGTCCTTCTGTTAGAAAAGGCATACTGATATTCAACCATTCCAATAAATATTGTAGGTCATGATGTAATCAGCAGTTTTTATTTGTGGAATGCTACTTAAACAAAGAGACACTTGATAAGCATACATTTGATTTTTTACCAGAGAATCCTCACCGAAGTATTTAGCTAACTAGAAATAAAAACTCTCTTTCATAATATAATCATGTTTTAGAAATTATCACAAAGATCATTATGACAACCAGCATGATGATAAACAAACACTATATGCTAAATAGTAGAATAAGGAGCACAATTCTTTGGCCAAAAATCATTTGGTTTGGTCTACATTTGTCAGAAGGTACCAATCAGAACAGTTTGGGAAATAAAAATAAAATTATAAACATTAGAAAAGATGAAATAAAATATTCACAATTGGTAAATTATATAGATGAAAATATGGAAAATTCCAGAGAACATGTGAAATAATAACTAGAACTCATAGTAAATTTCAGCAAATCTTCCAAAGATGATATTAATATAGAAATAAGTTATATTCCCATGTAAACTATGAAAAAATTAATTAGACACAAATCTATTATTTGCAATTATGATAGAAATAATAAGCTATCTAATAATATATTCAACAAGGAAGAACAATCATTTTATGAAAAAATAATTAACTTTCCTAAAAATCATAGACTGGGGATAAGTTAATAGAAATATTGTTTATGTAGTATTTTTAAGAAGAATGGCTCCAAAGAAAAACTGAACAATTTGGAAGATAATTGTTTAAGTAGAAAACAAATCTTTAATAGAATTTGCATTAAATAGATCTGAAGATTACTAATTTGCTGGGTTTTAAATATGGCACGAGTTCTATTTTGTTCTTAATTACACTTTTTCTTTTGTATCATTGCACTGACTTCATAGAAAAAGTATAGATTGTGATGCCAATTCACTTGACATGATACAAAATGAAGATTCCAAGAATGGCAAAATATTTAATATACTCATGTTCTCTAAGAAATTAGTATGTCAGTCATGTTGCTCTTCAGAATCCGAAATTCATGTAGAGTTCAGGGAGATGCTTCTAAGATATATTATTACTGTGAAAAGTTGAAGTCATGGAGTAGTAATGGTTTTCAAAATGTTCAAGATGAAACCATCACTGATTGTCATAATAGACCAGAAAATATTATGAGCAAGAACCAAACCCTAGCTAATTTAATTGACTTTTGTTATCATTTATGGGGAACTATCAATAAGTGACGAGAACCAGTCCTAATCTCCAGTTGCAAGTTTGTTGAGGTATCACAGAATTGTCATTTAAAGGAAGGATAAAAAAGTGATTCCTAAAAACCATAAATTGCCAAGTAAATAATGTGAAGCATGAGAAGTGCTGAATGGAAATTTTGCACAGAACAAAGTATCTACCTTTGAATGTTCACATGGCCATGTCACCATGAAATCCATCACTCTGCCACAAACAAAACAAAATAACAATGCAGCCTGTATACTAGAGTTTCCTAAATCTGGGCAAGATTGTTTTTCTTTCTTTAAGTGATTAAAGCAGAAGTTCTCAAAGTAAGAGAATGTTCCTATTTTATTTTCAAAGAGTTCATTGATTTAATTAGTTCAAGAATACAAGATAATTCAATGTTTGTATAATAACAAGTATCTTATTCAGAGCATTCTATTGGTTTAAATGTTTTTTCCGCCCACTGATGTACATGCTCTTTGGGAATTACATGGAATAAATGTATTATATCCAAAGGTATATCCTGTGTATCTTGTGCCCATAGGAGATTTGTTCATCTATAAAAATAGAAAATATTTTCATAAAAATTCCCAATCTCTTTCACAATAGCTTGGTTTCATATGAAGTTTGGGAATAGAAGGAATGTTAAAAGCATATTCACAAAATTGAGAATATTAATATTATCTCAGTCCTTCTGGTGATTAAGAGGTCATCTGGAGAATCTGACTAATCTCTACTAGAAAAAAAAAATGATGAGTGATATGGGGTCCAAATGGACCAAGTGAAAGCTAGCTTCATTCTACCCACAGCCAGTACTTCATCAGAACATATAATATAGGTTTTGACAGATAGAGATCACCCCTTGAAGATTCTCTGTGTAGGAAAAAAAGAGAGAGAGGTTTTTTATACATATGTATTATGGGAATTTGTGTGTGTGTGTGTGTGTGTGTGTGTGTGTATACGTGATTCATATCACAATATTACTGAGCTGGTTATTTTCTTAAGAATATTGGTAGGAGTCCAGGCATGGTAGCTCAGGCCTGTAATTCCAGTTATGTGGGAGGCTGAGGGAATTTTTCATGTATTAGTTTTTTATATTTTTTAAATAAATAAAAATAGGAAATGTTAAAGAATATATTAAAATGTATATTTACATGAATTGTATTTGAAAACAGATATTTTCTTTAAAATTACAAAGATATCACTTAGTCAAGGGGAACTGCGTAACTAGTACTCGGTTTGTAAATGTATCACAGTTGTTTATATGACTTAGACAGTTTTCAATAATTTATGGTTATAGGTCCAGAGAGGTTAATTAATTTTTAGTAGTTATAATTTTTTAAAAATTGAGTTTTTGCAGAGTTTTAAATCCTACATCATTCTTAACTTTTAAAATGTCCTATTCTTTCAGTGCCAAAAAGGAATAATAAGATGGAAAATATATAGCATTGTACAATATATAGTCACACCAGGAATGCAATGAGATCAGTCTAGTAGTAAAGAAAACTCAATTAATTTTTATGGGTATTTTAGATTTCAATCTTTTTAGAACTAGGTGTAAATGTTATTGGTAACACAATATAAAGAAGCAAATGGTCTCTTCAAAACATACGATCTACATATAGATTCAATATAAGTTACTAATATTTACATAATAGTACTCATTGTTAACTCTCAGAAATCCAAATATAGACCAACTAGAGACACTCAAAATATCTGTCTCTAACAATTAATTCCAAAATTACATTTGTTATTTGCATCTAATGGTTTTAGGAAATCTATCACAGATACATGGCTGAAATATCAAATCCAAGATTCAAAATGGAATGCACGTTATTTTCATATTTTCTTGAAAAATTAATAATTATCTACTGGCATTCATGGTACTCAGAGAATGAAAAATCTAAGAGATGTTTTATCCTTTCAAAGACCAAAGAAGGCATGTTATTTCTGTGCATTCAGGAATGTAATTTTAATATTCTTTATGTCAATGCTGAAGAAAATAAAAGAAAGTGAAAATATGATATTAGATCTATATTACAACATTTTGAACACATTTTCAATGGATCTGAGAGGATTAAGTTATACTTTGTTTTCAGGTATTTCAATTGGTAATTTTTACTTCTTTCCCCAGGACTGTTGAAGAAAAGTTATCAAAATTGGATAGATTTAAGAAAAAATCTTTTGGGGTAATTATCTCTTTCATCAGAGCCCTTCAAAGTCAAAATCAAGATGAAAGAGCCAGGTACGGGGGTGCATGCCTGTAATCCCAGTGGCTTGGGAGGCTAAGGCAGGAGGATCACGAGTTCAAAGCCAGCCTCAGCAAGTGAGATGCTAAGCAACTCAGTGCGACCCTGTCTCTAAATAAAATACAAAATACAACTGAGGACGTAGCTCAGTGGTTGAGTGCTCTTGAGTTCAATCCCCAGTGCCAAAAAAAAAAAAAAAAGAATAAGCCTCATAAATATTGATAGTCTTCTGGGATGGTCCATTCTCTACTACAATTTGTAGAATAGCAACACACATATTTTAGTCTTAACTTCCCATGTATTGATTTCTTTGTGATCTTATTTATCATTGCATGATAGACACAACAGTGTTTGGTTGAAAAGTTTAAAAAGTTAAATGTATCTTCGGTATACTCTCAATGGGATATGGGGAAGAGCTGAGGAAATATAGGTCAGTTATCTCAAAATTTTACTTGCAAAAAGATCACCCTGCACATTCAGTTTCAGAAGACCTGGAGTTAGGACTGAGACTACGTGCTTTCTTTGGTTTGGTTTGGTAACAGAAATTAAACTTACAGAAGCTTAACCACTGAGCCACATCCCCAACCCTTTCTATTTTTTATTTTGAGCCAGGATCTCACTAAGTTGTTTAGGGCCTCACTAAATTGTTAAGGATGGACTCAAACTTGTGATCCTCCTGCCTCAGCCTCCAGGACTGCTGAAATTACAGGCATGTACCACCATGTCCTACAGATTGTGTTTTTGAGAGTCCTGGTTGAAGATTCTGCTCTTCCTGATGCTGATACTGGTTGTTTTTTTGTTTTTGTTTTTGTTTTTCTGGGGAAGACATCATTATGTGAATGTAAACTACTTAGTGCTCTGTCTGAAATAAATAAAAAATAATATGTCTAAGTTGCTAGTTAGCTATTATGCTTTCAAGAGAACATATGAATAACGAATTCTATTATAGGATAATTACTAAACCTGTTATTATTTGTGAATAAGTTTTCTCTTTTATCTCTTCATGTTTGTGTGTCATTCTTTATAATTGTTATTTTAATTTTTAACTGAATAGTTTTCTTCTTTTCTTTAGGTATACTTATCAAGAAAGTCAATCTGTTTTGTGAAAGAATTAATCTTTTTCTATTCTTGTAACATGCATGCTGAAAGCATCATCATTCCATTTCTGAAGTCATGTCATGAAAACCTGGACCGCGATTGTCCTTCAGGACTGTCTCTCGGGTTCTTTCATTGCTGGAGGTACTCCCTGGATTTCTTTGGTTTTAGTACTTCTCACTGTGTACATCAGCAGGGATGTGAGTTTTTTAGTATACTAAATAATCTTTGACTTCCTCACCATCAAATTTAAAGTCTGTTTTTTTTTTTAAATATTTATTTTTTAGTTGTAGGTGGACACAATATCTTTATTTTATTTTTATGTGGTGCTGAGGATCGAACCCAGTGCCTCCCGCATGCTAGGAGAGCACGCCACCACTGCGCCATAATCCCAGGCCCTGGTTTTTTTTATTATAAAAATTTGTTGCTTTTATTTTTACTGTTTAGTGGTAATGAGGATTGAACCAGGGCCTCATGTATGCTAGGCAAGCACTCTATTGGTGAGTTATATTCTCAATTCTAAACTTTTTTTATTTTGTGAGCAGTTTTATGTTCACAGTAAAATTTAGCAGAAAGTACAGAGTTTCTGCATACAGTCATCCTGGAAATACATGAGGGACTGGTTCAAAGATTCCTCACAAATATTAAAATGCATGGGTACTCAAGTTCCAGAAATAAAATGGTAAAATATGCATGTAATGTATGCACATCCTTACGTAATTTCAGTCATCTCTAGATTATTGATAATACTCAAGGCAATGTATATGCTAGAAAAGTAGTAGTTATGCTATAACATTTGGAGAATAACATAAAAAAAGTATTTGAAAATTTTTAGTACAGACACATTTAAAAAAATATATTTGCAATCTATGGTTCCTTGAATCCACCAAGGGAGAACCTGCAGATGCAAGATCCAAGAGGCCAGCTACAGCTGTGGACAACCTTCCCCACTATCAACATTCTGCAATGAATGGAAGCATTTGATTCAATGAGTCCACTTTGACACATCCCTGTATCTTAAATACATTGGGGTGCAGTGTTGGTGTTCTGTATTCTACAGGTTTTAATTAATGTATCCTGACATATATCCACTATTGTAACTACACACATAATGATTTTATTGTCTAAAAATTTTCTATGCTTCTTCTTGTCATCTCTCCATTCCCCATAAACCCTGGAAAGTATTGATCTTCTCACTGGTTTTTTTGTTTTATCCTTTACAAAATGTCATATTACTGGAATCATGCAGTCCATGGCCTCTTCAGATTGGCTTTCTTCATGTACGAATACACATCAAAGTTTCCTCCAGATATTTTCATGGCTTGATAACTCATTATTTTTAGCATTGATGAAAGTCTTCTGTCTGGATGTACAATAGTTTATTTGTCCAATGACATAGTGAAAGACCTCTTGGTTGTTTCCAAATTTTGCCAATTATGAAGAAGATGCTATAAACATCTGAGTGCAGGTTTTTGTCCACAGCATATAGCTGGCTTCTTGTATCTTGCATCTGGAGGTTCTCCCTTGGTGGATTCAAGGAACCATATATTGAAAATATATTTTTTAAATGTGTCTGTACTGAACATTTGCAAATACTTTTCTTTATGTTATTCCCCAAATGTTATAGCCTAACAACTGCTTTTCCAGCATATACATTGCCTTGAATATTATCAATAATCTAGAGATAACTGAAATTATGGATGTGCATAAATTACATGCATAGATTATCATTTTATTTATGGAATTTGAGTGCCCATGGATTTTGATATTTGTGGGGAATCTTTGAAGCCTTCCAGCTTCTTCTTTGGGTAAATATTCAGTAGTGCAATTATGGGATTATATAAATAAAAGTATGTTTAGTTTTGTTAAGAAACCACCAAACTCTTTCAAAATTTTTGGGATATTTTGTGTTCTCACCAGCAGTGAAGTAGTGTTCCCATTCTTCCACAGCCTAGCCAAATTTGCTGGTGTTAAGGGCTTTATGTTTTGGCCATTCTAATAAGCACATGGGATTGCTTCACTGTGGTTCTACTTTATGATTCCCTAATGACATATTTTGCTTACTTGCCATCTACATGTCTTTTTGATGAGGTGTCTGGGTCTTTTGCACATATTTTAAAATTGAGTTCCTTTGATTATATTAGTGTTGACATTTAAGAGTTCTTTGTATATTTTAGATAATAAATATTTCTTTATAAAATGGATGTTTTTCTTCAAACATTTTCTCCTAAGATGCAGCTTTTGTTCTCATTATCTTTACATTGGCTTTGACAGAGCGCAGGCTTTTAATCTGAATGAAGTCTAGTTTGTGAGTTGTTATTCTCCCAGGTTATGTCTTTGGTGTTGTATATTAAAAGTCATTGCCATACCAGAGGGTTTAAGTTCTAAGGCTTGATTCTTTCCTATGTTGATGTTCTAGCATCATACATTGCAAAGATGATCTTTGTTACATTACATTGCCTTTTTCCATTGTCAAAGATCAGCTCACTGTATTTATGTGGGTCTATTATTAAACTTTCTGATATACTTATCTGTTCTTTCACCAATATCATCCCATCTTGATTACTGTAGTTTTAAACTAAGTCATTCGGTCAGTTAATGGATTTTTATAAAACTAATTCCTATACACGTTATAGAATTGTGAAATTTGTGTTAATTTTCTATTGTAGAGTAACCAAATATCAAACATTAATAATCTCAAAGTGTGATCATTTATTCTTCCACAATGTTGTAGGCCAGAAGTCCAGTTGAACTCAGTGGGTATTCTGTTTATGGTCTTCGAAGGCCTAAGTCAGGAGTCAGGCAAGCTGAGCTCTGCTCTTATCCGTAGGCTCTAAGGGCAAATCAGGTTAGAAGTTTATTCACACTGTCTGTGGGATCTCACTCCTTCCAAGTGTTGGTCCATAGTCTCCCTGTCCCTGCTGACTGTCAGCTGGGGGCTACTCTCTGCTCCTAGAAGCTGCCCACATTTCCTCTCACATCACCATTCCATTTCAAAACCAGCAATGATTATATTTCTATCATATGAAATCTTCCCCATTATTTGAACCTACCTGACATACCCGTCTGTCATCAGGAGAAATCTCTCTGATTTTGAGGTGACCATATGAGTGCAAAGAGATTGCTAAAATGATCTCCTATCTTGCAGTTAGCAGATTTGAGAATTTCACCTGCAAAATCCCATCTCAACAGGGATTTTGATTAAAACACAGTGGAACAGGAATTTGGGGAAAGTTTTTTGGAATCTGCCTTCCCAGACTTTATCTACTCCTACCACATATACTAACCCATACACATATCTCTTTAATTACCTCCTCTTTTTTTTCTGCTTTGCTTTGTCTTCCTGTTATTTAAGAGCATTCACAGGCTCCAGGGTTAATATTTGACCCATCTTTAGGAGCCATTATGTAGTTTATTTCTCTTTTTCTTTTTTGCTGTTTCCCCAGTGCCCAGCACTGTTTCTAACAAATAGTTGGGTTTAGAAGTATTTTTACACAAATAAATGAATGTATGGGTACAATAATTGTCCTTAAGATTTTTTACATTTATACAAAATAAATTAACATTTTGCTTCTGTGAGTATTTTTAACACTTGTATCAGATTGCTTTAATACATTACTTTTCTGGAAAGGTCAAAATGAAGTGACAGAATTCTATATGGAAACTGACCTTAAATAGTTGCAAGTAGAGGTAATTTAAATATTCCCATTTCAGGGCTGGGATTGTAGCTCAGCGGTAGAGCACTTGCCTCGCATGCGTGAGGCCCGGGGTTCAATCCTCAGCACCACATACAAAGCAATAAAATAAAGACATTGTATCCATCAACAACTAAAAAATATTTAAAAAAAAAAAATATTCCCATTTCATTATAAACATGGTATTGTGTTAAGTATTTCTTTTATATAATATTCATATTGAGTAAACATGCAAAATTTATTTATAGAGGTCTCTGACTCATTTTTATCTCACCTTTTGTTGAAGTTTTCTTCTTGTAAAGATATGTATGGTCTCTTATCTGCTATGGAGTTTCAAATTCTTTGATAATAATTTCAATAAATTATGAAAAATGTGATAATAATTTGATAACAATTTTAATAAACATTGTCAAACATGGAATTGGTATTTTCTATTACCCTACATTTTTAAAAGCATGTTATTTTTTCAAACTAAATTGGAAATTTCATTTTTGCCATTTTTATATATCTCACATAATTTTTATGTCTTAAGACCTTAATGTTAATGTTTATTCAGAATATGCGACCAAATGAGAGGTAACATGAAAAGTATCTGATATCATGCCAAGTTCAAAGAATGCCTACTTCCTTTTCTGCTTTCCTTGTTAGTTAATTAAAGAACCAAAGTCCTAAATCAGTAATCATGATTCAATCAGAATGAAATATCTCATTGAAAAGTCTAGATGGGGATAAAATATTTAAACATTTCCACTTCTGAAATATATAGCCATCAAACACATTTTAGGCAAAACCCACTACACTCTATGTTGCATGAAATCCTTCTATTGCGTTGCAGGGTGGTATGTGTGTACAAGAATAGTAATGAAGAGCAGCTTTTGCCTTTCTTTCACTACCCCTGACTTTCACCACATCTTTGAACTAAGCTGAAGCCCAGCATTGTCCCTGACCTTCTGTGTCATCCTCTATTAGCATCTAGAAAGACTCCTGACATTCATGATTATATTATTATGGCATCCCTCCATGTCCGGAGGCAGGATACCGGAATGGAAAAACAGTACTCACCTTGAAAGACTTGTATGTTACAAATCATCTATTTATTAATAAATATGGATGAACAATAGAAAGTAAAGATAAACTTTACAGCAATCTTCAAGAAGGCATATGTTATATCTTTATATAAAATGTTGACAGATTCTGGTCCTGTTTAATCTAACCAAGACATTATATCCTAAAAATAAAATATAAGAAGTTCTCTCATGGTGCAAATAAGGGACAATAGACCATCTGTCTCATTCATTATACTTGCTGAAGCATCATCATTCAAGGGACATTCAAAGGGATATTTCCTTATTGTTTCTTAATGTCTCACACAGAACCCACCAAACTGGCATTGAGGCACTGGTGGACAGATCTCAAAAGGTCCAACATTATGAGTTTTAAGAGCTTAAATTTGTCTGTATTCCTTGGAATTTTGTAGGTGGTCAGCTCCTTTTCTGGAAGGCCAAGAACATCTGTCATATAGACGTCAAGTGCATCCCATCAGTCATAGATGAAATAAACACTACTTCACATCACTATCCAGTGACACAGGGGGATAATAATAACATTAAAAAGAGAATGAGAAACAAAAGTTTAGCAGTGGGGGTCCAATCTTATATTCAATATGAAGAAATAAGTTATATTCAGTAGGAAGCTGGTGAAAATGGTGTATAAAAAATGATAGCATTGAAAAAATTTGCTTAAATGGCAATAATAACAAAAATAATGACTGCTATAGAACAAGGAGAAAGTGAGAAATTTCATTATAAATGCAATAAGCTTATAGCATTTAAATAATTTGGGGCATCAAGACTGTGAAATAGTAATTATAATTAAATAATTGAAAACCTACCAATAGTACCTAAGCTTCAAAAAAAGACTGTATCTCCTAGCTTTTTATTGATTACGGACAACCAGGAAAACTAGAAAAGAATGTGAAAATCTACTTTTTACATATATTAAAGCAACCAAAGCCATGAAGATATGTAGAGCTGGATTCTTGTGAAAAAAGAAGGTTAGGGAGTCAAGGTAGTATTTGGTACTATTTTACTTCTTAAGGAAATTTTTTTCCATTGAAAGCAAATGAGAAGCTGAGCAGGAATTCCTCATTGATCTGATTGTGGAGATGAGCAGGAACCCAGGGTCTGTGGAAGAAACTAACTTAAAGGTGAGCTGAAAACGATGAAAGTAAACCAGACATGACCAAGGATACAGTCAGATTGAAGGAAATTTCAAATTTATATTAGCTGACTAAATAAATCTTCTTTGAGTGAATATTTCTTCTTATAGAACATTAAATATCCTCTAAATCTTAATATGTGAAATATATCACTCAATACAAAATGATGAAATGAATAAAAGTTAAAACATGACAAAACCGAGAAGAAAAGTCAAAACAAAAAAAATGAGGTTTGGGAAATTCTAAGACAGAATGTAAAAGTGTTGTCTTTATCAAATATGAGATTATTAGGAAAATGCAAATTAAAATAACAATTAGACCTATTAGAGTTCTAAACTTCAAAAACAAACAAAGAACATTGAGTGCTGAGGAGAATTTGAGGCAATGACTCTCAGCCTTTGTTGGTGAATATGCAGGTGAAGATCCAACCTCTGGATTAGAAGAAGAGACTTACAAGCTGTACATCAGGCAAGGGTTAATATCCAAAAGACATATGGAACAAAAACTCAAGAGCACAAAAACAAATAAAAATTAATGGGTAACGTACCTGAATAAATATTTTTTAAAACAAAAGGTATAAATGAACAATAAGTATAAGGAAGAAGGCTAATCATCAGTGATCACTAAGGAAATGCAAATTGAAACTAAGGTGGTATGTCACTTAACAATTCTCAGAAAAAATATTATGAAAAGATGAGAGATAACATATGCTTTAGTCAAAGAGGAGGGAGGAGGGGGCATGAGGGCAGGAAAGATGGTGGAATGAGATGGACATTATTGCCCTAGGTTCATGCATGACTGCATATATGGTGTGACTCTACATCATGTACAACCAGAGAAATAAAAAGTTGTGCTCCATCTGTGTACAATGAATCAAAATGCATTCTGCTGTTATGTATACTTAAGTAGAATAAATAAATTTGAAAAGATAACAAGTGCTGCAAAGGATATAGAAAAAGAGCATACTGCTAGTGAAATGTAAATTAATATTACCATGTGGAGAACTATACGGAGGTACCTCAAAAAAAGTTAAAATTAGAGGTACCATGTGATCCAGCAATACCAGTACTTGATATAGACATGAAGGAGATAGAATCAGTATGTTAAAGACATATTTATGTTTCTCTTTTCACTGACATATTATATCCACAATAGTCATGATATGGAATTCACCTAAGTGCACATGAACTGATAAATGCATAAAGAAAATGGGAAATGTATGGGCTGGGGATGCAGCTCCACGAGTGAGTGCTTGTCTGGCAGGTGAGGTTATTGGCTGGATTACCAGTAGGTCAAAAAAATGAAGGTGAAAATATAGTACATATACACAATGGAACAGTATCATTTAACAACAGAGAAGGAAATTCCATCGTTTAAGATAGCATGTTTTTACTTGGAAAACATTAGTTAAGTGAAATAAATCAAGTACAGGAAGACAAATGCTATATATTCTCACTTGTCTGTGGAATTTAAAGAAGTCAATACCAGAAGCAGAGAGAAGAATAATGGTTATCAGTTGCGGAAGGAGATTGGGGAATGCAGTGATGAACTGTTGGTCAAAACATACAATGTCTAGTTATTCAGAAGGGATAAATGATATGCATTTGAGGCAGCAAAAAAGGAGAATGTTGAGTAGCAATGCTCTATGTGTTGATTTTGGTGGTGATTGCACGCTTGCTTTTTATATTAGCTTTTCATCACTATGACAAATTACCTGAGAAAAACAACTTAAAGGAGGAAAGATACATTTTGACTTAGGGTCAGAAGTTTTAGTCTTTGGTCAGCTGGCCTAATGGCATTGGGCCTTAGGTGAAGTCTGCATAGTGGTAGAAGGGTGAGCTGCAAGAATACTGGTCACCTCCTGGCCACCAGGAAACACAGAGAGACAGAGAGAGCTCTGTTCACAAGGAACAAAATATACACTCCAAGGTGAGTGACACCCTCAGTGAACTACTTCCTGCAGCCAGACCCTACCTGCCTATAGTTACTGCTCAGTTAATTCATCAATTCAGTTATCACATTATTGCTGTTATATTCTAATTATTTCACCTGTGAAAATTCTTGCTTTGTCTCACATATGAGCTTTTAGGAGACACATCATATCTAAACCAAAACACCCTCTAACAATGTTTCCCCTCCTACAGTATCAACCACCTTCCACTAATGTCAATAGATAGGAATCCCTCCATAAATTAAGCCGCTGATGAGCTCAGAGCATTCACAATCCAGTCCATCTCCCAATGGCACCATTTCTAGAAATCTTTTCATTGAACTAAGCCTTTAACACAGGACCCTTTGAGAATTTTCCAAATGACAGCACTTATACTTTTGAAAACCCACACAAGCATATACTTAAATGTATACCATTTATTATATATATATCATTCCTCAATAAAATTAACTTAACATAGGAAACAATATTATAAGGCCATCATCCCAATATATTCTGTCTAAATTATTATCCAGTATTAAGTTTATAAGAACATGACAATGTAGGTATCATTATTGTGGGAATTATTGTGTCTTTATATTTCTCATTGCTCTGTTATTATGTTGAATAAATATATCAAAATTTAAAAAAATAGATTTTATGTTAAGTACTGAGCAAAATATCAGCAACTTAAAACAACCCATTATGGAATTAATTTTATTTTTGAACAATTTTTTGTTTTAAGATATAAAAATGAAAAAATATTTTGTGATCAGTTGTTCAGCTATAAAATTATAGAATGTGTATTTTTTAAGTTAGCTCCATTTAAAAATTCAAATATATTACAAATAAGACATTTTGCCTGGTCATGTTCAAATAAATATATACTCATTAATATACACAAATAAATCAATATTAATTACTATTTTGACTATATTAAAAAAAATTCCCCAAACCATCCTAATAGATATAAACAACTGGAAAAAAATTTAACATCACTTTACAATAAACACTATTAGCAAACTAAGTAAATTATGGAATTTTTTATCCTAATAAATGGTAATAAATAGCAAGTATAATGACTAAAACTATTATTTTAATGGTAACTTTGAAAACAGGATCAAGAAGACAATATTATTAAGCTTTAAATATATTATAGGTTATAGCAAGAAGAAGATACAAAATCAATAATGTTAGATAAAAATTAATATTTCTCAAAAATAACATGTCTTTATGTTGAGAGGCTCCCACACAAAAAGGGCCTATCTATTACCCACAATACAAGATTAAAATTCTTTTTGACCTTGCTTTTGAAAATTTCTTTTCTTATTTTTTTTTAACTGGCCTTGACTAGGTCTGGCCCCTGGAACCATGGAATGCAGTGTAAGTGACTCTGCAGGTTCTGAGCCTGGCCCTCAAGGAGCTGTACACTCCTACAAAGGCTCCTCTGGGTCCTGATACATTTTATCATGTATCTAAACTAACTTCCTAGATGGTTACAGACCACATGTAGCAGAAGATTCATCCTGTTAGTTAGAGCACTAAGTTCCCAGCTCTCTTGGCAGCCAACCAGATCCAGGAGTGAACCCCAAAAGAATGGAGTAAGTGAAGTCACATCAGTGCACCATCACATGAAGACTGGACCCATTATCAATTCAAATAGTTATGGACTAAAAAATGAGATGTATTTTTTATGTTATTATGTTCATAAAATTTGGGATGTTTTATTACATGTCAAAAATTAACTGATAGAAAACACAACCAAATTTGAGTAAGTACCAAAATTTTTTTCTAAAAGTCCTACAAATCCTCAAGGGAAAATCACCAGGATCTAAATAAACTGATATATGTAGTAACAACACCATGAATAGATATGCAAAGATGTGAATCCTACCTTAATTGATCTAAAAATTCAAGGTATTTTTTACCATAACCCTACCATGATTTCAAATGAAAAGCTGATTACATGACATGAAGGATTTCAAGAAAGGCTAAGAATCATTGGGACATAGGGTCATTTCTTAAAAGCAAGGAAACAAAAAGAAAATTAAGGGACTTGCTTAAATTGGATTACATATTAACATTTATTATGGAGAAACATAGCAATTAGGAGAATATAACATTGGCATAGTGAACAACAAAATGGAGCATTTCAGTAGAACAAATATTCCGGAAGCATCTGCACTTAAACTTGCTCTTGGTTTATAGCAATCTTTACCTAGGGAATGAATCATTTTTCAATAAACAATGGTATCAAGTGGCTTTAGGCATGGAAGAAAGTTATCTCTTACCCCCTATTAGATACTATATATAAAAAATAAAATAAATTAAAAAAAAACTTGCACCCAGTCTAATTGTGAAAATTTTATTAATAAAAGTTATGAAATTACATATGGAACATTAGTTATATTGATATACCCTAAAATTAAGAGTTCTATTCATTTTAGAACACAACAAAAATGTAAATTGAGAGACTAGGTAATTTATTTGTAATATATAAACATCCAAAGAGTTCATATCTAGAACACGTAAGTCATTTAAAAAAAATGGGAAAAACGGAGAAAACCTACCTGCAAACACATTTTTACAAAAAGACATAACTAAGAATAATTATTGCCCCTCTGTTTGTAACAAGAAAACCTTGGAAGCAAAATGAATAGTGGTATGTATCACCAATAAAATATTACACAGTAATAAACATAAATTAATTTCTGTTCCAAAGAATAACAGAGATGAATTTCACTTATATAATCTTTGGTAGAAAAAGTCAATATGCAAGCACATACACACTCATTTTATTTAAACCTTTAAAAGTGAGACATTTAAAATAGTTTCAGCTGGGTGCAGTGGTTCATGCTTGCAATTCCAGCTGCTTTGGAGGCTAATGAAGGAGGATTACAAGTTCAAAGCCAGCCTCAGCAACTTAGCGAGACTGTCATTAAATAAAATATATAAAAAAGGGCTGAGAATGCGATTCAGTGGTTAAGTGCCCCTGAGTTGAATGCCTGCTCCAAAAAAAGAATAGTTTCATCCACATGTATTATATAGTCCACTGAATAAGTAATAGTTTTACTCTAGTAGAAAAAAAATCACTTTCATCATTGTTGACAGTTTTTTTTTTTTTTTCTCTCCCCCAGTCTCTACACAACAGGTAAGAATGTGTGAGAATTTAGAACCATTTGACTAATGGAAAAGTTGAACTTGGAGCTTCATCTGATACCTGCGGTAGTAGTTGAATAACATTAGAAGAAACATTTTCTTGTTTCCTATTGCCTCAGATATCCTCGTGTAGCTTTACTTATAAAATAAAGAAAGGTATGTTTGTCAAGGGGCAGTTTCTTACTCTTGGTTTTATGTCAGAGCAACCAGGTCATCAAAATGCAAAATGAAGAAAATAAGAGTATTTATACTAGAATATTCTAGTAATTTGCCCAATCTCTGCAGAGTGTGAGTTGGCAAATGGCATTGATCTGAGGGGTTTTAACGTAATTCACTTCCAGCAGTTGCTACTGCAATCCATCTGCATCCATCTCTGGAACATGGTCAGCCTTGCAGAGCTGGGTTGCAGCTAAGGGGACATCCATGTTGATGGATGGACTGCATGTGATCTTGTCTTGCCACCTGATGTGAAGTGTGGTTCACAGATAACTGATGAGACAGGAAACTAGATGGATGTCTGGGGCAAGTTCAACTACGAGGGTACTAAAGAAGAGAGACAACCCATTACTCTGGAGACCTAGAGGCTGATGACACACAGATGAAATATTATTCCTCCATGTGTTTTTCTAAAGTTAGAGATCTATTTTATTTCAAAGTAGTACTTCACTGATTTGTGCTAAAACATGTTTGTCTTGTTTATTTGTATATATCAAAGTCATATGGTACCTAAAGAGCAGATATTTGTTTTGGTTATGATATTACTATTTTGAAGGATATCTCATTTATAAGAAAGTTTCTTTTAACTTGTACATTTACAAGACTTAGAGGAGATGAATTCTTTATCACTGCACATTCTAATGGAATCCCACTATTGCCTATTTCCTGCTGAGTTGGAAAAGAATAGTCTTTTGTTATGATAAAATGCTCTTGATTCTGTGTGGAAAAGAATGGTACAATTCTATGCGATGCAATTTACTTAACAACAGAGATGAGCCTCCCATTAACATTGTTGTTTTTCTCTCTTCACCATTTTCTTAAAAGTCCACCTTTAAGATTTGAATATTTCATACTTGTCTCCAAACAAAATGTGTTTCTTTTTATAAAATTTCACTTATGTCAGTTGAGCTGTTATTCTTGGTAAGGAAATGGGAAGAAAAAAGTCATTTCTATTTTCCCCTAAAGGCATTTTATTCATGAGCAAAGTCTAAATGGCAAAATCGTATTTCTTCTATAAGTTTGCTCATGAGGATAAATGTTACTTTACTTATAAGAAATAACAGGTGAGACTGAAAGTTCCGGTTAATTTCATCCAAGGCAAAAATGTCCAATTGAAGTAAAATAGACTTTTTCTTAATATAAATTATTCTAAAAGTCACTTATAAAAACAAATTAGCTGTTAAAGTATAAAATTAATTTTACTTATAATATCCATGTTTCTGTGTAATAGTAAAAATAAAAGATTTAAAAAACATTTCAATAGATTTAGAAAAATAGGGATTATGTATATATACACATAAAAATTTATCTATATATTCCTATATCTCTCGGTGTGTGTGCATGTGTGTGTGTGTGTGTGTGTGTGTGTGTGAGAGAGAGAGAGAGAGAGAGAGAGAGAGAGAAGATAGAAAGGAGAAGATGGACTGAATTGTTTTTAATATTGTAGAATTAAATTATCATAGAATATAATTATAGAATATAATTAGAGGAGACTGTCCAGAGACATGACAAGGTACATAGACTCTGTTTAGAGATCAGGATGTCCTTACTATTTCTCTCAGTTTGACTAACCTTTAGACAGATTTCTGCTTAACTATGGACTTAGCTATGATCTTTCTTTTCTTACAGTATTTACTTTAGAATCTATATAATTGTAAATTATACCTTTTCTCCCTTTGAAATAAAAACAGATCTTCTGGAAAGCTTCTGGCCATGTTTATGGCCCAGGAAATGTCTTCTTAAAGGAACAGAGATCAATTCTCAAAAAGTATAACTGAGAAGGACTTAGGCAGCCAGGACAAGATGGCAGGTGAGGAGGTGGGTGAGGAGGCAGGAGTGGGAAGGGCGCGCAAAACAAAGGAGCATGGAGGGACTCTTCTGATGAGGTCAACTTCCTAGTTGATGAAAATCCTCCTGGACACAAGCAAGGGACCCAATCAGACAGCCACTTCTGTACTGTGCTTTTAATCAGGGATCTGATAGAAAAACTAAAAGAGATGGATGGACACAGGGGACATCAATCAGTAATAGTGAGGACCCAAGGACAGGAAGAAATTCCAGGGACCATAAAAAGAATAAGCCAAGTCCCTTGCTTCTTGAATAAGCCAACTCCAGGGTCTCTCCTCTTGGGACAGAGTTTGTCTGTCTCTTTTGCATTAAACCTTCTACTTGCTTACTATCTCTATGGCCTGTTCTTCAATTCTTTGCTGAATGGAGACAATGACATTATATGGAGACAATGACACCCATAGACATTATAAAAACCATGGGGTGGTGATAGATCCCCATCTTATGTTTCTTTGGAATGTAAAAAAACTAAATGTGATGGTGGCTAATTAACAAACACAGATGACCTAATCACAGAGGAAAACATGAAAACTAAGAAATAACATGCTCCACATCCTATTGATCAAAACCCTCCCTTTTAATATGTCCACCAGTTCTTTTCTATTAGCTTATCCAGCATTTAAAACCCTCCTGCTTTTTCTTTCAGTGGAATTGAGTTCACTTTCTCTTCCTTAATGCATTTATATTGAATAAAGTGTTCCTAGACTGTGTCTGGCACAAACTTTACTAGATATAAGCCTTATAGGATACGTGTTACCGGAGTCCTAGGCTAGAAGCCAAAATATGAGGTCCCAACAAATCAGGTCTGGCCATTCATCCAGATAACAAAAATGGTAAAAATAATGAAGAAAAGCAGTAAAGAAAGTTTAATTGATAATGGCCATATTGGGAAGGTGAAGTGAAATCAAGTGTCTCAGTGCTCCCTTCTAGGGACTGCGAGTTCTAGGTTTAAGTAAAGGAACACTTGAGGGAAGGGTGAGAGGTCTTCCTGATTAAGCAATCTTGATCAAACTGTGGTCTGGTTTATCATTCTTTCAGTGCTCTTTCTACATGGTGGCTCCAGGGAAGCCCTTATCACTTGAAGGTGCTGCTCAGGATCTTTATTCATCAGACCTGTGACCCTGCAAGGGGCCAGTTTGGTCCCCATGAGATCAAAGCTCTGCTCAGGGGAGCAGGTTCATCATGGGTGTTTGCTGGCAAGGCTCTGCTATTCCCAGAGGTCTAGAGCAATGACTGGAGAGTTTTGGACCCCACAACTTCTGGGGTTGGGACAGAATTTTGCAAAATCTGGGAGTTGAATGCCCATGCAAATCTTGAATATACCCTACTTATTCTTATTTTGTACTCATTCCTAAAGAGATAAGAGATAGGTTAGCTAAATGTAAGGCTCATAAATATTATATTACCAGTTTTTAGATGCATAGGCCTTAAATGATAGATATGCCTATATGCAGAGCTGAGCAGAAATCTGACAACATATACAAAATAGAAGTAATCCTGTTTTTGGTTACCCATTGGGCATCTGCAGGCCCAAATGAAAAGTCAGTGCTCTTAGCAAAAGCAACTTGAAGTTCTCCATCACGTATTTGATACTGCCAGTTAAACAGACTTCTCCAGGGTGGATGAAGGGGATGCAAGGTAGAATCCATGGGAGGAGGAAGTCCTATCCCTTTTATACATCTAAAGTTTCCCATGTTCTGCTGAAGTCTCCCTAAGTTCATTTCTCCTCATCCCGAATAGTGGCTGGGGGATGCTGGTGGGATGGCCAGGGGGTGAGCAGGTGGGCTGGTGGGCTGAAGGGCCTAGATGGACTGCTAGGCAGGAAGGGAGTGGCAGCCCAGGGTTAGTAGCTCCCTGTCTACTCAGGAGTTGCTTAATCCTTTTGGGAGGAACAGTATCAAAGGGCTGGGAGACATGAGCATTCCAATGTTGCAGGGGCGATTTCCAATTCCCTGGACTCACATTGGACTCCATTTTCTCAATCAGGACCCAATTTACCTAGCTACACTACCTGTCTTTAAATCTGGCTTCATATTCAGATGAAAAACAGATTTTTTTAAATAAAAAAAAATGGGTACATTGGTTATGTGGCATAACAAATTTAATCTGCCCATTCAGATAGTGAGCAATTGTGACAAATTAATTGCAAAATTTATCAATAATCATTTACCTCTATGTCTTCTATTAATGTTCCTCCTGATGTAGGTTTGCATCATTTTTACATCGAGTGAAATGTACTATTCAAAAAAAAGGTCTCCTGGAAGCAAGCCTTGTGGATGCACTCAGGAAACATATTAGTAAACAATATAATATTATTAATACATTCTAAAATATGTCTAGATATTACCTGAAATATAAAGTAGCCACTTATTTTTGTTCACAAATACATCTGGCAGCTCTATGCACAATTACAACATACTGCGAAATATGCCAATGTCTTGTTCACTGGAGAAGGGAGTAAACAAACTAGCACATCTACACAGGGAGTGCTACTCAGCAGCAAAAAAGGGAAGACTATTAGAATGTTAATATGCAACAGCATAGATGAATCTCAAATGCATTCCACCAAGTAAAATAAAGCAGTCTCAAAAGGACACACACTTCCTGAAAGATTCCATTTGTAGTTAATTCTAGAAAATATACAACCAAATACGGGTCAATGATCGCCAACAGCTGGGGAGGCAACTAGGATTATCTGGTAAGGAGCATGAGGGATTTCTTGAGGTGATGGAACAGTTGTGCACCTTGATTGTGGTGGAGGCTACACAACTATACAGATTCGTCAAAGATCCTGGGACTCTATGCTATAAAATGCAAAATTTGCTATTATGAAAATGTCTTAGACAATTTCTTTTTGAATTTTTTAAATTTGTAATTAACACCTGTATTTCACCTCAAACATTTATCATTTCTTTATGTTCAAACCATTCCAGATCTTCTATACTGGCTATTTGAAATAGGCAATTAACCATTGTCAGTATAGTTATCTATTGCTTTGTAGGACATTAGAGGTTATTCTTTCTACCCCACTGCAGGAGGAAACATATTTAAAAAAAAAAAAAAAAACCCTTTTGTTCAAATTTTGTTAATGAAAAACAAAAAACAAAACAAAACAAAAAATAATTCTTTGTAGGTCTCTTCTTAGTGACCTTTTTCCTAAAAACATTGTCAAATTTAAAATAGCATCATTACAACATATGAAGTTTTAATTATATTTAAGTTATTTGGAATGACAAAAGTATAATGACTAACTGATAATGCAATTGCTTAGTTCCATATTTGAAAGAATTAAATTGAATATGCAGGTATATAAAATGTCAAACTAGTAGCAATTATGATTTTCTTTGCCTTGACAACAGAAGCAAAATATTCAAAGTAATAATGGGAAAGAAAAAAGGCAGTAGTGCAATACTTCAATGTAGATAATACATTTGACAAATTCAACTGATTTAAAAATAAGTACTATGTCTACTCACCAAACAAGTTCACACTGTTATCTATTTTTCATTGCAGAGCTTCTTATATTTATTTGTAAATGGCACATTTCCAGGGTGGAGCATGAATCCAGGTTTATTATTTTCTAAATATCTTAAAACACGCATAACAGTGATCTTGGGGAAGTTCCTTTTTTTGGAAAGCTTCAATAAAACCTACTCACAATTGATAAGATTTAAATAATAGCGGGGAAACAGAAAACCAATTAGGAAGGAATGAGTTTACTTTACAAAAATATGTTATTATGTAACTTTCACATGACACTTCAGAGTTATGATTTCATATATCATCTTCTGAGAAAAATATTACAAGATAAACAGTAATGGTAACATTTTTTCTCCTGAAGAATCAAGCTATTCTTGGCATTAAAACTAGTAACTAAAAAAAATTCTCCTTTGTGTCTTTACAAAGAGTAAATTGTATAATGCAGTGAATTATACGCTCAACCACATTCTTACAGTAAATAAGCTCCATGGAGTATTTCTTACAAGATTTCTTAATTTGAACCCATGGCAAAATGCCAATGTGTGATTCTGTTAAATCAATTTCAAATAGCATCAATACATTTCCAAACATGGGCCCTGCAGAGAGATCTGCTTAGATCAGAATATATTATAGATATCCCAGAACAATTAGTGATTAAGTAACCTTTCACTAATATTCTATGAATATAATTTTCTCTGTTGAAATTTCATAAAATATTCATTCAAAAAATTACTTTGATACCATCACCAAGACCTACAGTTATCTGAGTCCTAGCCTCTCAAAAGAAGATTGAGTTCATAAAGTCTCCCTGTGAGAGGGAAACTGTCTAAACTCGAGAATGGGAGGTATTGTATTTGACCATAAAAGACCCAAATTAAAGTCACAATTTAGAGAACCCAGGCTTCAGCCATGGCTGTATCAGGATTTTGTTGTTGTTGTTGCTGTTGTTGTTGTTATTGTTTTTCCCAGGGATTGAACCCAAGGGTGCTAAACCCCACTGAGCTATATCCCAGCTCTTTTTTATTTTTTTATTTTGACATAGGGTCTCACTAAGTTGGTCAAGCTGGATTTAAATTTGATATCCTCCTGCCTCAGGCTCCCAAACTGCTGCAATTACAAGCATGCACCACCACACCTGACTATGCCATAGGGTTTTTATACAAGAAGAATAAAATACATTAATTCTGTTAGAAATTATATTTTATGAGACATTTTTTAAATAAATATTGGAACATTTGTTAAGAATTGAATAACTGAAGAAGCACACTATGTGTTAATGGCAGGAAGTAGAAATAAAGAGTTTTTGTAGTTAAAAGGAAACAAAGGATATAACAAACAAATGTAAGAAACAATGAGCCTGAGGTTAAGAGAATAATTCATTAAGCTGGACCCACTGTGCTGACCCCTACATTTGTTCACTTCCAAGGAGCAATTCACCTGCAGCCCTGCCTTGCTTTAAGTGGATAGGATACGTTACATTCCTCAGCAAACTACCTGTGATCTGCAAGAGAATGCAGGCCTGAAATAATGTTGATAAGAGGAACACAAGTTACCCTGAAAGGGTGAGGCTGGGTGTTGTGACCCTACACAGACCTGATCCCAGAATTCAGGGAGATCAGGATAATCCCCCTTAACCATAAAATGTGTAAGAACAGGTTCTAATTAGAACCAGTAATCATGAGCCAAAGAGACCTAGAAAGGTCATGACAGTGGGGACTTGAAAGTCTGATGCTATCTTTATAAGCCAAAAGTCAAAGGAGGACATGGGTAGGATGCCTTGGAAGCTTCCCTGGGAGTCCCAATAAAACTGCAGCTCAGGAGAGGCATGCTGTCTGTCTCCTTTCTGAGAGGACCCACTCCATCCCTTAAAAAGGTACCTCTTTCCCCTTTCCTCTACCTTCTAATAAACTCACACTTATTGCTCTGAACAACATGTCTGAAATATTTCTGATTTGATTGCAAGAGCTGGGGTTTGCAGCAGGGTTGGGAGAGCTTCATGCTGCCTCCCTTTCCCAGAAAACCCCAGCCCTGTAAAATCACCATAGTTTCCAAAGCACTTGTCACTGTGTGTTAATTCAGCTCAGTTGACGTGATAGAGTCACTAGAGTGGGTGTTCTGTATGATGTTTACCTGGTTCAAGTTCATCCAGAATACGCTGTGTCAGTGGATGGGTGGAAGTCAAATAAACCCTTGAGGACAACATTGTAAATATATATATTTTTTCCAAAACATTCAAATGTGATTTATTTCTTTTCTTTTTTTTCTTTTTGGTACTGGAGATTGAACTCAGGGGCACTCGACCACTGAGCCACATCCGCAGGCCCATTTTGTGTTTTTTGTAGACACAGGGTCTCACTGAGTTGCTTCGCACCTCGCCATTGTTGAGGCTGGCTTTGAACTCGCGATTCTCCTGTCTCAGCCTCCCTAAGTGCTAGGATTATAGGCTTGTGCCACTGCTCCCGGCTCAGATGTGATTTATTTCTGTTCTATCTTGATATTGATAGAACACGACACATTTTACAATAAAAAAACCCGCAAAAGATGGAGCTCATGTTCATTTAACAAAGATATTACATATGGCAAACTGCTGCAGCTAGGCTTACTATTTATTTAGTAACCAGATTCTCCAGTTCTGGTCATACTCCAAGATAATCCTTTTTCTTCATTTTAAGGTTTATGCTAGTGAAGCAAATGGGAATAGGATGAGCATCCTCCTTTGAATCCTTTAAGGTATTATGTTTGGGTTAATCTCTGCCACCCTTCCAAGAACATGGAGTCATTTTTCATTTACTGAGTTGTCCAGGGTAGAGCAGTCTCAGGCTCTTCTCTTTGTCCCCTTCCCTGTATAATAGCATTTATTTCCATCTAAGGATCAAATGTAGCATCTGTCAATTGCCAAATAGGTCGTAAGAATTATACATTTGGGGCTTGTAATATGACCACTGTATCTAGTGGACCAACTGTGAGCCACACTGAGGTTAGGAAGTCATTCTTTTTCACTTTGTCTGGAGCTGATAGGGTGCTTCGAACCCCAGTTATCTGTGTGAACTCAGACTCTGTGTCAAGGGGTCCTCGACATGTTGATATATTTCATTTTCTTAGTGATACTGAGTGAATGACCACCAGACATTTGGAGATGGATTTGGGCATTAATTGCTGTATGTATTTACCACAAAATTCAGCATTGTTTCTCATAGGGCCCATCTTCTCCTGCAGAAAATGGATTTGATATCTGAAAACTAGATCAAATCCAGAATATATACAAGGAATTTTCACTTTTATTGGGACAATCATTGGTCTATCATTATCCACCACCTTTGATTGATTTGGTTGTATAGATTGAGAAATATCCTTGCTGTGATCATGTAACTTACTCCTAATGATGCTTATGTGTATCAAGTATTTCCATTGACCTAATTGATCAGAGTCTAATAATGACCATGGGTACCACTTTGTACTTATTAACATTTTAGTTTATTTCTTATTAATTTCTTCTTATTATTATTAATTATATTTTGAGTAGCACTGGGGATTGAACCAAAGGCATTTTATTAATAAGCTATACACCAGCTTACAGCACATCTCCTTTTCTTTTTTGAATTATAAGATCATGTTCTTGCTAGGTTGCCAAGGCTGACCTCAAAATTGTAATCCTCCTCCTTCAGCCTCCTCAGTGACTGGGATTGCAAGGGTGCATCACTGTGCCCAACTAAACTTGCTAATAATTTCAATGATTATACCAATTCCAGCTTATAATTAAACAACACATTGTCTTTATTATATTGGAACTTATCCTGATTACTATCAGAAAGCCCATATTATCAATTGAAAAGTTCAGACATAATTAAAATATATATATATATATAATGTAATTATATTTATATACATAATGTAATTACTAAATAGTGCTAATTAACAGTGATGAGAACACTTTGTATGCACTTGGCTAGCATTTTTTCCAGAATATAATATATTGGTAACTGTAGTAATTATATTGAACAATGAATTTCCTTTACTCATTCTTCTAACTGGTGCCTGCTGGCCACATCATTTCTGGGCTCTGGCACACCTCAGTACAGTGTCTGCATAGTGGGCTTTCAACTTCTCTGTGTGATTTGACCTTAGCTTATTTATTTATTTTTTCTTCCTGAGAATTGAACCCAGAAGCTCTTTACCACTGAGCTTTATACCCAGCCCTTTTTATTTTTTTCTTCTGAGACAGGATTTCTCTAAGTTGCTGAGGCTGGCCTCAAACTTGTGATCTTTCTACCTCAGCTTCCTGAGTTGCTGGGATTACAGATGTGCACTATCACATCAAGCTTGACCTTAATTTCTAAAGTAACTCTTTATGAGAACTAAGTTTCCACTGGACTTTCAATCCCCAGAGCACTCTCATTGATGCTTTCTTTTAAAATAACTAGCATAGTTGTAAAAATCCCAGCAAATCACTTGGAATGAAAAAATTCAAACCCATGAATTTTTTTTGGTACTGGAGATTGATCTTAGGGGCGCTTGACCACTGAGCCACATCCCCAGCCCTATTTTGTGTTTTATGTAGAGACAAGATCTCACTGAGTTGCTTAGCACTTTGTCATTGCTGAGGCTGGCTTTGATTCTCCTGTCTCAGCCTCCTTAAATTCTGGGATTACAGGCTTGCGCCACCACGCCCGGCTTAAATCCATGAATTTTTTTAAAAGACATATTTTTTTAATGTGTGGCAAGATATTTCTAAGTACTAGAAATGCAATAGGACATCATAGAGGAAGAGTCAGTAATTTATACAAATTAACTAAAATTAATTCATGATTCCAATTGTACAGATTGATTCAAAAAGAATATTAGAAAGAATAAAGTTTCACTGGGTGCAGTGTCACATGCCTGCAATTCCAGAGGCTCCAGAGGCTGAGGCAGGAGGACTGTGAGTTCAAAGCCAGCCTCAGCCAAAGCAAGGTGCGAAGCAATTAAGTGAGACCCTGTCTCTAAATAAAATACAAAATAGAGCTGGGGATGTGGCTCAGTGGCTGAGTGCCCCTGAATTCAATCCCTGGTACTCCCCCACAAAAAGATAAAGTTTAGATCTCTGAAATAGTAAGCAATGTCACCTGAAATTAGTTCAATGGGTTTAGCCTTAAAGGTCACCCTTTCACAGAGAACATGAAGGAGGAAGAAACAGGAGACATACAAGGAGCAGAAAATTTGAACAAGTCAAAGAAAACAAGGAATAATTTATGTTTATGATTCTGAACTTGTGCTTGTTTAGTCATATATCATATTTTTATATAACATGAATATCATGTTTAATCTTCATGCCTTGGTAACATTATTTTATTATTATTTTTATGAATGAAAGTCATTGTTGTTTGGCTATTTGTACAATGAACTACTTGGCTAATTTGCTTAAGTAAAGTTAATAAAGTTTTTTTTTATAATTCTCATGTCTACTGGATTTTACTATCATAGTTAGTTTCATTTACTTTGTTTTTCCACAGTCAACATTGTAGAATTTATATTTTGAACAATTTTGAGGCAATATATTCTATTAGGTAATTTTATTATGTACATTAATATTTATCTATATTCTTTAGCATTTTTGCTGATATTCTTAGCATGCATTCTTATTGTTAATTAGTTTGTATATTCATGTTTTTAAAGTTATAAAACTGGCTTTCATAGTGATGGTTTTTTGTCTTCACATTTATTTGTTACTACTCTGAATATTTTCATCCTAAATTTTATGCAAATTATTTATTACAGTGTATTCATTGTTTTATGTTTTGTAAGAAAAAATGAAAAAAGAGAATGTTTCATTCTGAGACAAGTCTCAAGGAATACTTTTGTATAGGAGAAAAATGAGGATATTTGACAACTTCTAATCATGTTCTTATTCATGTTGTTATTGTATGTTAAATGAGTTTACAGATCTTCAATACTTCCAAATTTCAATATAAATTCAAACATTCTCTATGAATGAATACAGATTGATTTAGGTTATTCATATCTGCTTCCTTTATTAGTACAAATAATTGAGAGCTACATTTCACATTATAGAATTAATTAACATTGCAAGCATTTTAGAACACTGTAAAGTTTTCAGAGAAGACTGAATATGCTATCTAACTCAACCAATTTACCTTAAAACTTGGTGATATAGATATAAATATAAATATATACAGAAATTTAAAGCAGAAAATAATTTTTGGAACACAATTTTAAGAGAAAAGAGAATCTATAAAAAGAGCATAACCTAAAAGACATTTACATGGGAATCTATGGAAATATTCGAATAAGGTATTAATTTTGTAACTTTGTATTTAACAGATAGTCTGGTTATTTGTGTAGGCTAATTAGGAATTGGAATTTTACTTAAGGTGAAGCTAAAACATATGATTCAATTCAGATTTCAACCCAATTTTAAATTATATATGCATAAATTGTTTTATTTGCTAAGGCTGTGTGTGCATTATATATACATATATAATACAAACACTTTACATATATAAAGCATGTATGTGTTTGTGTGTGTGTGTATATACATAATATATTTATACATTTCAAGTGCAATAATTCCCTATTTATATATGCCCATTCTATCTTCTAATTTGTGTCCTATGCAAGGAGACATTTATGTTGTGTTGGATGTTCTCGGTACTTTGCAAATGATACTTTAATAATAATGAATAAATAAGAATTTTATGCATTCCACAAGTGTTTTTCTTTTCATGGAATCTACTCTAATTCCATAGATAATTATGTAACACTTAAAAATTGCCCCCTCATGAGTATATCTTAACATTTGTAATATTTATAATTTTATTCAAAATTTTATGCCTAAAGAAAAGGGATGAAAACATTGGCTATCCTTAGAAAAAGAATATTGTTTGTAAGGTAAAAGAAAGAAATGTCTATGTTTTATGTTATCAGCATTTGTATGTGTAACAACACTTATTTGTAAACAAAGAGGAGCTTAATACTATCCCCATAGGACTTGCTCTATACACACTTTCTGACATATTTGTTGTCTGCAAATTGGGCTTAGCTCCATTCATAAGAACAAGAGTTGTCTACACTTATTTATGATATGTAGGCATGCTAATATGATACATAGTAACAGGCAGAAATTTTCTTAAAATTAACTTTTCTTAGGACATACTCATAATTACATAAGATCACAAATTATTTCTTTGTCCTCTTGGAGGCAATATAAATTTTCATATAAGAAATAATTATTGAAAAATCTACATTTTCAATAAAGATATCTCACAATAATTTCCTTTGTTTTATTTATTCTTTTGAAGCTAATGAGCCATAATTAAGAGAGAATATACTGAGTTTTTCTGTTTTTATTTTATTTTCACTACTCAACTCTCCAATTCTTTTGAATTAATGGTAGCATGTATGAGGATCAAATCTGGTTTTGGTAAGTTTATGTTGTATTGATCATTAACTTTTAGTTCAGAGGAATTCATATTTCTACCTATTTGTATGTGAGAATAATCATATCAGGATATATTAGTACATATATTTGTGTGTACATGTGCTTATACTTGCAAATACATATATAATTATTTGTACATGTGTGTTTAAACAAATACATATTTATGATCTTTACCTTTCTATCCATCTATTTATATCTATCTATATATCTGTACATATGTACACTTGATAATATGTAAAAATACATATTCTTTCTTTTTTTGAAATGTAGTAACATATAGGATTATGATACAATATTAAATATTACCAGATACAGACACTTAAAATGGCCATTAATTACATTTCAATTGTGAAAACAAAAACTAACAATCATAATATCTCTCGGACAAGTAAAAATAAATGTTTAATTTATTAAGCATTGTTGTTTTCAGTTTATTCACAATAATAAAACAAACTATGCTGGTCCTTAAGCACTGCAATTTTTTAAGAAAAAATCTAATAATCTATTTAAATAAATAGCCATCTGAAGAACATATTGCCTGGGTTTTTGCTTTCACTTTCAAATATTTTATTTCTTTCCCAAATGGCTTTCTTCTGAAAAATGAATAACATATATCATTAACAAAGCATGTGAAAATGTAATATTATAGTCCAGATGCAGGAAATCTCAATGGCCAAAGGAGATTTCCCATTTAGAGATTATAGGATTGCATTTAGAAACAGAGCAATTTAGTGTAATATATTCCATGCATATGTAATTTTCACCAGGTCAGCCTCTTCCTTTTTTTATTCTCTCTACAATGCCCAAATGAGCTCTTTGCTTTCTATTTTGCATCACAGACAAATTGCTTCCTTTCTGTACTCAGAAATATAAGAAATATAATGAAACTCAATGTCATTTAGGCAGACATCAGATAATAAAAATAGGTCACTTCAACGAGGTTTTAAAAACTTTTAGATCAAACAAATAGCACCTGTTTTGTTGTTAGATTGGTTTGAAGTGTTATAGGAGGAAATGAAATTAAAAGGAAATGTCAATCATATAATTTGGGGGAACATCTAAAGAAGTCGTTCTCAACTTTTTTTTTGTATGTTACCCAATTACATTGAAAAAAATCTATTATTAAATTATAGAAATAGTTGATTTTCAAAAATTTGTTTAAAAAGTACACTGAAGGTCACCAAGATTTTGATTTCAGGAATTTAGAAATTTCTCCCTGTCTTATAATGTTGCAGGATTCCTATAATGTATTTTTAAAAATATTTGTGGAAGTGCCAAAAAATTTTTGGGAGAATGTATTCATTATTAACTTTACCTTCAGATCTCCATGATTTTTAGTTTTTGATACATCTACTTTCTTAAAAATGTAATGATTGGATTAGAATTATCATTGCAATCTCTTTGTTGGGTTGTTTTGTAAGTATATATTTCAATTTGCTTCTAAGGTATTTTAGCCTCTAGTTTCCTAGACATTTATACATGAAGTATGGTTTTCAAACACAGCCTAGTGTTTAACAGTTATGACATATATCCTGGAATAACTTATTCATATGATTGCTTAGTGTTCCTTGTTACCTATCATTTTATGTCAGAATTCTTTAAATACATTGCTTACAAACATAATTTAAAAGAATGCTCCTTTCTTCTGATGATCCCTCTGGCCCATATTTTAATAAAAAGCAATACAGTTAGATACTCATCTTTCATTGCTCTAGCAATTCTTCTCTCACTTTCAGATAAAAAGCATTTTTTATTGTTCAGAGCATTAAATCTGTTGTATCCATTGTAACATATTCCAAATGATTTTGTGTATGTTGTTTAGTCATTTCTGTCAATTGATCTTTTTTGATAATTTTGGAGGAGCCTAAAATGAGTAGTTTGCTCTTTGCATACCATCTATATTTTTCCTATCAAATGCATAATTACACGTCCTTTTCCTCTCTCCCTTCTTTCTGAATTCTGATGCAAATAGTTTCTAGAAGTATGGATATTTTAAAAATATATCACTCATTTATGCCAAATTTGATATTTAAGTATTTTTGCATTCAATATATTGATTTACTGTAAACAAAATTAAGTATTCACATAATAAAAATAACATAAAAATAACCCATAGAATTTATTGAGTACTTTCTATGAAGTCGACGCTATGATACTCTTATTACATAAATTGTCTAATTAAACTTTATAATAGAGAAAGAATCAATGATGCAACATTCAAATTGACAACTTGGAAAGTAATCTTTACATTGAATAACTTGGCCACACTGTTTTAACATTTATGCAGGATCTGTCTATCAGACCCCAGAGGTTTTATAAATGTAAACTCATTTATTTTATATTACAGTTATAAGGAGAAATTTACTATTACTATATGCTTTTTTTAATTAAAAAAATGTTGTGGTACTGAGGATTGTGAAACTCCATCACAGAGCTCTTTCCCTAACTTCCCTGCCCCAGAACCACAACATTTAAGTTTTAAAACAAAGTCTTGCTAAGTTGCTGAGGCTGTTGTTGAATGTGGGATCCTCCTGCCTCAGTCTCCTGACTGGGATTATAAGCATGTGGCACCACACCTGGCTTCATTTTATAGGTAAGGAAAAGGAAGGTCTAAGAGATCAGCTAAGTTGTCTAAGGTCACGTAACTAATGCTCTGGAGAGCATGGAATCAAGCCTGGACAGGTTGACTACAGGGGCCACATGCAGCAGAGCCTCTCCTCTCTGGCCTTAGTCTTAAAGGTGCCTCTGCTAATATCTGACCTCTTATGGCTAATTTCACAGCAAATAACAATAGCAAAAGACATCCAGTAAGCATATTTGAACATTGTTCTTACACCAAGATCCAAAAAGTTAAGAATCAACAACATTATTTACAGTTCCTTTAATAATTGCAACTTCAGGAAAAAATGATATTAGGTTAAATTTTGCTAAAATGCAAATTACATTATTTTGTGATCACTTAGAAGGTAGAACATTGAAGGTTTAACTAGAGTTTAAGCACACTGTATACAAAAGGAAGAAACTGAATTTGCTCTGAAATTAGGCAGACTTATTTAGAGAGAACTAAATCAGATAAATCTATGAACTCATATATTACATGAAAACAGAAGCAATGGAAATAATAAGAAGTAGCTCATTCTGAAGTCCTAGTGCTTGGTGGAAAGTGTCAATCAATGGAACTCTCACCCTCAGAGCTTACATAGAGAATCACTGGCCACTTGAGAGTTTTTTTTCTATAAGACACTAATTTATTTACATCTACTCATCTGGAATGCTTTATTCTCTCTATATAACATTACACTGTTGGATTTTTGTCCTACACTTTTCTGATTATCATCAGTCTCATAGTCAGTCTACTCTTAAGATTTTGGACAAGGTAATTGATCACAACGAAATAATCCTTCCATCAATGGATTCCCTAAATGTAGGTATCCTTTGGAAGCACACAAGTACCTCCCAATGATATACACATACTAATCCCCAGAACTTGTCATTGTGTTATTCTAAATGCAGGGGAAAAAAAAAACAACTTTTGCATAGACCTTGAGATTCAAACTTAATCCTGGATTATCCGGGTGGGCCCAATCAAATTACATGGTTCATTAAAAGATGAGAACTTTTCCTGACTGTGATAAGAAGAAAAGAAAGGACAGAGAGATGCAATTGGCTGCCTTGAAGATAGAAAAAGAGATACAGAGGCAGGGAATGTAGGTGGCCACTAGAATTTCAAAAAGGCCAGGGAACAGATCTTTCCCTAGAGCCAACAAAAAAGATATAGTCCTGCTGACACTTTAACTTTAACCCAGTGAGAACCTCATCAGACTTCTGACATACAGAACTATAAAAAGTGTATTTGAATTTGTGTAAGCTGATAAGTTTGCTGTGATTTCCTGGGGTAGAAATGAAAATCTAATACAACTATAATGATGATAACATTTTTGTAATACCAAAAAATTTAAACGCAGTGTGATTTCCTTCATATGATATTATCTTTAAATCATACATTACTTCAACCTTCTATGACATTTAAATGATGTAAATTCTCATGAAACTTTTCTCATTCATGACTTGGAGTAGAGTCAGCTTGAAAGTTGGCTTCAAGAACTGAGATTATATTTTCCAGATTTTGATGAAATACAATAAATTGCATAGCATTTATTTTCATGAATTGTGTTATCTCTCAGTTTATCTTTTCACCTATCATTCTGTGATCGAGGAATCAGACCTGATTATAAAATGAAATTATAAAAACCTTATGATGACAAACCCATGCTTGGGGAAGGGTTTCATTTCCCCCCTTCTTCTGGTAGCCTCTCTTCGGGAACCTAGTTAACCATGGATCCCTATCTATTGGATTGTAAACATCACTGAGAGGGGCTTTTAAGGCAGAGATTCAACAAGTGCCCATGAATAGTCCTTTCTTCTTAGACTTTGGTAAATTTCTGAACTCTGTAGAAATGTAACTACATCATTAAATCTTTAGACCAATTAACTGCTGTCGAAACTATAATCTCCTACATTTAGTTTTTAAAAATATAGTACTTAGGGAGGTAAACTCAAGTTTTTTGAGTTACTGCTGCCTGTGATAAAGGTCATTTTTCAATTACACTTAAGTGCTTTCCTTTTTTCTACCCCTGTGAACTACTTACCATAAATTACCTTTGCATGGTCTTTGGACACATAGGCCAAGAATTCAAATCGACCAATGTTGTAATGGTTCAGAAATGATGTCCAATTTCCCATGAGAGCCCCATGTAACTTCAGTTTGGGGCCCAGAACTTCAGATCACTAGCTTATCTGAGTCTGCATCATAAACATACCTGAGTTCTCCAACCCTCTGAGTGGTGCTTGGTCTCTTGTTGAGCATGATTTCCATAATAATTCATACCTGTTAACAAGCTGATGATATCTGGATATCTGCTCAATTTTGAAGATATGAATTTATCCATATTTTAATCATAAAAAGTTACGCCTAATTGCAAACCCTTCTAGTTTCAGCACTCTTGTTTTTTATTATTGTCAACCTAAAAGGCAAGCTGAGGTGCACCAAGTTTGAGAACAAAGAGTTCGTCCAAGCCAAAGTAAAGATGGCCGCGCAGAAATCATGAATTCAAGCAGCTCAGAGTAAGTGCTCCTAAAGGATGTCCACAGGTCTTGCTGTGTAAACTGAAAATAAAGAACAAGAAGGAGGCTATTGCACACTGGTTTTTACCATTCTATTGGTGGACAAGAACAGGACAAGTTGTTGACTGGCAGTCACACATTTTAAGCTATACATTATAGGTAAGAATTGTGATGCACACGAGGGAGGCATTCTCCAAGTTATTTATTACTCAAACGGTGTCAGAACATCAACAAGGAACTCAGTTGGAGTAGCTAAGGTTAAAATGAATCAGATTAAGGAACTCTACAATCCAGGCCGTCATGACCAATATCCCACAGCCCTTGTCCGCCAGGCCTGATCTGCGTTTGTAGACCTCTTTTATCCATGTCTTCATTTCTCATACTATTTATTACAGGTATAAGTAATCCCCCTTTGCTTATATAACGTCTCTCTCTTTTCCTAGGTTTTAGTTTGCTGAAACAGGTCACTGTAATGAAATTTACTACTTCCTATAATAAAATTACAAATACAACTTAAGTCTAAGGTGCAAAGCTGACCACATTTTTGTGAACATCCTCTCGTCCCATGAATCTCCATCACAAATGTTGATTCTGACCCAACAGAAATGACTAGCTTTCTTTGCCTACTTTTTTCTAGGTTTCAGCTTTTTGGTGTGGCTGTCTTCTCTTTTGAAAATTTTGTATTTCCCTTGCCCCTTGTCTCATCTATTTAACTATCTCTCTATCTACTGTTACCAGGTATAGATGATTTTATGTTTTAATTCTAATCTGTTAAAATTAATCTACATGGTCATTAAATATAAATCTTTAAAAAATATTTTAGCTCCTAGAAGCATATGTGGTGTTATCTTTGACCTTTCTATTAACTTTTGTATATTAAAACAAAAATAGAAACTTGATGTTGTTTCTGCATTTTACTTTGCCCAATGTACTAACACTTGTGTTCACAGACACGGAGGATTAAAAAATCAAATATATACTTAGAATAAGCATATAAGAATGTTCTTTAATATTTGTAAATGATAAAACTCATAATATTTTATTCTATGTAATATAAAGTCACACATATTCAGTCACAAAAATTAGTTACTGGAAAACATGTGTTTACAAAGTGTCCATTATTGATTAGGATCATAGGATTCAGAATCAAGATATTAACTTAAAATCCTTGACCCTAATTGACTCTTATGTATAAAGTTCTTGGTTTCTTATTGAAATATTGGGGGTTAGAGGGGGTGAATTAACACAATTAAATTCTCATTACAGGATGAGCCCACATTTTAAAAAGAAAAACAACTATCATTGCTTATTCTATAAAAAAACAAAACAAAACTGAAACAATGTGAAATAGCAATTGAAAGAGATATTAAGATATACAAAGTAGTAAACTGATAATGAATAGCTAAGACTAGATTTACAAATCAAATTTTCTGGACTAGAATGTCATACAAACAAATACAATTTGACATAGCACATTAATCTGCCTTAGTATCAAAATAACTATTTTTGTGCTATTTAACATCAACAACAACAACAAAAAAACAAAATCCCTAGAAATAGTGAAAATTCAAAACCTGTCCAGATAAAAATTGCTTTTATATTGATGTCACCTCTAGGGTTATGTTTGGAATTGAAATTCTTGTTTTGATCACCCTGACATTATTGTTCATTGGAATGAACACAAGAAATTGCTCATCAAAGACACATAAAATTTCTTAAAAGATTAGAATTTAAAACCCATCCCCAGAGCTTGGCTTAATATTGAAGCAATTTGATAGCCAGGGTTTGAATTTAAGTTCTCATGGATTTTAAATGAGAATTGTTTTCACACTGCATACACAACACAAAAAAGACTAAATATATTTCTATACTGATATTAAGACTTGGGAAATTCACACTTATAAAGGTATATGTATTATTCATATATATTAATATTTTGTGTTAAATTATATTTTCATTTTAATGTTCAAAATTATAATAAGAATTAATGAAATTAAAGATATACAAAATAATTTTATAAAATCTTAATTTTTAGAATAGTAGCAATAAAAGTATAACTACATTCTTTTTGCCGGATAGGCAAATGAGTGTAGAGCAGTATTTGCTTATCTTTTTTTTGCTGGAAGTTTTAAGGGACCCACATAATAATATAAAGCATCTGTATATAATGTATGTTAACAGGATACAATTAGTAATTAAGAAATTATTTTTTATAATATCAAAGTCTTACTAAATAGTTATTAAGACAAAAATATCAAGAACACACATTAGGGCTAGTTTTGAATATTTCTTAGCTTAGTTTTATTCACATAGGTACAGATTTCAGAGTAGACAATATGTGTTCACTGTGTATTTCTAAGAAAAGAGCTCAAGGCATTCTTGCCTCATGCCATTAAAATGAACTCAAGGAGAATAACCATTAATTCAACACATTTTTAAAGCATATGCTGGGCAAATTTATTGTCATGGTTAATATAAATGAAATTAATACTCAAATAGGTGAAAAAAAGAAAATAACATAATACCATTTCTCAATGTTTTTTATAATGAGCTTAAATAACATGGAAAAGAATATAAGGGCAAGTCAGTGAGACACTTTCCAAGAAGAGACGATGTTTATACACCAGGCAAAGCAAGAGAGCCAAGGATAACCAAACTGGCAGAATATATTTGGGATGGAACACAGCCTTAACCCGAAAAGAGCTCAGAAAGATTGACATGGGCCAGTTGACAAAGAACCAGAAAAGCATTGTATGTTTGCCCTCAAATTTCACAAAAGAGGAAGAGAAGTATTTAAACAAAACTTTGAAAGTAAGTTATCCTTCATTACATTGGGGTAAGCAAATGTCCAGCATGAAAAGAAAAAAAGTAAATGATTTCAATATATAATTTTATAACTTCACTGTTTTGTTTTTTGTTGTTGTTTTTGGCTTTTCTCTTTTGGTCCCAGGGATTGAACCCAGAGGTGCTTAACAACTGAGCCACATCCACAGCCCTTTTTATTTTTAATTTTGAGATTGGGTTTTGCTAAATTGTTGAGGCTGCTTTGAACTAGCCATCCTCCTGGCTCAGCCTCCCAGACCTAGGATTACATGCATGAGTCACTGCACCATGCTATAACATCAATCTTTACTAAAATTGTAAATTTTTTGAATAGCAATCATACAAAATAAGAAATAAAATTCAGAAAGATCTGATCATTTTACCTATGAACAATGCTGCATTACCTAGCAATGGGGTTTTTGGGGAGACATTTCAGATCTAAATTATAATACTGGGGATGGTTAAATTTTAGGTTTTGATAATTTGTGCCAGGCACAATGCAAATCATTATGTGGGATTGTCCCAAACTGAGGACATCATCCTTTCCTTAAATGCATATAATGAGAATTACTATCTTATGGATGTTTTATAAAATTGTTCAAGAAGCAGGTATCCTGCATTTCCGAGCTATCATCAGTTGATCTTCTCTGCTCTTCAAACTCATGTTCAATCCTTTAGAAAATTATTTTAGATGTCTATCAGAAATATGACCACATTCCAAACATCTTTAAACCATCACCATCAAAACCAAAATCTCCCATCTGGGATACCAAAATAACTGTCTATATAATTCCTTTTTTCTGCTTTTGCCCCATGTCTGCACAGGGTCTCCAAGTCACTCTCCATAACATCACTGGAAACTTTTCCTTCTTTTTAATTACAGGATGTCAGTTTCCTATTCTTGCCTTTTGAATATATTCCCTCTCACTTGGAATAAAGTTCTAAGTTCTTCCTTTTGCCTGGAGATTGCCACAAGACCTCACCTCTGACTACCTCTTCATGCCATATTTTCAGTATGTATAAGCCTCAGGCACATGGACCGTTAGCTTCTTCAGGCAAACAGACAGGAGACTCAGGAATCTTAGAATACTGGCCCTTCACAGTCTTCTGGAACGTGCTGCCCTGAGATAGGTGTAGTGGAATCTCTCCTCCTCCGAGTTCTGCCCTGTCATATACCTTCCTCTTTCATCTAAACCAGCACATAGTCCACCTGGGTAGCCTGTTTTTAGTTCATAGAACCTACCATTGGCATGGTATTACATATTTGTCTCTTTACTTGCTGTGACCCATTGCCTCTTCTGGATGGATTCCAAGTTTTCAAGGAGAAACTTGGTTTTATTTTAATCAGTTGTGTTCCTGGTGCTTCAAGACACCCAAGAAAAAAATATATGCTGAATACATGTTAAATCCATAAATAAATATTTTAATAGTAGTCTTATCCTTAACTTTAGAGGAAGAGTTAAATCCAATAAATATTCAATGCTTACAGGATGTTTTCCTAGAAACTAGTGTTGAACTTCCCATTAAAAAAAAAAAAGTTACTTCTTTCTCTTTTCCCTCTTGGCCACACAACATATCATTTTATGAAATCGTAAAGTAATGTACATTTGTGGTATCAAGAAGAATTCACTCCACTCTGAAAATCTTGGTCATTTAGCTACTGTTTTAATATTTGCTAAAGCAAATCTTCTAAGCTTCTTCCACTGGAATATTTTTAATACCTTGTTTGTATTCTTCTTTGAATGAGCAAAGGGAATAATATAGCCACAAAGTACTTACAGGAACTCGGATGCAAGGGGAAATTAAATATTATAATGAAATATTGAACTATATTATTTTACATTTTGCACTGTGTGATCTGTAATATAAATATGCCTGTCTGAGTAAGAAGAAAGGAGAACAACCTGAAAAATCCCTAAGGGTCATAGGAAGGTAAAGCTAAGTCAAAGCAATAGCTTCATGAACTTTGAGCCTTCCCAAAGGGTCTTGCACAGAGAGCTGTTTTCCATAACTGAAAGAATGTGCAGGGCAGAGAAGCTAAATGTATAACTTCCAGGTCTGTGTGGAATCAAAAGCCTGCAATATTCTAACCATGAGTTTATCATTTCACTTAGTGGAATTATCATAGATCTGTAATTGTTTAACCTTCTGACCATTAAACTATCTTACCTGTAAAGAATGCATCTGTTTTTCCTCCACCATACTAATGTAAATGTAAAAAACAAAATCTTTTAAACATACAAATAATATGTATGATATAATTTTTCAATCCATAACCTTTTGATAGAAAGGTTCACTATTCAATATCTGATTATAAATGGTAATATTTGTCATCACCATTATCATTACTTTTATTATTGAAGACCCAAATATGTACATTTATGCTGAAAAGGAGATTTCATACTAAGATCACAGTAATTGTAAAGATCATTGCAGCATATAGTTTTCTTTTCTCATTTCGACTTGAGCTTTCTTGAAGAGAAGAACTTTATGGTAATTAAGTAATTTGTTTTACTTAAAAGAGCACAAGGAACAATAGGAGGGTGGTGATTTCAGCTTTTCATATTTTGTTCTATTGTTAGTTTGTTGCTTAGAATTAGCCTGTCTAATCTATGCCGAACTTTGCTTTTTGGCATTTTTTGTCAGCAAATAGCTAAAAATTGAGAATTAGATTCACAACATTTGTTTTAATTCCTTTTAAAGTATGTCTAAACTTTACCTGTAGAATACTATTATCTTGGGAAATAAAGACTTACAGCAGATCTTAGTCTGTTCATTTCTTTGGATGGCATATGTGTATGGGGTGTTTCATCGCATGCTGGGTCACTGTTTTCCTATGATACGCATATCCGGTAATGTTGAAACTATTAGCAATGCTCACATTTTAATGCACAATAAAGAAAAATATTTTTATTTGCTAGTTATGATATTAAACATAATTGCAACAAATGTTGACTTTGCTGATATATATTAATTACTCACCAATATATTAGCAATAAGTTAATGGTATTATTAATATATAGTAATTTTTAAAACCCTGCCCAAGGAACATAATGAGACAAATGCAAATTTATCTTTAAGATTGGATTGCTTAATATAACTTAATAAATGGTTTGGGGGCTACACATTACAAATTAATTTATATGTTTAATTCCTATAAAAATATATTAGTAATAAAAAAGTAAGTTTTTTTTTAAAACTATTTTTCTTTTCTTTTACTTCCTGGAAGTCGACTCAATATCACAAAGATAAAAGTTTAATATTTGGGAAAGAAATATTTAGTTAATTTTTTTTAAAAAAGTTTTAAATAAATTTAAAAATATATTATTTTAGTTTACTTGGTGTTCTGGATTGGATCTGGAATGTCCCCCAAAGGCCCATATGTTGACAATTCGATTTTCAAATGGTGGCACTTGGGAGGTGAAGCCAAGTTGAAGGAAGTAGGTCTCTGGGCGTGTGTCCTGGAAGGTGCCTGTTGTCCCTGGCTCCTGCCCTCCTTTATCTCTACCTCTGTCTTCTTTAAAGTGAGAAACTTTGTTCCACCCTGCCCTCTCTGCCATGTACCTCACCTCAGACTCAGAAACAATGGAGCCAAGGGACCCTGGACTGAACTCTCTGAAACCATGAACCTTAGTAACTCTTTGCTCCCTTTCACTGACTCATTTCAGGTATTTTGTCACAGTAATTAAAAGCTAACTAACAATCACATTTGAAAATATTTAAAATCTAAATAATTTGATGTGGAATGGTGTTCATTTGATTTATTACAGTACACAATCTGCAATAGAGAAAAATGATTTAAGAAAAAATGCTCTCCTATATAAAACCTACATAAAATTACATGTAAGTGAGATAGAACACATACTTGAAACTATTGGCACACTGGAAGTTGTATAAAATTATGTTTTTTAATTAGACTAGATATTTTTAATGTTATCTCATCTAAACGCATTAAGGATTATTTCTGAAACTTCTTTGAAGATGTACATTTCCAAAGAGCAGTAGTTAAGTGCTACATTCTGTTCCTACCATAATAAAGTTCAGCTTTTAAGTACATTGCCAGTGGAGGTTTTCATCTGCATCCCTCAGTCCCACCACTCATTCCTTTACACAAAAAGAAACCTGCAAATCAAATCACAAAATTATCTCCACTACTGAGATGATAAAGCTATAACTTCATTCCTTATTCAGTTTTATAGCTTCATTTAATTTCTAAGAAGGAGTGGGAAATCTGTATTTTAGAATTTAATGTGTACATTGAATTGGTAGAATAGCCAACTTTCCCAACTCACAGACAAACGTGAGAAACAGAAAAGGTTTGGGTAAAGGATGGAGAGGTATTGGGCAGACAACAGTACCACACAGAGGTGGAGGAGGAGGACTCAACCTCAGGAACACTGGGTCGGCTTCATAAATGCCTGACTTACTTAACAGTATGTAGCATTAAATTTCTGTAGCTCACTTCTAAGAAATTACTCCTGAAAATCTTATAGCCATCATGGAATTTAAATATGTATTTAAAAAATATATGAACCTACATATAAAAATATGCATCCATATATATTTGTACTATAAAATACATAAGGTCAAATTTGATAACAATTTATTGTTTTTACATGATGTAATGGTGAAGCTTTTCCAGAGAAATAGACCAATAGGATATATTGACATTGAAAAGGAGATTGATTATAAATTAGCCTAAGGTCCAGAAACCAGAGGCTCCATCGTCCAAGAGCAGGAGATGGTTGTCCCTGTTCAATGAGAGAGAGAAAGAACTCTTCCTGCACCTTTTTGTGCCTAAACATACTGAATGATTGCTTCCAAAACAAATGAGGGAGAAATCTCTTATTCTACAGACTCAGATGCTTATTTCTTCTGGAAACACCCTCACAAAATAATGTTTTACCAGTTCTCTATTTATCTCTTAATCCATCTCTCTTATATATAAGCTTAACTATCACTAATTTTTACTTTTTTAGCATTAAATTATTTTATATCATTAAATTATCATTTTATGAATATATGTAAATTATAATTTATATCATAAAATTGCTTTATATCTTCAGGAACATATTTTGCCCATATAATCTGTGTAGAAAATATTCACAAATTGTTCAGCTGGGTAGCTTAAGTGCAAATTTATTTTGAGATGGAGGGAGTTTACCAGGGATTGAATTTAGGAGCACTTGACCACTGAGCCACATCCCAGCTCTATTTTGTATTTTATTTAGAGACAGGATCTCACTGAGTTGCTTATCACCTCGCTAAATTGCTGAGGCTGGGTTTGAACTCAAGATACTCCTGCCTAAACCTCCCAAGCTGCATGCGCCATTGCACCTAGCCTGCACAATATTTTTGAGGAGTTTATACTCTACAGGTGTAACACAAAATATTTTTAATCAAGCTGATATTGTAGGAAAGATAAAGTTTCTATGCATTTGAATAAAAATTTATATCTTTGCAAAATTATTGTTATGTAATAAAGAAATTATATTTACCTTCAATTTTGAAAAAAATGGTTATTTTCTTGAAGTATACTTATCAATAACAAGACAAAAGATGAATACAATTAAAAACCTTGAAAATCCTTAATTAGAGCAGTTCAAGTGTGTCACTATAAAACTTGAATTTCAGCCTAATTATTATTTGTTGTCTTTAAGAAGTTGCTGACAAATGGCTTATAGGTATAAATTAAGAAATTAGAATAAATTAAAAATAGAAGATTTTGGCTCAGAAAAAAAGATATTGATGTAAATATCCAGTTGATTCTGAAACACTGTAACATTTTTAAAAATTAAAGACAATAAATTTTTGCTCAAAGTGTATCTGTGAATTGTGATGAAGAACAACCCATTTTTAAATTAAGCATTTGAAAATGCAGATTTTTTCTTTCTGTTGGATATTATTCCGTTAAGTATTTGTCTGTGTGTAAATGCAAACTATACTTATGTAATATCTTATAAATATATTACATATTTCTGTATTCTCTGTACTTAACTGCCCAGATTAGCATTGTGATTTTATCAGTGTATTTAACACTATATGCTAAAATGTATTATGCAAACAAAAATTCCAATAAAATGTTATTTTTTTCAAATAATATGCTTTTTATTGATGTGTGTGTGTGTATGTGTGTGTGTGTGTGTGTGTGTGTATGAGCGTGTGCGCGCATGTGCAACTTTTCCACACAGCCATTTCTAGGGCATGATTTTGTTTCATTTCTGACTTTGTGGACTCCCTTTTATTTTTCTATTCCCCAGCAGATTCTTTCATTCTTTTGAATGATTCTCTAAGTTAACCAAAGTCCAAAAAATATTTTCCATTCAAATTAGCCAGTCATTTTTGTTGCTTGTTCTTAAGAATTAATATAAATAAATATGTAACTCTTTATTGCAGGTGAGAAAAAATCAACATATATTCCAAGAACCATGGAGACAGGATGTGTTCCGTAAAAGCAAAATCACTCCAGAACAAAAAGGCTTCCTCTTGAAATTCAGATATTATGGAGATATAAAAAAAGCTAAGAGCTGAGGGAGAGAAAGTGAAGAACAATAGCTGGTCATAAAGCATATTCAAAGAGACAAAGTAGACTGATTTCCTTCGGGAAAAAGACACTATTGCCAACATATTGGTGTCTACACCAGTTATATTCACGTGTGCATGGAAAGGCAGACTGGAGAGACACAGGGCCTTTCTACAGGCCAAAGTGGAGCAGGAGACTGCCTGTGGCTAGTTGTGTATCACTATCCCAGGCAGATGTGCACAGCTGCTGCTTACACCTGAGAAAGCTAATTAGCTAATTAAATTCTTAAGAGTGGCAGGAAAACAAGCCTGAGGTATAAGATTTGCCCCAACTGAGTTGTACGCTGTTCTATTGGAATGAATGTAATTTTTAAGCTCTCTCTGGGAGGAAAGAAAGTAGAAGAGGATATTATGTCAAGACAGAATTACAGAAGTTAAGTAAACAAAAGGTAAGCACACTGTATTAATGACAAGGAGAAGAAGACATGCTTGTTCCTTTTTAATTGTTGTTACTATTTTAAATAAATTCATATGTTCGTGGCAATGTTACTAAATTAGACTTTTTATTATATGAACATAAATTTATGCTCCTCAGTTATACTTATCAAAACAAAATATCGCCTTTGATTGTCTGACAGCACTTACTAGGGCCCATGGTCAGCTGTTAGTTCAGTTTCCAAGGTCAGAATCTATACACTTCTATGATTAGGTTTTGCTTGCTGGCTCTGTAGAGGTATATTTATGTGTTCCACATTTCCCACTTATAATTCACATAATTGTGGCAAACTTAGAATGCTAAAATTACATCAGCTACAAGGTCAAATTTTATTTTGCACTACAACTCTTGATTAGGTAACTTGCTAATGTAGTTTTCTTTTTATATATTAAATAAAAAGTTATTTTTGCATACATCATGTAGAGAGCACTTAGTTACATGCAGAATATACTAACTTGAGAAGCTTGAGCTGCAATTCAAATTATATATTTTAAACTACAGACATTTGTAATTTTGTTAAGAATATAATCTAACATTTAGTTTGTTGTGAAGTACTTATTCTCAACAATAAAGCTTTAAAAAAACACATACTAATGCTTCAACATTTTGATGTATATAGAAATATCAAAACTGAAGTAAACCATTTGCCTCCAAGATAAAACCAATTAATTCTGTTTTATATTAACTCAGTGCAATTTGTGAGAGAGAAAGAGATTGCATGTACAAACTTAAAAAAAAAATGCTTTAAATACACCTGAATGATATCTTAGGAAAAATGTGTAATGACTTCACAAACAAAACTTCAAAAGTTGTTTTTGCTTTTAATTGTTTACAAGTATATTTTAAAAGTTTTCTTAATACCTTTTGACAAGAAAGGAAACACTTTGGTTTTTCCAAATAATAAACTGTCTTCTGCTTTCAAATTCTAATCACAAAACTCTCAAGACTCTTGAAATAAAGGGGAAAACATACTAAAAGAAGAGGATAACTGCCAAGTCATTACAATACTATATTCTCATAAATTGCTATGTAAAATGACCCAGTGTGTGCTTTGTTGCTTAGACTCGATGCTGTAAACAGCACTGTGCTTCATTTTGTGAGGTCTGTAAAGTTGGTATAGAAAGAGACACTTTGCTTTTTATAACCTCTTAAAAATCACATAATCATTGCACAAATAGCTATTGTCTCTATAATTCATAATTTTCCATGAAATGCACTTATTTAAAGATTTTGCATTCAATCTGGGCCAGAAGTTATTTCTCATGTCTCTGAGCTGGCAAAAAAATCCATGAACAATTCTGTGAAAAATCCTTCCAACTTCAAAGATGTTACAACTAGAAATTGTTCAGAACATTTAATGGAAAATGGTATATTTAATAAAGTGAAATGTCAAAAAGTGCTATATGTATTTGTGATTTTTATAGTTAATCTTAATGTTTACATCCAATATAAGTTTTAAAGTATAAATACTACAAATTATGCTATCAAGTAAGACAATAATACTTGCAATATAATTCATCAAATAGTACAATTTTCCAGGAAATATAAATAATTTTGTCCTGGAAATTGTAATACGGATTAGTCTTCCATGAAAATGGTTAATAGAAGTTTATATCTTTCAATAATATAGTTAGTAGTTAACCTTTTATTAGTTTGTCTAACCAACATAATTGATGCTATTGGAGTAGGACTGAGTTGTTAGAAAGGAAGAGGTTCTGTTCTTTACCAATGAGTTCATGGAAATGGAAAATTATAGTGTATTTTCATGTTTTCCAACCTTTGTCTAGCTGCTTATTTTTGCACATAAATTTACATAATATTCATTATCATCAATGGCCTATGTGCCATAAACTAGCTTAAGATGGTGTTGATTTTTAAAGATTGTAATCTTTTGCAAATCCCCCAATATATACTTATATTGAATATTAAGTTTTTTTTTTACGCATGAAATATGGATTCAGCAGTGTTTTCAAGTTAAAGTGACCTTGGCAAGCCATTAAATTTCCAGAGCTCAATTTTCCTATTTCCAAGATGTGATAACAATACCTGCCTCTGTTTACTTTGAAGAGAGTGAAAATAAAAAAGATAAGGCAGATTCTCCCAGGGTTTAAAATAGCCCCTGATAGTAAATGAAATACTTTACAGAAACTGAATTACATCTTCCCAGCTGCTAAATAAAGTTTAAGTCATTGTATCAAAAACATTTTAGAAACTCAAAGTGTAGAAGTACAAATTCAACATAAAAATTAAATTAAGCTTTACCTTAATCTGGAAATACTAAAGATAAATTTCTGTATTATAATATAAGATTAGAAATAAAAATGGGAGAAGGCAGAAAGTAGTATTAGTAAATAATATTAATTTAGATAGTGTTTTTTCAGTTTACAAATCACATCACACATTTTATTCAAATGGACTCTCCAAGTAATCATTTGAAATAGTGTCGTGAAATGGATTGTGGCAGATAAGTGATGTGCCCTCAGATCCTCCCTTAAGAAATGTTTATTTATCCAAAGCCTACAGTGTGACCAGCTGCCTTCACTTTTAAGCCAAGATCATTATTTTTTTCCCAAGACAAGACTCAGCCAATGAACAGCAAGGTAGTGATTGAGAACACCCTCTTTTTAGGATGGACCCCAGCCAGAAACTAAGAGCAGTAGTAAAATGGCCCCTACAATATCACCCTCTTCACCTTCCTCAAGAGGGCAGATTTTACTCTGGAGCTCTGACTGGGCTGGCACACTTATCTAAATCACAATCAGTTGGTTATCTCTATCTAATCCTATACTTTGAGTTAGAAAAACAACTTCAAAAAGGAAAGAGTTATTTGGGCTCCCGGTTTCAACGGTTTTCGTCCATGATCACTTGGCTCTGTTATTTCTGGGCCTATAGTTCAACATTCTGTATGTATATACAAGATCCTGAATTAGAAACTGTGGAGAGATTGTGATTTAGATAGGTTTCATTTTATGTATTAATTTTGCCATGGAACCCAGACATTTAGTCAAACCTCAAGTTAGATGTTGCTATGAAGTTATTTTTCAGACAAGATAAGATAAAATAAGATAAGACAAGATTTAAATCAGTGGACTTTAATTAAAATATTAACACCATACTGTGGACAGACCCCTTCCAATCTGTTGAAACATTAAGAGAAAAAACAGAAGTCCCCTGAGAAAGAAGGAGTTCGAACTCCCAATTAGCTCTGGACTTGGCACTGTACCATTAGCCTTCCCTGGGCCTCTAGAGTGCCAGGCTGTCCAGTGACCTCACACTCATCAACCCTGCAGTCACAAGAGCTCATTCCTTAAAATACATCTCCATATATATGCATACTACTGGATCTTTCTTTCTGGAGAAATCTCAGGCCTTTCATTCTTATCTGGTATAAATGTTAAGATAAGTATAAGCCAGTGGGATTGTGTATAGTTTGTTAAGGTTCATATAATCTTTTGCAAAAACATGTATACTTACACATCCTAATCACATAGAATGAAAGAAAAAAGGGAGAGTACCCATATATTCCATCTTTATTCCTTAATTTCAAATACCATTGAAGAAATGGAGATTTATAACACAACTATTGCATAACTTATATGATTCGTATGAAGATTAACTGACACAAAATGTGAATTGCCTATCCCACTTCCTTGAAAATAAATATTAGAACATGGGAGTCCTATTCCTGGCAAGGATGGTTTTGAATTAGGATGGTCAATAAGAACACCTTTGAAATCTTAAAAGAATATTTCAAAAATGTGCTTGCTGGCATCAGAGAGCTATCAAATAATGAAAACTGTATAACCAAAATGACAGAAATAGAAGAATGATGAAAGGCAAACCCAATCTTAGCACTGCTGATCACTTTAAACATGATTTGATGAAAATCATAATTTGATTATAAAATGGAGTAACTGAAAATCCAGTAAGCTGAGTAAAACATCTGTTAAGAAGACCCCACAGAATTTTACAGAATATCTATTGAATTTTACTAAGGAAGGGAAAAAATCAAAGATAAATGTATTCAAAAGAAGAAAAATGATTAAAAAAAACAGTTTAGAGTAGGAAATATTAAACAGACCATTCTAGGACAAAGATGTACTAATGAGAATATTTTCCGGAGAGTAGTCACAGATTCAAGAGTAGTTTAGGGTTGGGGCTGTAGCTCAGTGGTAGAGCGCTTGCCTCACGTGTGAGGCATTGGGTTCGATCTTGAGCAACACGTAAAAATACATAAATAAAACTATTGTGTCCATCTACAACTAAAAAAATATTTTAAAAAAATAGTAGTTTAGTATCTGAATAGATTGAGGTAATAGGTTCCCAGAATACAGTCTAACATCGGCTGTGATCAGCTTTTGTATAAAAGATACAAAATATCTGACAATACAAATAACAGGCAATATATGATTATATATGAATTGACACTAAACCAAGTGAAAGAAATAAAAATAATCCAAAAGTATATGTAGATGTATATTTATTAGTTATAAGTAATAAAATAATTTTATTAAAATGTATGTACAAGATGAAAACTGGTAAGGTAAATACTTTCAGCAGAGAAAGATAGATTGTAAGGTAATAGCTAAATTGAAATTCTAAAATGTAAAATAAAAGGAAATTCAGAATCTTGTGGTGGGTTTCACGGTAGATTTAAAAAAAAAAAAGAGCAAGTAAATTTGAAATACATCAAAGAAAGTGCATAGTCCAAAGTGCAGAGTGATAATTATACAATTAATAATGAAAAAGAACTTTCCTTAATAATATTCCCCAATAATTTAAATAAAGCATCAGAATGCATTAGAAATCACTTAGGGTACCAGATAAAATGAGAAGGACATGGGACAGAAACATTAATTGAAATAATGATGGATCATTTCCAAAATGTGTGACAAATTAAACGAAATATTAAGCTAGTCCCCAGAGAATATATTTGCAGAGTTCCTATCACTTTAAAATTTCCAAATTAAGCAAACTAATCTATGATGTTATAAAAATTTACTTCTTCTTAAGAGGACTGAGTGGCAAATTATAGAAAGAGAATATTCCTGGTTTTATAGCAGTGTAGCCTGTTCTCTTCATTATAATTCATAGTTGTACACCGATAGTTTATGTACTTCTTTATGTGTATGTTATACATAAATGTTATTAAGCCCAACATGATACACGCTATTGTTATATCACCATTTCTATCATTATTTCTGCATATAAATGATTGAAATTATTAACATCTTACCCAATACTTTTGTTAAGGAAAATCCAAGAAAAAGAACTATAAATGGTGATAAACTATTGCCCATTTATATCATCTTCCAAATATCATTACCATGTTTCTAGTTAAAAACTTGATATCAAGCCAGGTGCAGTGGCGCAAGCCTGTAATCCCAGCACTTAGGGAGGCTGAGACAGGAGAATCGCAAGTTCAAAGCCAGCCTCAGCAGTGGCGAGGCGCTAAGCAACTCAGTGAGACCCTGTCTCTACATAAAACACAAAATAGGGCTGAGGATGTGGCTCAATGGTTGAGTGCCCCTGAGTGCAATCCCCAGTACCAAAACCAAACAAACAAACAAAATAACTTGATATCAGCCTGGTGTGGTGGCACATGCCTGTAATCAATCCTAGTGGCTTGGGAGGCTGAGGCAAGAAGATTCTGAGTTCAAAGCCAGCCTCAGCAACTTAGCAAGGCCCTAAGCAACACAGTGAGACCCTGTCTCTAAATTAAAATATAAAAAGGGACTGGGGATGTAGCTCAGTGGTCAAGTGCACCTGGGTTTAATCCCTGGTCCCAAAAAACTGAAACAACAACAACAACAACAAACAACCCAAATAAAACCACTTTAATATCAATTTGGAAAAGCTACTTTAATTTTACTCTCATGTGATTGCCTGCTTATGACTCAATACATTCTTAGAGATTTCTACATACATTAGGAAACAAAGATCATCCAAGACACTTTCCACTGCTTTGTGCCATTCTCTAAACTCTCTTACTCTCTCTCTCTATTTCACCCTTGTATAACATAAATTTCCCAGGTATCATTTATCTCTCTTTAAAATACCCACAAAAAATTCATAATGAAAAAAATAAGCATTGATGTCAAGAAATTCCATGTTAGGGAAAACTATGTAATTTCTTCTAGAATTCAGGTGATAATTAGGTTTAGAAAAACCTAATACCAAATATAATTATAGTAATTTAACAATTTGTATTAAAAAGTTAAAGATCAAACCTTGACCCTAGATATTCGAAAGAATATAGAAGTTAAATCGATAAAATTACCAGTTGTATATTACAGATAAAAGTGGAGCAAGGTCAAAATTAATAATAGCTTTTCATTACAAATGAATTTATATTGCTTTTAAACTGTTATCATTCCATATACTTTTAGATATTGATGAAATAAATGTTGACTAAATGTAAAGGGCCAAAGGTATTTTGGTTTATTGTTCTTTTTATGCAGGAAGATGATATGTTTTAATACCAAATTCTGTTTTTTAGATGAGGTCATCTTGGAAATCAAAAGATTCTTTTTTGATTCATGCAGAGTCATGTATTAATCACTTGAGCGTTGGATAAAAAGGATTTAACATTACTCCTTTCTCATTTAGAGATAATTGCTTTAATAACTTACTCTCCAGTTTGTCTTCAGAAAATCAGCTTTGCAAATTAGTTGTCTACTGAAGGTCCTCAGGTGTACACAATGTCAAATTTAGTATTAACTGAAGTGTATTTTCTATCAGAAGAAGAAATTCCATCTGTGCTTATGTTCCATGCATGGCCACAGAAATATATTTAATTTCCATACCTATATTAACCATTAGGTGAACCAAGTTGACAGGATGACAAGTTAAGGATTATCTCCTTTCAGTCAAAGGATGCAGAATTTCTTGTAAAGTTGGTGGAGACTAACATTTGCAAATATTGAAATATATATAGCACATTAATATATTCAAATAACAGTATCTGGTTCTAATGTTATCTAAGTGATATTATGCATTTAGTTATTTTCCAACCACATATGAACTAATGAATTCTTCAGAAAATATTTTACTTGACTTGAAATATGCATCAACATAACCCTCTAATTGTTGTGTGAATAATTGCTCCTCAAGACATCAGCTCATGACAACTGCCTTGCTAAAACCAGAATTTAATTGTGGAATAAAGTTCGTTATGAAGAGTTGATGGCTCCTGAATGCTATTACAGGAAATCGCTCTCAGTGTTTACATCAAGCCTGCATTCTTTAATTCTTATAGTTACATGTCCAGAGAAAGCAGAATGACCTTGTACCAACCCTTCCAATCTCTGTATACTTGGTTTCCTTGTCTCTTTCTTTAATTTATTTGAATAATGGCTACTAATGTATTCTGTTTTTACAGTGTCTTGACACTACTATAGTATAAAAGTATAAATTTAGAAAAAACATTAACATAAAAATGTAGATTTCTTCAAATAAGTGGATAATAGATCTACAACTTAGAACATAGCTCATTTTAATTTACAATCCCTCAACTAAGAATGCATGAAAAACACCTTTTATAGTGGAAAACATACAGTTAAGCTGATCATATATAGAAGAGGACAATCCATGTAATTTTATGCAACAATCTGATTACTGATACACATTAATTGTTAATACACATTAATGCTGATACACACTAACAGTTTGACTGCTGATACACATTTAATGAAATAGCTATGTCAATACTTTTTTTTTCTATGAAGTATTCAGTATATTTATCCAGGCAAAGTAGCAGTGGGTCTTATTTCAATGATTAAAAAACTGTTTTTACATGTAAAATAAACTTCCACTTTCATAAATATAAGAACCAAATCATATAATTGTCTTCATTTATGGATAATATACCACTAAGAGAAAAGTTTTATTTCTCATAAAATTATGATGCTTTTGTTTACATATAAATAAAGTTATCATCTAATTTATTTTACTTTTAGCACTAAGCTTTGAAATAGTATTTAGTTACATAAAAGGTAAGTCACTGGATCATAAAATTGTTGTGTGTTAGAATATTAACTTTTTCTTGATTTTATAGTTCTACTTTGGGAAATATATATCTGAAGGAGTTTTAAAGTTTCTTCTTAGAAATTTTAAAATTTTATTAACTATATTTAAGTGAAAATATAATAAAATAAGAATTCAGAATTTCCCATTTGTTTTTAGAAATGTACTGATGACCTTTGGAAAACTGTTGATTAATTAAAATGATGTATCTTCTGATTAATTGAAATTCTAGAATGAATAGAAGAGATAAAAAAGAATAAGATATATATTCTATATTCAGCTCTCTACAATATTGATAGTATAAAGCACAAGTATACGTGAAACAAATCTATTGGAACAGAGTGTTATAGAATTGACAGATAAAGTTGGTGATTTAAATGATAAATACTGAAAAATGTATTCTAGGTAGGTGAATATCTTTCAAAGAAAGCACATAGTATTACTTACATTAAAATAAGCCTTCTTTAAATATAAAAATAATGTTGAATAAATGTATTATGACAGATTTAAAATTATGTACAAGAAACCAGTGATATAAATTTAAATGTAATAACTTCATAATTGAGGATTATGCTGTAGAGGATACGAAAATGAAAAACTCTTGGTAGGTAGAAGGACGTAGGATAGAGTTTGCCAGATTCACTTCTATCTTTACTATTTAGAATACAGGCACTTTCTGCAAAATTTTTTTATATCTCTTAGATTCCACAAAATACAGATTGATAATCCATAATGTCCAGTCTCAAAATCATTTGTGCTATATTACATCTTGCTCTATACCAAAAGGAAAAGATATCATCTTCATCCCAGGTCAGGTGTCTTTAGGAGTCGCTCATTTATTTGAATTCATTCTTCCTGGGTCTCTTAGTTCTCTAGTGTTTCATTGTCTCACCCAAGGTCTTTGAAGCAAAAAGGTAAAGACAGCTGTCAATCATAATAGTTATTTCAAATTAATTACTTTCTATCTTTCTTTGGATGAGTTAAGTCCTCAATATCTATCAAATCTACTTTACATTTCTTAAGTAGCGTGTTATCCCTATACTCTCACGCAAGCAATTAGGCCCTCCAACCAGATATTAGGCACCAATTATTGGGTTAGATGTTCCCATGCTTGACCTCAAATGAGTCACTTACTACTTGCTTTGGAAATTGAAAGAGTATTTCCATATCCCAGAGCTTTTGTTTTGTTTTGTTTTTACCATATTTTTCAAGGAGTTACTTACTACCAAGGAGAAGTAGGTCCTGGACAGAAAAGAAACAGGAAAATAACATTTATGGCAATTAGTGTAAGCAATAAAGAGAAGTGATTAAGAAACTACCAGACAGTGAATCTGATAGTAAATGGCAACACTTGACACATCACAAGAAGTGAATAAATATTTACTTTTTTTAATCCACAGAGTTATTAGTGAGGCTTGAAGAGGCTGGTAGAAATTTTACTTTTTTATCAAGTGTCTTTTGTGATTACCAGAAAATATCATGGAAAAAACACAGTACTTGTACAGTGGATATCAAGAAAAGTATTAGCTAGTAAATAAAAGTCTAAATAAAAGAGTAAATCTTTATCCAAGAAGTTATTGAGTAGTTGATAATGGATAAAGATCAAAAAGAATTTAAAATTTCTCTAAGGTGTCTGATGTGTATATCCAGGAAAGTAATTTGTCTATTAAAAATGCAAAGGAAAACTAGAGAGGAAAAATTAAAGTAATGCATGATGGAAAATACGACGTTTCCTTCACACACATGTCAGATTATGTCTCTAGTGTAAGACCAAATATGAAATTGAAGACGTGTACTTATATTTGAGTGAGAAGTTTAAACTGTCCACTTGTGAATCAATATTTAATGAACTATTTGGTAAGAGATTCTAAAACAGTAGGAATGGCAAAGATAGTGTAGGATTCTGAAGAGTTAAGATCTTATTTCAGCTCTGTAACATCTAGAGAGTAATGACTATTTGATGCCATTACCCTCCATGTCAATATGCCAAAGTGGAGGGCTTCACTAGGTAAGAGGCTCCTAGAGCAAGCAATAGCAATGTCTAACCTGGAGCACTTGCATCCCCTGGAGACCTGCAAGCAAATGAGGAGGCCACGGGAATATCATGTTGTGATTTCTTCTGCGTTTATGCAATTTGTTGACAGTTGGACTAGAAAAAAAATAGAATATTTTAAATATAGGAAAGGGTATGAATATATCTGTTCATAAAGTGCTGCATAGTGTCTATAGTTAGAATGCTGGGGAAGATACAGAGCCATTTGAAAACTATGCAGTTTTAGATCTTTCACTTTCATATCCTACCTTTCAATAGGAAGCCAATGTCTAGTGTGTCTTATAACATGCAATGTCAAATAATAATGAAACATACATTGACTAGTTTACCATGAGGTTCTTTACAACCTTCATGAGTGTGTTAATTCAGAATGACCCAGAGTTGATTTGGTACTCTGCCTTAAATACTTAGTTCAGAGGCATGTTGCTCAACATCTCTGAAACTCAGTTTCCTCATTTAAATTTTAAGAAAATGGAAATATTCGAGTTCACTATGAAGATATAAATAATTAACACTCAAAACGCCTTTGTCATAGTTGGATATGCCCTTTTTGATGGCTTGGATTCTCATTGCAACTGTTTTTATCACTGTTATAAGACCTAACCATTTGTAATTGTTATATATATAGTCAGTTATTCTATCTCAATTCAAATATTGCATCATTGTGGTTGCAATTTTAAATACATAGGAAGGGTCACATTTAAATGAAATATTGATGCATTCACTTTCATTTGTCTGAGAAATCTTTCAAGGCAGAACCACTAAAATTCTGACTTTGAATCAAATCTATGGTAGGTTTTCTTGAAGATTACTGAAGAGATTCAGTAAATCATTTTTGAGCATTATTCTAATAATAATCATTCTTAATCTAATATATATGAGAGGGCACATGTTCATCTTATAAAGAAATGAGATAATGTCTTCAGTTTTGTGAAGGATAGTATGAGAAGACAAAAGGAATAGCAGGAAGACTAATTCTTGGAGAATATTATAAATCCAAATAGAACAAGATATCAACTGTTTGTCACAATGGAGAAGAAAAGTAGTGTCATATTTTTAGTATAGTTTGAGAACAGAATCAACAGGATTTGGTGTTGGAATGGATGCTATGACACTGCATTTTTATGAAAGTTAACATTGGAACAGTGACTTGTGATAGAGGGACAATTCTTCATTTTCCAAATCATGAGTTCTAATACACAGCTGAGAATGCTTTGAAAAGTGAGAACGTTTTTCCTTAATTAATGATTTTTTTGTAGTAATAGCAGTTAACATAAGACATTTCCTCAAAAATCTTTTAAGGGCACAATACCCTCAAAAGGTTATTGTTAATTATAGACACAATGTTGCAAAATAGATCTGGAGAAACAGTTATCTCACATAACTGTAATTTCATACTTGTTGAATAACAAATACCTGTTTTCTTCTCTCCTGAGCTTCTGACAACCATTCTATAAGATGACCATTTTAGATATCTCATATAATTCAAATAATGCAGTGTATATCCTTCTGTGAATGGCTTCTTTTTAGGATAAAATCCTCTAGGTTCATCCATGTTGTGGCAAATACTGGATAATATTCCTTTTAAGGTTTAATAAGATTCTATTTTATATCCATACTGTATTTTTATCCATAAAATTCAGATGCATGTACATTTAAGTAATGTCCATATCTTACTTATTGAGCACAAGGCCGCAATGAACTTAATAGTGCAGATTACTCTTTGAGATGTTACTGTCCATTCCTTTGGCTGTGTAAACCAATGTCAGATTGCTGGGTCATGTGGAACTTGTTTTTTATTGTTTGAGTTATTGTTGTGCACTGCACCATTTTATAGTCTCAGCAACTATTCATGACTGCACCATTTTATAGTCCCAGCAACACCATACAGGGTGGAAGTTCTAATTTCTGCACATGTTCACCAACACTTGTTTTCTTCTCTTTTTCCTCCTCCTCCTCCTCTTTCTCTTTCTTTCTCCTTCTTTGATTATATGTACATGACATATTCTTGTGGTTTTGTTTTGCATCTTTCTTGTTTGTACAGAGACTCCATTTTTTTTTTCCACAGACTCAGACACCTAAACTCTTTCAAGGGGAAACTGCCATCTTTTGCTTTTCAAAAAGCCATTGTATTATATGAACTAAATATTGGAAGGAGAGCAGTCAAATCCTCTAAAAGAGTTTTGGCTTAAGCATTTATGAGAATTGTATAATAACAGAGTTGTAGACTATGAAACATTTGGATGGAATATAGTTAAGTTTTTGAAATCAATGAGTATTTTATCTACTAACTCCACAAACTTAATGATAACTAACCACAGCTCCTTATTTATTATTTTCTCCTACTTAGTTATTACAATTTAAAACACTTTCATAGTTTTTATTGTGTATTAGCAAGCCGTTGTTCCATTCCTTATGTCTAAAAAATTAGTTTTCCTGTGTAGATTGACATAAAAATTTGTACCTCTTCCGATTATAGAAAAAGAAGATATTCACCAACTGCAATTGTTGATGAAGTCTTGTTTACATTCAAAATAATAGTGTTGTTGTACACAACTGTCTTATAGTGGGCAGAATCCCTCTGGAGAAGCAGCATGAGTCTCCCAGAGAGGTACCATATTTGATTGCTTGGCAATCATTCCATTTGGAATCTATCTTTTTATAAGTGGTAATAATTAGTATTTTTGGTAAACAATTCACCTAAAATAAACAAGTTCTAAATGTGTTGAAATATTATTTGAAAAAAGTTTTAAATAATAATGTTCTCCATGTCCTTATTGCTGTTTTTTTATATAAATGTATGGGGAACCTTTTGACTGAATAGCAATTTTTACAAATCAAAGTCAAATATTTATAGCAGCAGGGAATTGCTGATTTTATGAAACCTGCTTGCCCTTGCTTCAATTTTCTTATGGGGGCATGCAAATTAGTAAAATGAAAAATAGACATACAAACTGCAAGGCTGATTGAAGAACTAAAAATTGAAACACAACTGTCCAAATTCTACTCTTACTTAAGTGAAAACAAGAGAACTTTTTATATTAAAAAACAGCATAAGAGACAAATGAAGCTGAAACTCAGCCACAGTGTGTTTGAGGTCATGTCTTGGTGACAAAGCCATTATTGTATTGAGCTAAGAATCGTGAGTTCAAAGCCAGCCTCAGCAAAGCGAGGCACTAAGCAACTCAGTGAGACCCTGTCTCTACATAAAACACAAAATAGGGCTGGGGATGTGGCTCAGTGGTTGAGTGCTCTTGAGTTCAATCTCCAGTACCAAAAAAAAAAGAAGAAAAAGAAAAAGAAAAAGAAAAGAAAAAACAAACAGACACACAAATAGAGAAAAAGCTTGGACCCCATAAGCACTACACTCAGATAGAGTGCAACAAAAATGAGTTAGTGCAGCACGTTTCTATCATTATAGGTTCTATCATTAAAAGAATTTATTGTGAGAAAGTTTCTTCAAAGCACTCAAAATCAAGGACAAATTTCTGTGCAGCCTAATTACAATTATCAGTTTGTGCCCGTAACTGTTTACTCCTGGGATGTGAATATAAGGTTAAGAACTGATAAATTCTGTGCCTGGCACAGGACCCATTTTGAACAGGGTAGCATCATAGCCACTGAGCAATCTTTGATTGGTGCCTTTGTACCAAGAAATACCCAAGAAAAGTACCATTTGTCTCTGGGAAGTTCAAGGACCACAGTTCATACACTACTCCTGAAAATCATATTTCTGAAAACAGGAACATGATTTGCAGTGATTTGTTTGTTTATGAATTCCAGTCATGTTATCAGTCAGAGGAGCTCGCCATACCACATGAGTGCTTTCACAGACTTTCCATGATTCATCCAATAGATTGCCTGGTTTCTCCATTTCTACAACAATACATCCAACTTTGTTTCACTTTAGGTATGTTATTGGTGGTTTGTGGTTAGTGGAGTTTAACAAGTGCACATGCCACAGGAAAATGTCTGACACATTCACACCATAGATATGTGTACTTGGTAACAAAAGCAAGTGTAAGAATCCTTTACTACCTTCCTGCTTAAAGTGATGAACTAGAAGCTATCACAATGTCTGCTCAGAATAGAATGGACAAATTCATTGTGTTCATACAATGGCATATTACATAATAATTAAAACAGAGATCTATATTACAGAACACAGGGAATCTTAGAACACTATTCAGTGTAGCTTCAAAATATTATGCAAATAACTATCTTTATAAAAATTAAAAATTAAATAGAACACATGCTTATGTAAAAATGTATATATATTAGATTGACATTTGTTATGGTCTGATTAAAAAGTTGAGGCTTGAAGTCTCACTTCTCTTTTTCTTCTTAAGCCATTCGTTATCATTAAAAGTGCAAATAGGAATGAATACATTGTCAAAGTCCTTTTATATACCCATATATCAAATGCACTTATTATGTGGAGTTCTCAGATTCTGTTAAATGTATTCTTAGGCAACAAAGCAACATAAAGTGTTAACTTGCGATGTCTTATGACTTTGTCAAGCTTAAAGTCTTATCTGTCTAGTACAACAATAAGTATTAGTTATTATAAGCTGAATATGTTTATTTTACAAATATTTTACTTATAATTATCATAATTATTTTGAATACAGTGCTTTTACAATAGAGAATTTCATAAGAAATTATGTTCTCAAAGTAAGTATGTTTAGAGTTATGCTCCGTGAAGCATAAATCAAATTTTCACCAGAATAAACGAGGTCTGACACATTACTGGAGGTGTCAAAATCTAGTTACTACATAGCTTTTAAAATGAGCACTTTTTAAAAGTTATTTTGTAATTGGCCATATTTATGATCACTTACAACAGTGTTGATCAGTTAACTAAACAAACTGAAGTGACATCAGCTGTTAAGGAATCTAGAATAATTGGCAAATATAACATGTATAATACCCAGATTAAAACAAAATAAACTCTTGAAAGAATGAAAACATAAATCCACCTAATTAAATGAGACAGCAGTAGCAACTATTACAATAAAATTTCTCAATTTGCTCATTTACCAGAAGAACAGCTTTAAAAACACAGTTCTTCAGGTCCTGCTTTGAAATATTGCTAGTATAACAGAAGATATATTTTTTTCATAATTTTTATAACTTTCTTAAGTTACTTTAAGAAAAACATTGTTTAGGGGTTGTATGCAGTTTGAGTATAAAGAAATATTTTCAATTAGATAGTTTAATTTGCAATATATTCATAAATACATGCAAAAATATTTTTTATAGTCTCATGATTTAGAAATGTTGACAGTTAATATGCAATTACATTGATTTTTATGAGTCTACTACATTTTATCTATCACACTATGGTGACATACTAAAACAATAAAGTTTAATAAAAATGATTAAAATGAAAAACAATAAGTTTTAATCATGAGATAGTTTATCTCTGACAGCTATCAAGAGAACTTCTTCAGTTCACCATAGTAACACTTGTGTCTTTAGTCTACAAGCATTTGCAGAGATAATACAAAGCACTATCTTTTACCTTTAATTGTTGCCTAATTGATATTAATTTGTAACAGTTTCCTAAATCTCTAGTTACTTCACTCTAAGATTTTGCATATTGAAAGGTATTCTTTATCTCCAGTGAAAACTACAAACACTTAATGAGATATATCTGAATATAGAATGATACTTCTCTCTCACAGAAATTTTTGTCTGCTGGCGTGGGATTTTGTGGCTTCTCAGCCATTGCTTTTTTCTCTGTTCCTTTGAAGGGTATAACCAATTCTCCAAGGCTTCAGGACAAGAAACACATAACCAAGCATCAGCCTTTATGAATAAAGTTGGTAAGTCATTGAGACCAGTGTGCCTGAGGAGTACTCCATTCGCCTCATTCATCTCTTTACAGAACCTTATAAATCCTAGCTTATCAACTTCCAGGGAACATTGACTCTATATCCAGACTAGCTCATGGGGAAGACAGATACACAGTTGCATAATACACGTTTTAGTTTTTTGTTAACCAGAGCACAAAAACATTAGAACCAATTGCTGTAAGGAAAAATTGTACCCCCACTTGTCATTAAAAAAAGAAAAATAAATCTGTTGGGTATTTTACTTTTGATTGGTTAGTGAGTTGAAATTCTGAAATTTAATTTAAAAAATATTGGTCGGTGATGTTTACTAGGAGCAAATAACTTGTTGACTATTGTTAACTATGCCTCAAATGAAATTGCTTCAAAGCATTTAAGGAAACTCAAAAAGAGAAACAGAACTGGAGGAAAGTGATAACTCATTTAAGGATATTTTTAATATTTTTAAGAACATATTCATAGAGGCAATACATTAATATATGAAGGTATATAGCTGACAAAAAGTTTAGTACTAGACCATTAGCTTTTTCTTGGACATCTAAATGTGCTGTTTGTGTTTGAATGTGTGTGCATATGTATGTGTGTGTGTTTGAGAGAGAAAAAGCTGAATGGATAAGGCTCATAACAGATAATTTTTTTCTATAAATGCCCTGTCTCTATAGTCTAATACTTACATGCCATGTTTGCTAGTGATTTAAAAATAGTAAACATTACAATAAGTGTAACCAAGATTATTCATTTACAATTATTAAGGTTACCTCTCCAGGAACCTAAAAGTACATAAATAAGGTCTGAAAGCATAATTTTTATCTCTGATAAGCTTGAGTGTTTAATGTTATAAACACTTACTCAAAACTACCTGGTCACTTGTAATTTCTTTTTGAGTAAAATCAAAGTGGCCTTTAGGAGTTTCTTATGGTCTGTGACCCCTGTGCTAAATTTGTTTCATTTCTGTTATTTTAATTGATTTTTTTTCTTGAAACCTTGAATTTACTTGTAATTCCAGAAGAAAAAAAGAAAGTATATGTTAGATAATGGTAGTGATTTTCAACCTGCTTATTTTAATTTGATTTAGTCTTGCCTTAAGCTTCTGTTGATTCAGCATTTAGAAATCAATTTTCTGTTCATCCATATAAAGATGAGAAGAAGAGAACTAGTGAGCAAGATGGTAAGTGAGAGAGAGAAAATAGAATGAGTCAGGAAAGGGAGAGACAGGAAACAGAGAGACCTGGGACATATGCCGTGGTTGCAAGAGCTTTCCTATTTAATGATGACCTTCCTCAGGTTTGTATGTTCCTTGATTCTGAATTCATCAAATCCTGCATCTACTTGGTGTGGGACAACATGGAAGTATGAGAATCTGGAATTGCTATCAGTTCCTAGGATGGCAGGGCCTCTGCTGAGCTATGAAAGCATGGGCCTGGGGCAGGAGGAAGACCAGCAGTAGAATATAAACAGTTAATTAATAGAAATTGGGAGAGATCTTAGCAGAGGGGAATGGTGATCCCAACTAGATGTTGATGCAGGGGGTATCGCCATCATGCTTGCCATCCTTTTGGTACCATAAAAGAAAACAGTATTTTCTTTCAAACATGGTATGCAGTAGTAACTGATATTAATCAACACCTACAGACTTATTTTCTTTTCTTTGGGTTCCTGCTATCTTTAAGCTCTGTGAAAGACATTTCCTTAAAACCTGGAAGAAAAGTAGTCACGCGAAATGATGTGATGATTTGATTTCTGGTGGCAGATTATTGTGACTACTCAGTCCATGGTTTGTAAGCTTTGGGTACCATTCCAGTCAAGTTCAGGAGGTACTAAAGCAAGTGCAGAAGAAGCTGAGGTTTTGAGCATTCACATTTTCTGTGGTCATACACCTAGAGGACTTGCTGCTAAGTTAGTGTCAGGGTGAAATGGGAAACAGATTGCTGCTGACTGGGTGACATCTTAGAGCTCAATGTGCTCCTTGGAGTAGAGCAAATAAGAATGTGAATAAAATCATTAAAAGAAGATAGAAATGGAACCTCAAGAGAAAGAGGCTTTTCTGGGCCTTGACAGCAGGATGCTACAGGTTACGCTGACAAAGGACATTGTGGTATTCTTTATGACATCTTCTCCAGGAAGCAAGTATTTTCTTATTGATTGTACTCATTGGCAGCTACATGGCACATGTATTTTGGTACAGATCATCTTCCTCATTGCATGAATTTCATCAGTCTAGTATGTCAACAACTTATATAACAGTTTTATTGGCACTGGGCTTGTCATTACAAACATTCTACAGATTTCTTAAGGACAGAGTCAGGTATATAAAAATATTCCCAGAGATTCGCCATCACAATGAACAAGACTTGCTATCCACAGTAGCGTCACTAGTAGAAATTCTCTTCCATAAAAAAGGCTATGGATAGACATTGACAGGCAGAAATGACAAGATTTTATTTTTATGAAACAATCAAAGTAAGAGCCAAAGGAACTTTATAGTTATTGACAATGCTGGCAACTGGTTCACATCAACAATTAAAGAGAACTTGATATTTTAATCAGCATGGAATTTCATGCCTATAAATTTCGGTGACAGAATTTGTTAGGACAGGGAGTCTAAGAAATAAATTGTGATCTTTATCATTATTGTCTTGCAGCCCAATTATCATGGGGGAAAATATCATTTATCTCCCCTGAGGTGTAACTAATAATTAAAGCAAATAAAGGGAGAATATATTTTTCATCCCATTTGGGCTGGTAGTTGAGTGGTATCTGTAAAAATCTATAATGTGAAATCTGTGACATGTTCAAATTACAGAATTTATAGAACAATGACTTCTAGTAACCAACTCAATCATTGCAATTATAAGCTACATGAAGAGGTCTTTGTGTCGGGGAGGGGGTAAAGAAATGAATAATAATGTGTTAATTTTACAGAAAAAAAATGGTGTGTTGAACATGACTTAACTCTCTGCTACAGGTATGCAGCATAACTAAGAGTTTGAAATTTCACTGAAAATTAAATGAAACTGAAATGTATGAAAACAATTATCTCTAGTATGATGGGATATTTTGGAAAGTTGAGTTAAGCCTCTAGTTATGGTGATACTATAAAAAAAAGGATTGGCCAGCTAAGTATGGAAAATGAATTTGGCCTTAGAAAAATGTTACACCTATTAAATGCCTCATTTGATGTGTTTATATATAACTGTATATAAATAACTGTGGGAATATGTATATAAATAACTATGGGAAGTTGAGGTAAAATATTACTTGAACTGGCAGAAGAATCTAAGGGCCTCAAAGATATATGATCACAAATAGCATACTTTGTAGAATAAATTTATACCCTTTATGGGTGACTGGGTGATTTGAATCTTGGTGTTTGTTGCATGTTAGCAAATAAGATGGAATAGAATCAAATATAAAAGAAATAATGAGAATATACTCAAGGAGCTCTAGACCAAAGTAAGAAAGTACATTTGAAAGATGGAGTAAGTAAGGATTCAACAGTTGATCTGTGACCCATTTCTCTCCTGATTGCTGGAGAGTGAGAAAGAACACGGGTGGAAAATCTGGTATTCTATGAATGTGCTGAAAAACACTAAAAATGTTATGATTGCTCTGGCAAACACACCGCAATACAATGGATTTATATATATATATATATATATATGTCAATTGCATAATATCATACATGTAATACAACTACCTAGGGTAAGCAATGGAAATATTTAACTACTATCTCCTGAATGAAACAATAACCTCTGTATCACTTTAAATAATTCATCTACTCTGGGCCATAAAATTCAAATTCAGCATGAAAAGTGTCTTAGGATTCTCAGTGTACCCTAGAACTTCTTCCTTATTTCTAAAGTCTTCAAGGTTCCTTTCAGTGTTAAAAACTTTCAGTGTTAAAAACATTAGTATATCTTGATCTTGGATAGGATCTCCAATTTTTGTAGGTCTACTTTTACATAGTAACTCAAAACCCCAAAACAGGTGGCACACATGGAGAATATAATGCTTATTAATAACCTAGGGTAAAGGGATAATGTTTGAGATATATAAAGAGCTTTTAATATTTGAAAAAAAGAAGACATATATATATAATATGTATTATAGATAATGTATTTATAGAAAATGGCAACATATATAAATAGTTCACATATAATATATGACAGTAGACCTTAAAAAGAACTACTTTCAATTCCGAACATGACCATTTTTTTAACAGAACAACAGCAAAGAGAGTTGACAAAACACTCTATGAGGTTTGGGAGGAGTCTCCACACTCATCCTTTGCCTTTGTGTACAAAATGCTGTAACCAGGATGAAAAGCATGTGACTTATCTAGCTTCTACAACTGCATTATATCAATTGGCCTACTTTTAGGAATTTATTATGAATATATATTTTTACAGTGTAAACATTGTATCAGCTGGTATTTAGGTAAATTATATAGAAAAACATCAGCAGCTAGAAAACCAGCGAACATTACTCTCATAGCTACTTCATATCAGTAAACTTCATCTGCCGATGGTTTACTGTCATTCTGTGCTTCAGGGTCTATCACAAAACTGCCATGAAGAGATGAAATAGTATTTAGGTCTTATTGGAAGAAGGACCCTTATTGAGGAAGGAACCTTGTCTCCCATCTAGGCTCACATGGTGGGATGGCTGGCAGGATTTAATTCCTTGTTGCTGATAAGACTGAGAGACTGAGTTCCTGCCCAGCCATTGGTTGGATGCCCTGAATTATTTTCCATGTTAGCTTCTGTCTTAAGGCCCCTCATTTTATCAAAGTGTGCAAGACAAGAGAGTGGAGACAGAGCCACCATAAAGACAAATGGCAAAATCTTATGCAATGTTATCCTGGAGGAAACATCCTATTGCCTTAGCCATTTTCTGTTGGTTACAAACAAGTTGCAAACTCCTGTGTCAGCTTATACATGCAAAGATCATGGAAGTGAGCTCTTGGTCCTTATTAAAAAAAAAATCTGAATAAACTGAAACTTGACAACGTGAGAATGGGGTCAGACAACAGCAAGATTAATAGACATCTCTACATAGCATCAGAATCTTATGCCAAATAAATATATGCAAAATTAAATAAAATACTAGATTATTATCAGACTGGCAAAGTTTCCCTACCAAAAATTAATATGAAAAATTTTGAAACGTAGTCCATTGCCCCTGACCATATACATAGATGGATATAGTCTCATGCCAAAAATGGACAAGGGAAATTTGTATTTAAAATAGAAAATTTGTATTTTTTCCATCTGTGACTACAACATACTTGCCAGAATTTCCTTTTTGGGTAAAGTCTTTGTTAAACCATTTAGGTGTGTCACTGGCCAGAGCCAGCTACTTGGTATGTTAGTCAGGGTTCTCTAGAAGAAAAGATCAACAGGATACTTATATGTTCTGATTTTAGAAGGGGATATATTGGACTGACTTACATGATCAGAAGCTGGATAGTTCCACAATGCCCATCTACACACTAGAGAGCCAGAGGGACCAGTAACTCTCAGTCCAAACTTCTGAAGCCTCAAAAAGAGTGCAACCAATGTAGCAACCCCAATCCAAAACTGAAGGTTTGGGAACTCCCTGGAAAACCCTTGGTCTAAATCCACATTGGAAGAGTGAAAGAGCTGGAGACAAATGTCCTCAGGCAATGGCAAGAGCGATGACAAATCCATTCAAGAAGAATAAAGCTTGCTTCTCTCCCAGCTTTGACCTGCTTTAACCTTTTGTTCCATCTGGAACCCCAGCCTATTGGACAATGCCACCACATTCAGAGTGGGATTGCCTCCTCATTTTGCTGTCTCATGTGTCCATCATTTCAGGAAACAACCTCATGGAAAAACCCAGAGGTCTCTTAATCCTATACATCTCTCAATTCAATCAAGTTGACAATACATCAAATCTGGCATATGGCACCTTCATTTAGCCCCTTTGCTTTTGGATTTGTAGTAACACAGTATTAATATTTTTCTATTTTGTTATAGTTGATCACATTACTGAAGATTTAGAGCCTTACTTATTTTAAGAAAGAATATAGAAAATTACTCATCCTAGATTTAAAAAATCTTTAAAGGAATTCATGTAGAATGTTTAATAATTAATTAAATATTGAAATACAGGAGGCTTATGAATAAATATTTATATCTTTACAAAATGAGTACTTTTTAGAAAGTCATTCAGGGATAAAACATGGAAGTTAGTATACTGGTTTATTGAGAAAGAAGAGCCAAATATGTTGTATTTTAGTTGATAGATGATAGATGCATAAATAAATGATAGATAGATACACAGATTGACACGTAAATACATAGATTAGAAGACAGAAGCACTTTCAGTTCATGGGATAATTATGCATGCCAGCCATGTTTTCCTATTACAAGGGCATAACCAATTTCTCTTAGTTGATTTAGCATCAGGCATCAGGTAAATGAGCTAGATGGAAATAGATTTCTTAAGTCAGTCACTCTCTGAGGTTGTTGTATACTTGAACAATGAAGGTTATTATGCTGTTAACCAATTGCTGGTCATAAGCAATGCAAATCAAAGAACAAAGAACTGCTCTGCCTTCAAAACCTAATGCAGAAAAGAATATAACCTATAGTTTGTTAACAATTTGTAAGCAAGTAACAACATGTAAATATATATTTTAAAAAGACATCTGCCTTAAGCAGAGGTTACAATTCAATTTCTTCTTCATACAGAATACAGTTGCAAGAGGAAAACAGAACTCTGGCTTTCCATCAGAGAATCCTTTTTCTCCTCCAAGTTATAACTCTTAGGTATTTGAGATAAAGAATATATTAGCTATAATATATATCTTATAAATATAAGTTAATTTGCTGGGTGTGGTGGCTCACGTTTGTAATCCTAGCACCTGGGAGGCTGAGGCAGGAGAATCGCGAGTTCAAAGCCAGCCTCCGCAATGGTGAGGCGCTAAGCAATTCAGTGAGACTCTGTCTCTACATAAAACACAAACTAGGGCTGGGGATGTGGCTCAGTGGTTGAGTACCCCTGAGTTCAATCCCCAGTACCAAAAAAATAATAAAAGAATATAAGATAATTTATCTCCCAATTTCATTTTCTGATAAAATTTACTTATATAAAATAATCCCTATTACTGACTATATTATTTCAATATTTTTAAGAAGCAATTAAAATATTTTTCTTGTTCAAAATAGATCTTCTAAGCTTCTTTCTGAATAAAATCCATAACATAATTCCTGTCCAAATTTTGAAAATTAATTTTACGTGAAAATTTGAATGTATTCTTTAAAAATTTGTGCTATTTATCTTTATGTCTTTAATATTTTATGTAACACATATAGATCAAAAGAGTTTTATTACTTTGGTCTTTTCAAAAATATGGGTGGACTATACTGAAAGATAAATTTTAAAAGATGTAGGTATTCACAAACCTTATAAATTATCAAAGTGTGATTGATTGGATTAATGAAGTGATGCTCTCAGTTGATAAACAGCAAATTATCTCACATTCTTTTATGGTAGAATATTAGCTACGGATTCAAAAATCATTTAATTATTTCTAAAATAGGCTGAAAATTAAGATAATAGTGAGCAAAAAAACCATGTTCCAGCCGGGCGCGGTGGCTCACGCCTGTAATCCCAGCACTTTGGGAGGCTGAGACAGGAGAACCGTGAATCAAAGCCAGCCTCAGCAATGGCGAGGTGCTAAGCAACTCAGTGAGACCCTGTCTCTACATAAAACACAAAATAGGGCTGGGAATATGGCTCAGTGGTTGAGTGCCTCTGAGTTCAATCCCTGATACCAAAACCAAAACAAAACGAAAACAAAAAAACACATGTTCCCTCCCTCACAGTTCTAGAACTTCCATCTTGGGTGTAAAAATTATTCACATAATTTGAACAAAATAAATGTAAAAATAGAACACCTAAAATTTTGAGAGAGCTATGAATTGAAGTAGGAATAAGACCTATTTTCAGTTAATTCTATTTTTTTTCCAGTGCTGGGGATATAACTCAAGGCATTGCCTGTGTTAGGCAAGCACATTGCCACTGAGCTGGACTCCCAGGGCAGAGTATTTTTAATTCTCTAACCAGTGCCCTACCATGATAGTGATATTTATTCTAAAAGCATACTTAGTGTCATAAAGGCACAATAAATATTAACTCTATTAAAAATGAGGAGTTTTTTTTGAGAAACTTATTTTACTGAATAAATATTAACAGAACAAATAGGGTGTGGGGCGAGAGCAAACACAAAACCAAGCAACTCTGAATAGGTTTTCTCCTCTGAACACCTTTCTCTAGGTTAAGTGTTGCCTTCATGAGCTGCTACTTAATGAGCCCTGATGTACTCTCTTAAAGTTGGCATCTGGACACTAACTGCATGTAAGATTGCATATTGCAATACATGTAAATGATCCTACATTTTCAACTGCCCTACCAATTAGAAACAAATGTGTAAAAACTCTTTCTAGTTTAAGGAAAATTTTAGGTTTAATAAAATAGATGTTTGATATTTTGTCCCTAATACCTTAATATGAGAATAGCTCAAATCATTTGTGTCAAGGCAAAATTATTTTACAATGTTGCATTTCCAGATGTAGAATATCCTTCAAACAACTTTTTCTTTTTTTATTTCTTTTGAGGAAATAAATCCTCTGTTCTATTCTAAAATAAAATTGACTGTGGTTAGAGGCTGTTTGAATTAAAATTATGAACAGAACATTAATAACCAATTCAGTTATGGTTTAGTTTTGGAATAAAAGTATCCATTCTTAGCATTATGGATGCAATTATTATCCTTAATGAGGATGATAAAAGTTAGGCTGTCCCAAATTTTCCATTTATCAAATAAATTCAGAGTATATGACTTTGAAAATTATTTTCTATATCACACTATCAACATCAATGAAAACATCATTTTCCAACTTCTTAATTTCAAAAATTTTTTGGATGTGTGCTTTGGAAATACTCAGTTTTCTGTATTTTGAATTTTAAAAAGTACTCTGATTTCATTTTTTTTACATTTACCATTGTGCCATTAGTCAGATGTTATCATATGACCTTTTGTTGAACATATTATTTTGTAAAAATATATACAAAAAATTAAAAAGTTTTTCAAGTTGATTCACAGAACACTTTAAAATATGGTACAATTTTCCATAATGCTTGACCTGAATTCACAATTACACATTTAGATAATATATGTGGCAATTTTACTGGAGTCCTGCCTGTCATTATATTACTGTTGAGAAACTCACAGTGCCTGCTATATTTCAGCAAGGATTCTTCAACTCTCACAAAGAAACACATAAGAACACACTTGAGAGTGAAGTAGCAGAATATTCTTTTTTTTTTTTTTTTTTTTTTGGTACTGGGGATCGAACTCAGGGGCACTCGACCACTGAGCCTCATCCCCAGCCCTATTTTGTGTTTTATGTAAAGACAGGGTCTCACTGAGTTGCTTGCTTCGCACCTCGCCATTGCTGAGGTTGGCTTTGAACTCACGATTCTCCTGTCTCAGCCTCCCTAAGTGCTGGGATTACAGGCTTGAGCCACTGCACCCGGCTAGAATATTCTTTTTATATGTGTCAATGTTAAGATTTCTTAGAAAAAAATCTTAGACACAAACTATTCACTAAAAATTTTGTAGTTATTCTATAATATTAAATTTTAGTGGTCATTTTTTAATATTTATTTTTTATGACTGCTGACCATCTACTTAATAACCACTATACTCATTCCCAAAGAGTTTGTTTAATTTTGTTCTTGAATATAAAGAAAGAAACAAAATGGACCCAGGAAAACCAGAAATTTATTTAGTTCTACTTTAATTTGATCAATGTTCCTCAATAATACAATATAATATAATATAATATAATATAATATAATATAATATAATATATTATAATAATATAATATAATAATATAATATAATATAATAATATTATATTATATATTATTATATATAATATATATAATAATATAATATAATATAATAATAATAATATGTAACAATATTTATCTGAAATCTTCAACATTGTTTATTTTAAACATATTATTTTTTTATTTTAGTATAGCAGATCTGATTTTACATCTTCATATACATCCACAAATTTTAAAATAATCTTTGCAAACATTGTCTTGAGCTGTTTTTGTCAGAATTTTCTTAATTCCCCCTTTGTTTGTATTTACTATGGTTTTACTCATTGAGTTCATCCTCACAAAACCTGAAGAGGCAACTTATTTTTTTATAGGCAAATTAGTTACTTTTACAGGTTGATTGTATTTGAAAATGTATTAAAATATAACTGCATTCCTGAACATCTGAAACTTGAGGTTTACTGGATATAACAAATGTACAATTTTAGAGTATTACAGTCAATATACCTTAGAGGAATGTTCTTAGTATCTATAAACAAGCAACTAAATATTGTATTTTCATAATATGAAACATCTTTTAAGTGATGTATGCTAATTTTATATAATTAAAATTATAGAATTACTAAAAATTTTGATCCAAATATTTCCACAATTCCACCATCTGACCTCCAGAATCCCTGAAATCTACCAGCACTTCACATGGCCCAGGCAACACTGTAAGCTCAAAATCCTCCAGAATGTTACATTCCCTCTCAGAATAAAAGTCAAATTCAATGCTGGGAACTACAAGACAGTGGTTTCCTACTCTGATTTCCTTTGAATATGACACTTTCTCAGGGAAATTTTCCTTTATGTTATTTTTCCCCGCCTCCATCTCCTGCTTATAATACTTCAAGCATACTTCCTAACTTCTTTGGCTAATTCTTTCTTTTTTATTCTGGCAAAATACCCATAATACAAAATTTACCATGTTAAGAGTGTCCAGCTCAGTGGCATTGATTTGTTTTGTCATAGGATCTTAACCACCATCTATCACAAAAACTCTTTATATCTTGCAGGACTCTTTATATCTTCCATATCATTTAAACATAACTCCACACTGCCCCTAGCACCTAGGAACCACCATCCCATGTTCTGCATCTAAGATTTTTATGACTCTAGGTAACTTTTGTAAGTGGAATTATCAGCACTATTTGTTTTTAGATGGGTTAGTCCCCAATTTTCATCACATTTTATAACATCCTTCCTTTTTAAAGAGGAGTAACATTCCACCATATGGATGGGCATGCATGTTTATCCTTTCATCCATTAATGCACACTTAAGAAGTTCGCATATTTGAATTTTTAATTATTGAAAATAATGCTGCTGTGAACATAGATATAAAACTTCGTTTTTGGAACTCTTATTTTAGTATTTTTGTGTTTAAACCTAGATTGGAATCTCATTAAATAATTTCCATTATTAACTTTCTTACAACAACTGAATTTAGGATCCTAGAATTACCAGAATTATATACCTATTATCATCCCAGTACTTTTTCCTTTGATTTTATTCCATTATTTATTTATTTATTTTTTCACAAGCATATGTGCCACAGTGTTATTATTTTTGTCAATAATTACAAAACTTAGTTTCTACTTTGTTAGTCATTTCTCTTGTATTTTCATTTTTAGTTAAGTAAAATTGCTTTCACCTATTTCTTACTTTCCTGAATATTTCATCTGATTTAGTTTTAGGGTTTATTTACTTATTTATTTTTGCCATTTCTGCTTGAACCATTTATAAAATTATTTTAATCATTTTTTTCCAACAGTTATGTTTAATATTCTTTTTAAGTGATAAAATTTCCTAAGAATTATAATGTGTAGGTTCTAATTTTGTTTATTATTACTACTTTCATTTTGTGTGTGGGATGGCATTGCAGAGTGAATCTGAGGTACTTTACCACTGATTTCATTCTAAATTTTTTTTTTTTTCAGGTCAGTTGGCCAGTCTTTGAACTAGTGATCCTCTAGCCTCAGCCAATAGACTGGGCAATGTGTAGGGTTTTTAGATAGTTTCAAATGTATCGCAACATTTGGTGCAATAACATGATTTCTTCTTTTACTAATACTTTGTTAAATGGTATATTTTCATTTTCAAAATATACAGTAACATTAGCTATTTTACAGCTAAATCTTAAAAGGATTTAAATTTTATTTTGCTGTATACTTAGTTCATGTTTGCTATCAATTCTTTGAATTTGTTTTCATTGTATACAGCCTAATATGTTAATATATATGGTGCATGTAAATATTCTAGCTGATATAAAATAATGTGCATGTTTTGCTACATGTAAATAAGACTACATTATCTTTATACAAAGATTATTTTTGCCAAATATGTTATTCAAATATTCTACATCTTTATTATTAATTTTGTTTCCTTGAAAAATAAGCTTTTATGTAACTCATGTTGAATTTCTCTCTGATTCTCTTATTTTGTCAGTTTTTGCCTAAGACAATTGGAAAATTTTTGTTAATTATGCATTGGTCTGTTATATGTTTTTGTTTGTTCATTTTCAAATTTCCTTTTTGTAATTTACATGTTTTCCTCTTGAAATTTTATTTTGTCAGAAATACATGTTTGTTAGCTTTTTGTTGTTTTGACTGAGATAGATACCTGACAAGAACAACTTATCAGAAGAAAAGTTTATTTTGGGCTCACAGTTTATGAGGTTCAGTCCTTGGTTGACCAAATCATTGTTCTGGACCTGAGAAGAGGCAGAATAGCATAGCTGAAGGGCGTGGTACAGAATATAATTCTGTGGATCCACTTCTAGAATGGAATCACATAAGGTTTTAGACATATGCCATTGCAAATACTCTTTGACTAGGCTCACAGATCCCATAAAACTCTGATTTATTATTCATATCTAAAGACACAGATTAATAATAATCCACATATGACTGGAGGAAGATAAAAAGTTTCAACAACATCACATTCACTATAAAAGGAAACTAGAAGGAAACTCAAATGATGGTTGAAATTGGAAGGAGATAAAGAACCAAGTTTAATTTAAAATTTATTTTTTTAAATTAAAATATAAAATAACAAAAATTCATCAAAGTCAGAAAAACAGACCATTTGACCATTTGGGATGATATGAGGTTTGTTGTTATCGATTCAATAAAGTCAAGTCATTCTTACAAATATAGTTTAAACAATACCTATGGTCAAGGTTGACAGAGAAATAAACATGTACCTATCTTGTACTGTTTCCTCAAAATAGTATGTATTATGACATTTGCTACAAATATAGAGGTTAATGTCGAACTCTTCATTGTATGCATATTTAAACATTTTCGCAATAGTGTTGGTTACATTACATTTTTTAAGAGGATAAAAATCATGGATATTTATTCAGCGTTGTAAGAAATGTTCTGAAAATACAGAAATTTAATAAATGATGCAATTATTTTGCTTATGAATAAATAAAAAAGGGCAATATAAATTTCCTTTTCAGGAAACCAGATACTTGCTAAAATGGAAAATGTGTTACGTGTACATTGAAAAATTCTGGTTAGGTGCACTCTTTCTTTACTAATTGAAATAAGAAGCATTCTCCTTGATAGTAATCTTCAATAAAATATTTTATAAAAGCTTATTTAAATAATTTAATTACTGAATTGCCAAAATATCATTTTGATAAAAATCAAAATATGATCAGAATACTTCATGGAACAATGCAGGTATATTTTACAATTTTGAAAAATATCACATTGTACAAATTTGATGGAAAAATTAAGAATAAATTTTGATATAATAAATTGAAATTATTAATAGAAATATTTCTTTTATTACAAAAGAGAAAGAATAGAAACCTGGAACAATGGTAATCCATATTAGAGATTCCTTTGACAAATAATTCTACTTTATTTTAATCATTGATTTTGTAATTTTGCAGAAGAATACTCATTTGAATTATTCCTTGTCCTACAGATTCAAAAACCTATCATCCTTATTATATAATTTTATATAAAATATAGGGTGAATATGATAATTATTGAGCTATAAATTGTTTAATGCAGAGAACAAATAAATACATTTCGACAAATTAATTGAGTGTGTTTAAGCATATGAACATGACAGGTTACACAGTCACAGAATCTTCTATATCAATCCTTTTTCAATAATTATCTTCACTACTCACATTTTAAAGCATTTTATGACAGCATTATAGCAGAATTTTAAAATAATCTTGTAAATAAAAGCACTTTAAGCATAGTAACTTCAACTTTGTTTACACTTTTGAATGTTTCATATGTTTTATGGAAAGAAAGAACCTTTTGTCAGTCACACAAATGTTTCTGACTTTGAAAGCTTTCTATAAATAAGGCTACTTCTTTTATTTTGTACTCTATTAGTTTGAGAAAGTCATGCAAATGTCCCTATGACTGAGATGTAATGCTGGCATACAGGGAAACTCAAATTCATTTTATTTTTGGCAAAGCTTTTTTCTTCCAATACTCACATAATAGGATTTTCAAAATAATTATGCTTAATCTTGTTTTTATGTCACTCAGAATGTGTACATACTCTTTGGCACTTAAAGTGTTGGCGTTGATATTTTAGAAAAGAAGCATACTATATGTTCGTGAATTAAAGAATTATTTAGAGAAACTCAAACTCTTCAGAAAGTTTTATTTGTGTTGATTCCAATGGCTTATTTTAGTACCATTAGAATGCAATGGAATTTAGTGGTATAAGGAATAACTGAAATTAATTGGGCTATTCCTATATTTTTATAATGTGGAAACTGAGTTTTAGGACATACAACACCACTTAAAATTCAATTTCACTTTTTTATGATTAATTATCTTTAATATTGTCATTTGAAGTTATGTGTTTTTTCATAACACTGTTGCCAACTATTAACTCTTGGTTTATTTCCACCATAATTTGATAAAAGCAGTGCATCAGTTCTGTTTATTTTGTGTGTGGTCAGGAGAGAGAAGGACTGTGTGTGGAGAGACAGAGTGTGCAGGTGGACGACATTGGTCATGCTTCGTGCTGGGCAGTCCACTAATACTTGAGGGTGGCCTCCTGATTACAACTCCTCACCAGCTGTCAGTAATTTTGTCGGAAATGTTCTGAGTAGTAATATACTTTTTTTTCTATTTCAAATGAGAATACTGAGATAAAATATAATGTTGTTAAGAGAAGAGATTGAATAAGAATAAACGCAGAAGAGAAAATTGATTAATAATCCTAAATCTACTATTGAAATCATCTATCTTGTTTGTCCTACCAAAAAGATAACTTGTCAAACTTTATTATCCTTTATCTTTAGAGTCTCTCTTAACTCTCCACTTTAGTTATTTTATTATTTTACACCTTTATTTTCTTTAAATTAAAAATCATAATGCTATTAGTACTTGGAATCTGTTTTCTTTCACCTAATGTCTTTTTTCATCAATATGCATAAAATATTTACAATCTGATTGTTTCCTGTAAACAACTGATATGATATAATATCATTTGCTTCTTCTTAAAACAATATGGTTTTCTTGATAGAACTATTAAAAGGAACTTCATTAATCTATATTCAAAAGCACCTTATGTCAACAAATTCAAAAACCAATTTCATAGCCACCATTCTTAAACTCTACAGTGCTACATTGCATTATTTAATTTTAAATATTCCTGCTTGATTTGTTAATTTCTTATTTGCATTTTATGTTGCTTTTTTGCTGAGCAAGAAGAGTTATACTCCTTGGCCATCCCTGTGTTTTCAATTTCTATCCCTTTTCAAAAGCACAAATATTACTTATTTCATGATATCCAAATTGGAAATAATAATGCTTAAGTGTTTTATGTGGTAGAAAATATAATGATCAAACAATATAGTAAAATAAGTACAAAACAAAATATTAATTAACAATATTAAATTAAACTGAAATTAAAGATCCTTAGCAACATATGCAGGGAATAGTGAACCCAGACACGATAGAGAGAATTGCATTAGTAGTAATAAAGTTATTTATGTATTATATATATGCACACACACATGCACATTCACAAATTAAGTATTGGTTACGAGGCTGGGAACACTTTGAGATAATCAGCAAGAATACAAATTATCAAAGATTATGTAAGAAAAGGAAATTGAAAAAGAAGCAGAAAATATGATCAAAATATTTCAATAGAAACTTTATTGGTATTAAAAAAAAGTCCAATGGAAAAGAATAATATTGAAAAAAGAGAAGGTTTTTTCCCTTTTTTATCTTGAAGAGAATGTTGATATTATAGTTTGAAATGTATCACCTTAGTCTGGCAAAATCATTTGTGAGTCATCTATATCAAACATATCCCAGTGAAGTATTTAGGAAATAAAAATTCTTTATTAACCAGGCATGAAAATTGAATTTCCTGAGGACTAGGTTTAGGCCAGGATAGAGTGGGAAGGATGGTGGTGGCTCCTCCAGAGATATTTCATTGGCAGTATCCTGTTGCTCATGATAACAAACATATCTAAAAATTCTTATGGAGAAGAAATATGATTTAAGATATTTGTCTACAGCTGCATAGTGATTCAAGCATAGGGAACACATAACTATTCCTCCACATGAATAATATACATAACCTTACTCAGGGGAACAATACTAGAGAATAGAATCAACAGAACCAAGAAATAGATGGGGTAGCCATTTTTTATAAAGGCTGTTTTATGGTATCACTAGTGGAAACATCCAATCTACTTAGGTTTGAAACCAAGCAATTGCAAGAATATGGTTTTAAATCATAACTAAGAAACTTTTTAGTTCAAAAGTAACCAAATGTTAGGGGCAAAATATGGTAGCTGGGAGGAGGTACATGTGCATTAATTTCCTCAATTATGTCATGGGGATATGTATAAAATTAATTTGAAAAATAAATCAAATTTTGCTTCAGAGTTTCACTAAACATTATAAAGAGAAATATTTTAATTTTAAAATTAAAAATGATATAATCCAGATTGAGACAAGAAGCATAAAAAACTATGGAGAGAAATTTATACATGCTCATTTTCTCATTTTTTTGCAATATCCAACACTGATTAATTAAAACATATTATATATTACAAAAATATATAAATTAATCCTATGGAAAAATAAAAAGATTATAAATTCCTCAACAAATTTGGGGAATACAACAAATATAAACACACAAATAGAGGCAGTAAATGAACAAACTGAAGTCTCATAATTAAAATAGTACATGGAAAAACAATACAATTAAGCAAAAAAAATAGTGGAAGTTATTTATGACAGCTAATAATCCATAAGAGATAACCTGAGTTACGCATGTTGAAAATATTAAACTCACTGCGAAGGCATAGAAATTGAAGGCATGGAAGGGCTGGTTTCTCTCTAGTCCTTTGCTTCATTTGTCCAAAACAAAGGCTAGAAGCTGTCTCCAGGTGAAATCTAGATCACTCACCTGTGGACACGATGATCTTCAGAGGGCTGGTTGTTCTGAATCCCTGCTTTTGGCCCTCAGAAACCTTGGTTTCTGGTTGATCTCAACATGGCAAACATCCTTCCAAGGGTCTAGTCCACCATCTTCTGTTCACTCAGGGTGAAAAGATATATTTTTCATTGCAGCAATGTTGGTGTAGTATATTAAGGACAAGAGTATGACGGTTAGCTATAATTTGAAATAAAATAAAATAATTATTAAAGTATAAAGACAAAAAGTATGATCATGCCAGTACCAAACACTAAATGCAAAAAAAATAGAAAAAGAAAAATTTATGGCATCAATCACAATAAATAAAATTGAATAACTCATATTTTGTTTTTCAGATTACTTAAAAAGAGAACTCTGGTATCAAAGAGACTAAAAATCAAGAGACCAAAATCAAGAGACAAAAATCAAAGAGACTAGAGCTAGATCTTTCTAAATAGTTTTATAATTATCATTTTATATAGTTTTTTAATTTTTGCAGATAATTTTGTTTAATGTTGATGTAATCATACCAAATCAAAGTTGACAAATGAGATTTTATCTGATATAAATATATATCATTTAAATATGTACATTCATATTACACCTGAACCAATAATAAATTTTGACAAAAATACTTGGACTGTGGCAAAATAATTCAATTTGTAAAATGCATACATTTTACCCAAAAAGTTTACAGTCTCTCAATTCTAGACTTAAATTAAGCATGACACCTTTATCATATATTACCCACTGCTTTACAGTGGTTGATTGCAAGGACTAAATTTTAATTTATTCAAGGACTTTTCACTAAGTGCTCTCTGTTCTGCATTCTGTTTAGTGTCAGGAGCTCTGTGGGTGTTTAATAAGGATTAATTGGTATCAATGGCAATAATGACTCTATTATGTTCTTGAATATCGATACCATTAAGAGTGTGATGCTTAAATGGTTCTAACTTTATAATTTTTAACAACAGACATACTGATTGAATATAGAATAAGCTTTTCATATGAATAAAAGTGGAAAATTAGCATATAAAATAGTAGTTACTGTGTCATATTTTTAATAAACTGGAGTTACAACTATTCAATGCTTGCTGAGGGGTATTGGTTAGGCAATCGTAAGCACTAGTTAGGGAATCTGTTCATGTGAGGTGTGATCACACATAGGGAAGGCAAGTGTGTGGTGTCTTTATCCATGTAGAATTCTACAACAGAACAACAGATTGGGAGCTTGTAACCAAGAGCAATTTATTTCTCACTGGGAGGTGAGAAAGTCCAAGATTAAGGTGCAGACAGATTGAGTTTCTTGTTAGGACTTTGTTTTTTCACTGAATCCTCACGTAACCAAAGGGCCACAGGTCCCTTGTTGAGGTCCCTTTTATAAACTAATGCCCTCATGAAGTCTCTGCATTTATGACGTAATCACCCCAAAGGCCCTCCTCAGAATCTAATTACATGTGAATTATGTTTCAAAGTATGAATGTTAGACATAAATTTTCAGACCATAACATATGGTAAAAGCAACACTTGGCCAGACAAACCAAGTCTGGGCTTAAGTATCAGCTCCTTTATTTATAACTGGAAGATCTTGAGCATATTATTTATGCACATTTATTTAAGTATCAATAGTGGCAATAATTATGCTGAACCTCAAACGTTTATCCTATGTTTACATAAATTGCACAATAAATCACTAAGTGAATAAAAACACAAGAGATTTATTAAAATATAGCTAGGAATTATAAGACTCTATGGGAAAACAGCAGGGTGCTATAATCATGAGAAAGAGAGAAGAGATTGAATTTTTTTGATTGGCAAATAAGACAAAGAATCTCTGACGTATTGACAATTGCTTTGAAATTGAGGGGTAAGTGAGATGACACAATCACACGAGAAATCGCATGTGGAGTTTCTGAAGCCAAGCGAACCAGCAGCATAGCTGAAACACAATGAAGAGTTTTGCTCATTTCAACAACTGCAGACACCAACCCAAAATAAGAGGAGAAGCATATCAGTATATTAGACAAAGGGAATGAAGGAAAAGGAGGAGAGATAGGAAAAGAAAAGACAGTGGAATGTGTCTGATGTAATTTTCCTATGTACATACATAAATGCACTATAGTGAATCTCACCATCATGTACATCCAAAAGAATGGGGTCTTAATTGGAATAAGATATATTTCATGCTTATATAACTGCATCAAAATGAATTTTACTGTCATGTATAACTAAAAAGAAACAATAGAAAAAAAAACAAAGAAAAGAAGAAGAGGGAGGAGGAAGAGAAGGAGGGGAAGGAGAAGGCGGAGGAGGAGGGGTAAGAGGAAGAGGGGAGGATACAGAGATGATGAATGAGGAGGATGGTAAGAGAAAAGCTGGAGGAGGCAGGACAAGAGAGAACCAAAAGAGATTGCAAAGAAGACAGGGCACACACTGAGATGGAGTGAATGATGATCTAAGCAGGGAAGTAAATAGAAATTATGTGAAACATAATAGAAGTCACATATTTCCTTGAAGATGTCGCTATGGAGTTCAATCTCAATAATGACAAGAGCAGTTAAAAAAGAAAGTGGTAGTTAAAAATATATTGTCACATTTCATTCTGAAATTATGCAGAACTGATTATCTGAAATCCACAATGCATGCATAGCATTTGAGATTAAGATATAACCAACTTCTTTTAAGTGAAGAGTTGATGGAAAGCTTAACATTTTAAAAAAGAAAAGCATATCTCAGTTTTTTTTTCTTTTTACTACTGGAGATTGAATACAGAGGCACTTCACCACTGAACTACATTCCCAGTTCTTTTTTATTTTTTAATTTGAGAAAGGGTCTCACTAAGTTGCTGAGGCTGGATTCAAAATTGTGATCCTCTTGCTTCAGCCTTCCAAGTAGCATAAGTGAAAATCAGTGTGGGAACAGTTCATTTGTGAGTTAGATTTGGCTGATTTGAGTGGCCAAGGGACATGAGACTTTACTGCCATGTAGGTAAAACATGAGGTTTATGAAAGGTAGAAGAATGTAACTAGACTGTAAATAAAGGTTCAGCTTTCCAAATCCTAATCCCTTACTGGAAGAAAATACTGGCCAACTTGAGAGAAAGGATAATAGGAGACATTTTTTCTCTATCTTTGAGATGTTCAGGATACATACAAATAAACCATATCTGTATGTGATCATTGTTTAACTATAATATACACCACATATGCATGGCCACTTAGGCGAAGCGCCAGGGTTGGTCAAGAGGCAGATAGGATGAAGAGGAGACTATGAGCTAGTACCTTAATTGTGAGCTTTGAAGGAAAGAAAGATCAAGGCAGAGTAAGCAGGTTTAGGACTGGCCAATTTGAATAATTTGTGTGGGTACTGGGGCAGAGAGGCGATCCCTAGATTTTTGGTACTTGACCTTGCAGTAATGAGGACAAGGGCACAGCTGCCAGCATGTGAGAATCTGGTGAGGGAGGCCACAGAGGAAACAGACCTCATCTACTGCTCAAAAAGAAGAACTGGTTGACTTCAATGGGGACCTCAGAACAAGGATAAGATAATTTTAAAACAAACGAACAAATCATACCATAGAAATATAGTATAAAGAAGAATAAAATTATGCTTCCTTGTGATATTATGAAACAGCAGAACACCAAAGACAAAAGAAATCTCATATGCAACCAGAGAAGAAACACTAATAGCCAGAAGAAAACTAAATTCTGTCTCCAAAGTATTAATAAAAAATAATTAGTATCTTGAAATTGAGTATCCCACTAAACTATATTATAAAGCAAAGAAATATAGGTGCTTATGTATAGTAAGTACTAACCATATACTGGGCATTTTGTTTTAAAATATTCCATGCATACATTAAATAAGTTATTGCCATAATCATTTAAATTTGATTAGTTATCTGGTTTCCTAGAATAAAAAAAATTGAAGCACAGAGAGATCAAATCATTTTATAACATCCTAAATCTAATAAGACAATTTCTAAATCATGAGCTTTTAATTACAATTCTAAACAGATTCACTGACGTACCAAATGAAATTATCTACATTTACAGATCATGCCTGAAGATAATATGAAAGTATGTATTTCCGGAAAGAGGAAATTCTTCCGAGAAAGAAAAGAGAAATAAAAAATAAACACGGAATCAGGGTAGTATAAGATCTTGTTCATATCATCTTGGAGGAACAGATTACTCTTTCAGAGACTCTGGCAAGAAAGTTGTTAAACAGGTAGTAGCTTGAAATTGGCCATCTGGGAGTATTTACCCCAAAGACAACAGCAAGTCTCACAAATGAGAGGTTTCTCTCCGATCAGTACATACACTTGGAGAAAATAAAATGGTTATTTCCTAAGAATGGATGTACATTATTGATAACATAATAACAACTACTTTGGAGAGAGTAAGTATAAAGTGAAAGGCATATAGTATCAAAAAAAATGAGGAAATATTGTCAGTGCCAAGTAATCTAATTTCCTTGAGTTGGTTGGAAGCTTGATAGAAATAATGACAAATGAAAAATAATAAATAAAAATTAAAATTAAAAAAATAATAAAAATAAAGTAATAAAACAGAACACAATAACAACTGAGAGAGAAAACAAAACAATAGTGCAAACTTACAAACATTTAAGTAATTCCTATTAAGAAAGAAGACCTTGGGAATGAAAGAGAACATTTTCTTCAATATCTATTTTTGATGCTATATGACTCTGAAACCAAAATTAGTTAAGAAAAGTGTGAAATAGATAATTTTAACTTTGAAGATGATTATTTCTGTGTCTTTTACTAACTGTAGAGCAAATTCAACAATGATCTCCCATGTATTTTTTTTTAATTTAGTAAACCAGGAAGAGATTCTCTTAACCTAATGAATATCTGTTAACTCCCAAAGCAACACCAGATTATTACAGGTACACATATGAACGAACATATAGTAAAATATTCTGTAAGAGCTAAATTTGACTGAAAAGGAAATCTAAATGATCAGCACCATAACATATAAAATTTTATGCTTAACCTCACTAAAATAAAATAAGAACAAATTTCAATCATAAAATATATCATTTATACTCATGCAGTTGAAACTGAAGAAAATCAGTTTCACTCCAACCAATATTCAGATTATCCCAAGATAATTATTTATATATATGTTCACTGCACTTTTTCAAAAGCAGCAAACAATAAGACAACATCAGTTAAAAGAGTGAATTTATACTAAATAAAAAGGAACGGTATATAGCAATGAAAACAAATTGAAATAGTACTACATATATCAAGGAACACACAAGGATCTGTATACCATTGGAAAATAAAGTTTACTTGAATGTTAAAATATAATAGTAAGCAATGAAGACCAATCTCTGACATTGTTTGTTTAACACAAAACAATGTCTACTAAGCTAAATATTGACAGATTAGCATTGTGATTCTTATATGATTAATAATCTTATTCCCTTTAACACAAAGAAGTTGTTCAAAACAGCAGAGAGTGGTGTAATTTACTCTTTAAAAGTAAAAATATGGCTCTAATTTATTCATTTTTAATTCTAGAAGAAAAATGTGTTTGCATCTATCTTTGAGCAGAAGTCATAAACATAAATGAATAAAAATTTTCTACCAAAAAGAAATGACCTCGTAGCACATTTAAAGCCATGGATGTGCTGTGACCTATTATGAAAGGAACTTAAAGCATATTTTTAAGTGAGAGTAGCCCAATTTAAAGGCTACACTCCAGACCATGACATTCTAGAAAAGGCAAAATGATAGACAGTAAAATGATCAGTGTTTTTTAACAGTTTGGGGACAAGGGAGAGAAGGAGGAAGAAGTAGGGCCCAGGGGAGTTTCAGTGCTGTGAAACTATTTGTTATGGCGCTGTAATGAAGGGCACAGGGAATTCTGAATTGGTCAAAACCCAAAGAACTGCATAAAATGAAGAGTGAATCTTAATGCACACAATGGACTGAACAAACACCAATATCAATATTGGTTCATCAATTTTAATGAATATAGCATACTCATGCAGGATGTCAGTGGGACAGATGGTGTGAGGAGTGGAAGGGGTTATAGAAATAGGGGAACTGCACTTCCTGCTCCATTTATCAATAAACCTAAAGTTACTCTAACAAACAATATCTATTATTTTAAAAATTAATAAATGATTTTAGTAAACAAAATGAAATGTATTTAAAAATGAACTAATTTTATAAAATATTACCATGTGGGAATTTGCTTTGGGTAGATGAAAATATGTCCATCAAGAAGCACTCTGTGGCAAGTTTCTGTAGTCCCAGCTACTTGAAGGCTAAGCAGCTCATTGGAGCCCATGAGTTTGGGGCAAGCCTGGGCAATGTAATGAGACTGTTTCTTAAAATAAATAATGAAAGAAATAACTATGCAGACTTTGACATATTTGTGGTCTGGGGTGGATAGCTTAGTGGTAGAGTACATCTTACCATGCACAAGGTTCAAGATTCAATCCCTTCCACCCCAATCCAAAGATATATAACCCAAAAATCTATATACATACACACAAAAATATATACATATTTATATATAAATATATATACTTGTGTGTGTGTATACACACACATATGCACTAGGGCAAATAATAATAATCATTCGTATATTTTCATTGTAAGACATGAGTAATGAACATTTGCTATCATGAATATTTTATATTCTGTATTCTGTGAATAATTTCCAGAAGAAATACTTTTGAAGATGTTCTGAAATAAAATTTGTAGTTTCCACATTTAAAAATGTTGTGAGAATATAAAAAATATATGTATACATTGACTACATAAGAAAAATAGATCTACATATTATTTGTTCTAATACTCTGATATTCATTAAACAAATGAGCACTATACTGAAGGACTTTTATAGATACCATGCAGATGGCTTTCACATTCATTTTAAGGTCACTTAATGTGTTCGCTGTCTACCTCACACACTGAGAGCCTTTTGAAACATGACCAGCTTTTTTTCTCCTAAGTACCTGTCTTTGCCTTTCACTAATGGAGCTCTTTATCTCATCTCTATCCTGTACCTATTTTTTATTTAAGTGTAGACAGTAAGTTTCTCTATATTGCTGTTTGAATGACTAATTCCTAAGTGTTTTTCTCATTCTAAAATTTTAGACTATCATACTTCCTAAAATTAAATCATTGCTGAGAATTTTCCAAGGCTCTTTGTCTCTGTATACTCATTAATTAAAAATCATCACTGCTTTTTAAAATTGTTTTAATGAATCCTTCTTTAATTCTCTCCACACACATGTAATATATTTCTAATTATTTTAAACCTTTCTACAATTATTCACTTACTATCACATCCACCAATTGCTTTATGTATATATTCTAATCATATTGGCTTCTCACTGAAACCTTGTATAAGCCTTTCATTGTAGGTTAATTTTTTGTCAGAATAAAATCATCACTATTAATACTTTCTGGTTTGCAATAGTACAATTTTTTATTTAAACCATACAAAACTGATAAAAGTTTTTATTTCTTTTCTAGTGATTTGCTTAAGTTATTTCCTTCTAAGTTTCTTGTAAACCTTTTCATACACTGATGCAATAATGAGGTGATTCTTTTATTTTATTTATTCTAATTAGGTTTACATGACAGCAGAATGCATTTTGCTTCATTGTACACAAATGGAGCACAACTTTTCACTTCTCTGGTTGTACACAATATAGAGTTACACCATATGTGCAGTCATACATGAAACTAGGGCATTGTTGTCCATTGTATTCCACCATCTTTCCTGACCCCATGTCCCATCCCCTCCTTTCCCTCCCCTTTGACCAAAGTTTCTCCATTCTTCCCATGCTCCTTCCCTCATTATGGATCAGCATCCACTTATCAGAGAGAACATTCAGCCTTTGATGTTTTGGAATTGGCTTACTTCACTTAGCATGATGTTCTCCAGCTCCATCCATTTACCCGCAAAGTGATGATTCTTTAATCCATATTATTACCATATGTGAATCCAGCATGCCAGTACGGCATCATGGTTGAGAACAATGGCAATGACACTAGGACTTTTGAGTTAATATCATTCTCTGATACTTTTTCACTCTTTCCTTGGGCAAGTTATTATTTTTCCCAGCAGTTCAGTTTCCAATGAGAGGGGCTAATGACATTGGCCATTTAAAGCAAAAAAATGAGTATAAATATGAGGTTTATAGAATCAATTAGTATACTATTTTAAGGTATAACTATGATGATTATGGACATTATATTTTATATAACAGTTTATTGCTTCCTATAATAGCATATATTACATAGTATACACTATCCAATAAAGGAACTTAGAAGATTCTTGGGACCCTCTTTCTCATTTCTATTTTGAAAAGCAATACTGGAAACACATTAAGAAACAACCCAGGAAAAATGTTGGCTCTGGGAAAGTGCATTAGCCTTCATTACAAATGTGAATTGATAATGAAAAGGTGTTTTAAATTTACTGGGCATCTGTGAGGTTTTAAACCTATAAAGGCTAATTTAGCTTCAAACAATGCAGGAAGTGTGTCTTGTGGCTTCTTTATTTTATAGATGGTGATGGCAGATTTAAGTTGATAGAGCCCTGATTCTCAAGCCCATAAGCCATCTATGATGCTATTAGGGAAACAAGCACACTATCCTGAGAACCCAAATCTCTGCATCACAGCCATGCAAGAAACATTTATTTATTTTATTACTTTTATTTTACTTTACTTACCTTGACCATTAAAGGCCTTATTCTTGGTATTTACAAGAAGGAAGGTAATGATGTTTTTCCTCTCCTAACCTAATTTAGAACCACCTAACATCCCTTAAGGGAGAGTAGTATATTGATCATTTACCACATCAATATTTTTAAGCACTCTCATGTGTAGAAGATCTGTATATCCAAGCTACATGGATAATAATATTTTAAGATGTACTATCAGTTATTATAATATTTTATGAGCATTGAATATTAAATAATTTAATATTAGTCCATTATAGTCTAATTTAAGTTTTGAAACCATGCATTCTGCCACAGCTTTGCACAACTACAATCTAACCTTTATTTCTAGTTACATGGTTTCTATTGCTTTAAAGGTAATTCTATTAAAATATGTTTATGAAAAAAAATTTCAATTATGTTCTACTTCTCTTTTTTTTTTCCCACAAATTGATCATCAAACTAAGATGCATGTACAAAATCCCTGGATTACCATTTTCACTAACCTGCAACTGTGATAGAGGTGCCATATGTTGAAGCCTTTCTCATGGGATGCGAACTCCCAGTCTGTCTGCTTCTGCATCCTTTCTCAGATCTCAGTATGTCACTCACAAAGCACACTGATGTGCTGTGCTAAAAGAACGAGGATGACTGGTTGAACTCCACTCATCTTCAGTGTCTCAGTCAATTTAGTTTTGTCCACTTTTCTTCTGTTATTTTTCTTGACAACATTTTTGGTAGCAATACCAGAATAAGTTAATCTCCACTCTGTGTTGTCCACCAAAGTTGTTCATTTGGTCAACTTCAAAGTCAGTTGTCAAGGAGGATCACTCCACCCATTCTGAAAAAGTGTCAAGGCTGTCAATGAGAAAGAGAAATAAGTATGTGGGCAAATAATTCAAACCAGCCCAGATATTTCTACAGACTGAAACATGTCCCTCCTTGATTTATAACTTGAAGTCCTAAAGCCAGTGTAGATAGCATTTGGGTATAGACCTTTGAGAAATAATTAGATGAAGTCATGGAAGTGGGGCTTTGCTGTGACTTGAATATTTATGTCCTCCCCAAAATTTATATTGAAACTTATTCCTCAATCCAACCGAATTAAGAGTTGGGATCATTATGGGATAATTAGACCATGAAGGGTCCTGCAATGAATGGGCTAGTGCCTTAAAAAGGAGCTAGTGGGAGCAAATTATCCCTTTCATTGGTTACTTCTGCCATGTGAGGTCACAGTAAAACAGTTTTGAAATGAGACCAAAAAGAGAAAGTATTTATATTGTGGAAAGTTATCTTCTGCTGGAGCAAATATAAAATATTATCCTAGCTAGTAAACATCCATACACACACTATAAATCATATTCTGATACCAAAATAGTTTATAAATTGTGTATACATGAATCATTTTCACATGTTTCACATAATATACCCTAAAGAAATAACAAAAATGAAATTTAAAGGTCTCAGAAAAGGGAGAAATCACTTCATAGAGGAGAAGTCTCACATCTCAGTTTGAAGTTAAAGGATTTAGGTATTCAAATAGAAGCATAATATATGTATCTGCTAAGGTTAAAAAGAGTTTTCACTAAATTATGGAGACTCCAAGGGGCTAATTTCACCTGGCACTCTGTTACCCAAATTTGAAACAGAAACAGCTTATGTTCAAAGATATTCATGTTCTATAAACATTATCAAAAAGAAGCAAAGTCAAAATACTGTGCCAAAAATAAGAATAAGACATTTTTCTTTCTTCTTGTTTCATATTCTTAATGAAACAAAATTTCCATTGAGTTATGAAACATGCTAAAAATCTGTCAAGTTTGTTTTATCTGCACATTACTATCATCATATTATTGTCATTTTTGAAAACAAAGGAAACTATTGGGTTTTTGTTTAGATCCTTCTACCAGTTTAAGACAGGAAGGAAGTATTTAATCTACCTTTATGTAAAAAGGAAAAAAATATGCTAAATAATCTCCTCTCTGCTGTTGATGTTGAGCTTTAGAGAAATAATACCCAAATAATATTTTGAATCATTGTCAGGAAAAGTGTTGGACAGAACGAGAAACAGTGAATAGATGGAATTAGAAATAAATGAGCAAAAGGAGAAACAGTTTTTAACTGAAGGGAGTTCATACGTGATGCTGCTCCAGGTCTTTCCCCTTTTCTCTTAGCTTTTTGTTTAACAAATGAAGTCAAGAAACAAATGTGAATTTTTACCTCCAGTTATATAGATTTTATAAACTTAAATAACCTTAAATACAATTTAGGTCTTAATGATGCCCTTATTTCAGAATCAAGAACTGAAAAGCCCAGGACATGTACAGAACAGAGGTGTGTGAATAAGGACAACTGGTAATTTCCATTGTGTTGTGAATTTGGTGCTTCGTTGCCTTCCTTATCCTGCTTGGTACAATTAAACCATCATTTAATAAACACCCCTAATGCTATCCACTTTGGTAAACTGTGCACAAATTGGCCCATCAGCATTTGTAGTAGAAGCCGCCACTTGTTTTCTCTGCCAGTGGGTCACACAGAGGTTGATAATGTGGTTTCCAGTGTTTTTGTTTTTGTGGAGTTTTGTTGTTTATGAAGGATTTGACATCTATATCAATCAGCTCTGCAATTGATCTAGCATAATACATTGTTCATGGATGGTACTGCTTCATTTTTCCTCAAAGAGTGGCTGAACATGAATTGAATAGCTTCAGTTGGACAAAGCAGATTGATAGGGCTATGTGGAAAATAAGCTATATTTGTGAATTAGGAAAAAACTTTTAAATCAAAACATTAAGTCACTCTATGACATTTCACTAACAATATTACTACTAATTTATTATATATTATGCAAATCTGTTTATTGGATCTACCATGATAAAAGAAATTGCAATTTTAATCAAATTAATCAGTAACTCAAATTCACTAGGAAATTATAATTTGTTGCAAACCCATTCTATACCATACTTTAATAAAAATAATCATTTTTATTTTATAAATGGAATTTCCATTTATTATACTTTTCTAAATGGCAGAACTCATGTATAATCATGATATTTTTTATAACTGCTTCTATTTTCTTATATCTCATAGAAATGATTATCATTTTATATTTGAAGTTAAATTATAGAACTTAAGTGGTTTTAAAAAAATATTAATTTCAAATGTGAGCTAATCTTTTAAATGATACTTGCTAAAATGAATATATTCTGAAAACTATGAAAATATGTCCAGTAAATCATTGCATAAAATGTATTGCAATGCTTCAATGAGAATTACATTCACTTTTAGGTAAAATACACTCAGTGTTTTTAGCTCCTATATCTTATACTCCATTTATGTCATAACCTTATAATTTTTATAACTCTATGTCAGCTTTAAACATTTTTGCATGATGACTGGAATTTCCATTTATTACACTTTTCTAAATGGCAGAACTCATGTATAACCATGATATTCTTTTATTTTGACAAGCCTGTTTTTCAAGATGTCATTGATTCATACAATGATAGGAAAAATAATGCTGAAATAAAATTCGAGAATGGAAACAGGCTGATGGAAGGTAAACATACATAACAGTGGCCAAACATTTCCATTAACAATATCCTTATGGAAAGGTGGAGTGATGTCTTTCCCTGTTCTGAGGGAGATTGGGTCTCTGTCTTAGCTAACAGACTCCAAGGAAAGGACGCTCTCCTTGAGTGCCAGTTCTGAACCTTGCTGTCATTAGACCTGAACCACCTGCTTCCTTTTTCTGGAAATGCTTGCTTTTGAGACATTCTCTTTTATAAATGTGCCTCCACACTGTGAGAAGCACAAGGCATGTGTGCTACGGTTGACAGCCCCAGCTAAGCCCAGACACTTACCAACTGTCAGGCACCTGAGTCATGTTGGACCTCAATTCCCCAGCTCCAGAAAATCATCTAGGCTGACAACAAGAGGAGCAGGGAAAATAACAAAATTGTAAAATTTAAATGATTATTGTTCTAAGCCACAATATTTCATTCTAATTTCAATGAATCTTTAAGTGTTTTAAGTCTTTCCATTTTCTTGAAATTCATTAATGAAGGTTGACACAGAACTAAAGTTTATCTGTTAAGTCTTGTATAAATTGTGGTTTTTAGGGTTTTATTTTCCACTCCATCCAGCACACTATCCTTTCACCTCTCAAATAGGTCACTGGCATCTAAAGTTCTAGTCTTGTGGAACTGAGTCCTGGTCCCATGGGATCAGACGCTATCTTAAGACAGAACTGAACTAGATTACAGCATACCCAGCTGGTGTCTGTTGGAAAATTGATGGCTTGCTTGCTACATACTTGTTGGGGCACAGAAGCCTCTATTGATTTTTGTTTTATGAGAACAGAGGAAAGAGTGTTTGTTTTTAGCAAACAAAATTAAATTACATGTTCTTCAATGAATAAATTAATAATGAAAATATGATGTGTGTGTATATATAAGTACATATATATTTACATATAAATATCTAAAAATATATATAAGACACACACCTACATATAATAGAATACTATTTAGTCATAAAAAAGAAAAAAATCTTGCCCTTTACAACAACATGAGTGCAACTGGAGAACATAACAGTAAGTAAAATAAACCATGCACAGAAAGAAATTTACAGCTTTTTTCAGAAGATTTTTAATGTTCTCAACACAAGGAAGTATTTAATACTTGAGGTGACAGATATGCTAATAATATTGATCAATACACGTTGTATATGTATATCAAAATATCACACTGTACCTTATAAATATGTGCAATTTTTAAAAAGGATACCACCAAAAAATTATTAAAAACACAGTAGTATACTTTTTTTTTGATACCAAGAATTGAACTCAGGGGTACTTGACCACTAAGCCACATCCCCAGCCCTATTTTGTATTATATTTAGAGACAGGGCCTCACTGAGTTGCTTATTGCCTCAGTATTGCTGAGGCTGGCTTTGAACTCACGATTCTCCTTGTCTCAGCCTCCTGAAGTGCTGGGATTACAGGTGTGCGCCAATGAGCCAGGCTCAGTAGCATACTCTTGGCAGAGGTGGACTACAAACTGCTTATCCACATTTTACTGTATAAATGCTGTTTTTCTCCTTTTGTAATTAAAACTCATTTTCAAATTTAAAACTCTGTGATAAGGTTTCCCAGCATTATATGTGCTATTTTATAAATTATATGATAATCAAGATCAAATCTTTTCTCAATGTCAGTTTTTAAAATATAACGTAAGTAAAACATACAATTAGGACACAAAGTTTATTGTTACAAAATCTTTGGGATTTTGTAAAACAGCTTAGACATTAAAATCTCCAGTAATTGTCCTTTTCTGGCACACTCTTCGGTTTTCGATAAAGGTGCAGGCCACCACCATCTGGTAGAATGTTCTGTCCTGATGGTGGTTATTGAATACATAAAATGTGGCTACAGGCATTAACAAACTGAAGTTTAAATTTTCTGTTCTTAACTAATTTATATTGAAATGTAAACGGCAGCTTGTGCCTGCTGGACACTGTCCCATGCAGCACCAGTTGATAGTACTAATACTATCTGGAGTGGGGGTGCTCAGTCTGGAGCACGGTGGGTGTTGTGTTCTTTCTAGTATTCAGCCTAGTTCTATCAGGCTCTATCAACTTCTTAGACTGTATTATATTAGCGTTTGTTGAAAACAGATTTAAAAATACAAAGGTGCTGTGCTTTGCTGTGCCTCTTCAGTCCACATCCACAATGAGTGAAGAAGTAAAAAAAATCAATATCGCACCTAATCCTTCATAAATGCAAGTTATGCTTAGAAATACAAATAATTTAATAACATCTTGCATTCTTCCTATTTAATGTTATCCTATATTGCCCTCAAGTGTTTAGTCTATTAATATGAGCATCCTGAGTATTGGCATTTTTTAACCTGGGACAAAAAGTTGAGTTTAAATATTTTCAGTTCATTGTATTTGTTGGTTTATTTCTATGTTTAGTTTTTCATAGAAACAGTAAGTAACTTACATTTTATGAGGAAACATTTTAAAATTATCATACACTAATCATGCAAAAGGGAGCAATCAATCAATCTATGTAAAATTGAGTGTTCAGCTTCCTTTCCATTCAGCTAAGCAAGCACTGGACTGGACAGCAGACAGGCTGTATCTGGTCAGATGAAATACAGGAAGTTATCATTGCAGACTTAATAAAATATGCCACTAACTCCTTGAAAGTAGCTTTTATAAATGCTTCTATAATTTTTAATTTTCCACAAATAGGCCACATTTGGTTAAATTGACAATGAAAAATTATAAACATTTACCAACAGTGTTTATCAGACAGAAACTTTCTTTCTTACTGAAATGTCATGTGCCCAAATAACCATTAAAATAAAGATTCATGATTTTATTTTCCTTTCCAGAAATGATTCTGATTTGAAACTCTGTTCATGAAATATAGCTTTTATATTCTTCTTTTTTCTTACTTTTATGTATATATTAATTCATTGATGTTCTAGGTACATTCACTTGCAGTATCATCCCATTTCTACTTTATGTATGGAGAATATGAATTCTAAAACAATCACATTTTTCTCTTTAATGTTGCATATCATATATTATCAAAGAGATGACACCAGTTTTATCTCTCCTTAGACCTAATTAAAGTTCTTCAGGTTATTTGAAAAAGAAACTGGAGAACACTTTGCCATCTCCTTATTTATACAGAAATCACTATGTCTTTCTTCCAAATCAGAGATTCCTAAGCTGTGACCTCTATATTTCTAATTCTTTACTTTTGGAAAATATCAAAAAGACAAGAATCTGGATAATAAGGATGTGTATGAAAATGAAACTGAAAAAATAAGAAGCAGGTCATGC